>JADRCH010007462.1:1244163-1320065 GCA_019843965.1 Rhynchomys soricoides | reverse complement strand
AGAGAGAGAGAGAGAGAGAGAGAGAGAGAGAGAGAGAGAGAGAGAGAAAGGGCAGACACATACAGAAAAGCTGGGATTGGGTGGGGCTTGCCATCTGAGGAAGACTTACCAATAAATAAATAGCCTGGCAACTCTGAAAGTTTATTATATACAGCAGGAAAGAGAAGGCAGGTTAGCTAATCTCAGTAGGAGGTCTCGGTGGTGAAGAAGTCTCAGTTTGTTCTCATGGAGGAGCAGGCTGCAATTGGTAGTTTCTGCATACACTGTCAACATTCAGGAGGAAGAAGCTGCAGTTGATGCTTTCTGCACACACTTGTTTTAACTAAAGGTCAACAGCTTGTCAGCTTCCCTATTCAGACTTGGGAAGGCTCTGCCATTCTGTTAAGCCTGACCTGGAGGTTTTGACATCCCCATGGGTCTGAGGCATCAACAATACACTCAGGACTTTATCTACTCTCACGGTTCTAGTTGAGTTAAAGAGTTGAGTTAAAGAGTAGGTAGTCCATAATCGCGTACCCTTTCTCCATTTCTCTACTTGAGTTATTTAGAATGCATGATTTCTATGGTAGGCCTTTCTGGCTGTGCTATGCTAAATGTTGCTAGATGTGAAAAAGTTCTAGGGTGTGAAAACAACATGGCCTTGTTCCAACTTGTTCCTCAAAATGAGCCTACCGTATAGAGAAATGTGAAATTGCTTGTGAAAACAGATTTTGGCCTGCTTCCATCTTTGTGGTCAAATGTTTCAGCATTCTCACCAGAAGCAGAGGGACTGATGAGGGACATATACTTTTTTTGTTATCTCACACTGTCTTAGATCAAGGTTACATAGCACATAGTCCAGCTTGGCATCAGAGAGTAAAGACTGTTGTGTTTTATCCCAGAACTTGATTTAGGAGCACATCAGCTCAGATGAACAAGTCAATCTCAGCAACATCATTGCTGAGCAGAGCTGAAAAGAAATCATTTGTTTGGGGAAGCAAGCAAACAAACAAAACAACACCTGAAGCAAGACCTCTTCCCCTCCCCCAGTTTTTCACTCCACAGCTGTTTTCCAAGCTGGTGAATCTCAGCCTCCCAACCCGAAGTTATCTTTGCATTTGTCCCAGTTTTTTTTTTTTAAATGTTTTCCTTTCATAGTATATACATTTTTGCAATTAAAGAAAGTGGTAGATTGCACTATTTAAAAGGAGAGTGACATTTTAAGAACACCTTAAAAAACAGTTCAGATATTTGGATCTTTCCAGGAGTCAAAATTCCCTCCTCATGAAGCACTAGCCTATAGAATATGGGAAAGTTTGTCTACTCTAAAATTACTCTGAATATGTAGGAAACAAAGACACACTTCTATTCCTGCCACTGGGACTTAGTCTGATCAATAATAAATGTTCTTGTTTGGGAGGACCCTGTTAAAATCCTGCTCCTTCCTAACAGGAAGAAGATGGCATCTTCTGGGTCCTTATAGGAAAAACTACTGAAAAGGGTGAAGATCTGAAGTTCCTAGCTTTGGTTCAAAATCTAACAAAGATAAAGAAATCTTCTCTGAGTGAGAACCATGCTAGGAAATGGCATTTGATTGAATTCCTACTGTCCTCTATGTGCTTCTGACCTCAGACATGCATATCACTGCTATTGAAACAGAGCTAGTTCTTTTGGCATTTACAGGGAGAACAATAGAAAGGGAAATAAGAGAAGAGGATTCCAATCCTATCTTTGACATTTGCTGAATAATCAATTCTACCTAGCCATCCAGATCAACCAAATTTCCCTGTCTTTGGAATTAGTAAGATAATTCTTGGCTTACAGGTGATTCCAATCTGAGTTACGACACCAAATGTTATGAAATACAATGCACCCTGATTGGAGGGGGGGGGCTACCTGGCGGGTCCATGCCAAGGTACCTCTGAGAAATCATGCCATGCAACAGACCTGGTAGAAGGGAAGTTTGTTTGGGGAGAGGGAGGGGAGTGAGGACCTGGAGAAGGGGTAGAGACAGACAGACTGGAGTAGAGCCATGGAGGCAGAGAAGCAGGATGGGGTGGAGGTGGGGTGTGGGCTTTGGAGGTGAAACACAAAGAACAAAAAGGACAGAGAGAGAAAAAGAGAGTGAGCTGGAGTGACAAGCAGTCTTTTTATATGCCAGTCACCTGCACTTGGCCAGCTGCAGGTGAGCAGGTAGTGATAGAAACCATCCCTAGGTCCCTGGGAGGAGTCTAGTGGAATCGCCTGTAAGCCAACAATAATACCCACTTTAATTGTTTCATGGGCATGTTGTATGAACGCCCCAAACATGGGCATTCTTAAAAGCTTTGAAAGATACAAGCAAAGCCGATATCAAACTGAAGTTACTGGGCTGAGAGTACAGCTCAAGGTAGAATGCTTGTCTGGTGTGTGTACTGCTCTGACTTCGATCTCAATCACTGCAACAAGCAACAGCAACAACCAAAAAAGGTGTTATCAGTACACTGATATTCTTTAATAGCTTTTGCATATGCTCAAAGGACTCAGTATCTTTTTTCTAAATGCTTGCTCAGACTCAGCTTTCTGAGAGGAAAATGGCACTTCAATCTCAGCATTCTCTCTCTGAAAGTAGAAGCTGAGATTCTGAGACTGTCGTGAGTATATCTTCTGTTTAGGAGAGGTGTTCCACCTGTCACTGTGTCAGTGTAAGTGTCCTTCTAGGATTCATTGATCTAGGGAACAGCTGGTTGACTTAAAGGGCCATTTTCTATCATCTTTTGACTGTGGTTGATGGAAGCCAGTTCTTTATGACACTGCTTGTTGGGTGCTTATAATACAACGCCACTCAACTGGGTGATTTGAATCATTTTGTCTCTCCTTGCTATCACAACAACCCTACCATTCCTTTGTTATCACTTTGGAGAGGTGGCTTAAAGCTTCCTTTTGTGGACATAGTGGAAATGCCTCTATAGATCTCTTCAGACCAGCTAAGTCCAGCTTAGAAAGTCATCTACTCAGTTATAATTTACACACGCACACACACACACACACACACACACGCACGCACACACACATATTTGATATTGTATTTATTTTACCCCCTGTGTCTGTGAGGGTGCTTACCCACCCACTCCTGTTTTCCCTCCCTGGCATTCCCCTATACTGGGGCATTGAACACCTTCAGGCCCAACGGCCTCTCCTCCCATTGATGTCCACCAAGGCCACCCTCTGCCACATATGCATCAAATGGATGGAACTTGAAAATATCATCCTGGTGAGGTACCTCCATCACAAAAGAACACACCCAATATAATTTACCTTAATATACATCGATTATACTTCAAGCATGTTCTTTCTGTGTCATATGAATTAATTCATGTAATTTTCACATTGATTTTATGAAGTAGATACTAATGTTACCTTGTCTTTACAGACAGTATAACTAAGACTGACGAAAGGTTAAGTTGCTTTCTTAAAATTATATGATTAGTAAGTTAAGTCGCAAACACAGGTAAATGGAGTCTAAATTGTTTGCCACTAATCACCTTGTTTGACGGTTTTGCTACAGGTAGGTTAATTTTTCCTCTAACTGATGTTTTGCCCCTTTTTGCTCTGCTACTGTGCTTATTTAATTATTTAATTATGTACTATTTAGTTATTTAATTATGTACTATTAAATTTGATGGTTGACCTATTTGCCTTGAAGTGCATCAGAAAAACCTGGAGACCTTGTCAAAGGATGCCTAGATTCCTGGATTCTGATTTAGGAGGCCTGAGACTAAGGATAAGGTGACCTGGGACTTTGTAACCCTAAAAAATTCTTAGGCCCAGAATCCTCACTATGAGGATATCGTTTGGGTGTTCTAGAATGGAACCTCAGCTACTTGTATATGCTTGACTAAAGACTGTATTCCAGGGAGATCATCTTCTTGGACCGACTGTGCAGCTTTGAGATTGAATCCCATGGAGTGATGAGGGAGTAAGGGAATAGCCACCTAGCCAGCCAGACCAACAAAATCAATGCTGACCATCAGTGGGGTGTCAGATGTCATTGCCAGATTATCCTCACATCCAAAGAACATATTTTTGAGAATCTTGAAGGATAATCTTGTTTTCTCTTTCAGCGGGACTGTCTTTCCTCATTTACATAAAAATTCAATATTGTCTACTTAAACATACACCTCTCCTAGTGATTTTAAAGCTATATCTTGATCATATGTTTGAGCACTAATAGATTGGCACGCAGGTGTGATTTTAAGAATTCACCTCCAATTAACACCCCGAATGGCTGACAGCCCTCCTCCATTAGCTTCATCCCTTAAAGGCTTTAAGTGCTGTTTAACTTGATTAAGCAAACAGAAATTTGAAGCATATTTACTGCAAGAATGCTTAATGAGAGGCAATATGGTTTGGAAATTAAGTATATACATTTTTAATAAGACAGACCTGAGTTTGAATTTTGACTTTTGCTAATAATTAGCAATGTAATTACAATCTAATAAAGTTACTTCTCTGATCACCAGCCTTATAAGACTGTGTATACAAATTATGTGTACATACACATGCTCATGTGTGCACACACACACAAACACACAATTTGTATCAATATAAATGTAAAATACCAGGGATTGTAAAATGCATGAATAATAGCTAATTTATATTAATGGTCCTAAATAACATTCTTCATATCAGTGACACATCAAAAATAATTTAAAAGGGATCTAAGAGGTGGTATGCACATTGGTGTCTGAATATCAAACCAGTGAGTGACTATATGTTCATTTATAACCTCTGTAAATGTTTATTCCATTAGTAGAATATGAATCAACTAACAGAGATTACTGAGTTTTTAATAATTGTGCAAATAAGTATATATATACATTTTATTTTACATATAGTAAAAGTTTCATTTTTGAAAATTAAGAATTTTTGCAGTTTAGCATGTTGGAAAGCACTGATTTTTTATTTTTTTGAATATTCAGCCAACTAGCAAACAAGAAGACCCTGAAAGACTTATTTCAGACGAGTTTTGATGAGCAATGGAGACAAAAAGTCCTAGAACATAGGATATTGCTTGAGGAGAGTGTGATTTGGAGGACTGCGATAGTGGAAGCCAATATCATGGGGGAAGATGAAAGACAACCACAGCTGTTGCCAAAAATTCTCAGAGGATGTATTGATCAGGTCATCAGTTCATCTATTCTTAGGTGAGTGATGGTTTTAAGCAAACAACCATCAGCATGAATGGTGAATTCAGCCTTCCAAAGGGACTATAGATATTAATTCAGATAGTAGAGCCTATCTCCCTTTGGGATGTGGGTGCCTAGTGCAGGGAAATGCACTGCTGCTTTATTCTGATTACATTCTTCAGTCAAATCACTCCAGAATGACCAGCAAACGGCCCCTGAAATAGGAAAGAATTGGTGGCAGGAGGGAAATTTAGAGTTGCTTTGATAGAATAATTATCTTCAGGGACTTAGCCTCTGATCGCTACTCAGATTGTGTGAAAATATTGCTGAATAAGGCGCTGAGCAAATTTAAGTTGTCATTAAGAGAACTGTAGTTGGTATCATTAAATTATATCCATTATTCAGATAAATGTTCCATGGCCTCTTACTTGCCTGCTTCCTTTTCTACTTGAGTATTCAGTTGAGATAATTTTATGTAAGAGGAACAGGGTAGATAGTCCTCATCTTGGTGGAGCTTCATAGATCTTATCAATATTTGTAAATAGGGTTAGAATTGTGTATATTTTCTGCGTATAGAACTGTATCTGGAAGTTTACATTCATTATGTGGCACAGTGTAGTTACAGTAATAGTATACGATTTGGGAGAAGTTTAGGGTTGATTCAAAGCAGAAAGGAACAGTTGTGTTTTATGTTTTTATTTCTAGGAATAGCTGACCAGTTTCATGCAATTGCTACTCAACCCAGAGCTATCCAAGCCTTTCATCATAGTTTTTCTTCACCATTTTCATTTTCATAGCCACCCACATCCATATAGGAACCTTTTAAATGTATTTCTAGAACCACTTAAAAAAAAGGCTACAAAATTTTCCCAACAAATTTTACAACAAATATGTACTTTCACAATACCTTCATGCTATGACCCAGTACTCAGCTGAATTACTTTGTCCTTCCATATCTACTTCCTACAATCCATTAATAAGGGCTCAAGGAACATAGACTCATTAACAACAATCTAAGGAAAATGGCATTTGAAAAAATCAATCCATTTTCAGAGATTTCATATTATGCATTGTGAAGCTGGATATCATTGATTTGTGATTATTCTCCTTTCTAAATAATTCTACTCTTGATATAATTAATAAATTCTGTGTGACTATAACCTACCTACTTAATATAAATATTTTCATTGCAGTGCAGGCCCATGACATTTGAAACAACTGCAGCTATTGTAAGCACAATTTCATGTTTTGCTTTTTCAATTAATACATCAATATTTTCCATGTTGATCCACAGTACACAATTTTATTTTATAATAACTTCCATACTGTTCATCTACTTGATCCAGCATAACTTATTTAGCCATCCCTGTTACCTACTGTTTTTTCAATAAAGACAGGTTTGCCAGTTTTTAATATGTGTGTTTTGCTAGCATGCATGTTTGTGTACCATGTGCATGCCTGGTGTCCAAGAAGTGCAGGAGAGGGTGTCAGATCCCCTGTAACTCACTTACAGATAGTTTTCTATGACAATACCAACATCTAAGTGTTTCAGCTTCACTTTGCCATTTTTCTCATTTCAACTTGGGGTGTGGCCAATGAACCATCTTAGAGAGAGAATATTAACTAAGCTAGAGACAGTCACACACATTGTATAAAGGTACTAAAGGATGCTTATGATATGAAAGACTGTTTATTTCACATTCATTAGGCTTCTCACTATGTTATACCTACTGCAAGGGGAGCTTTGGAAGGTTGGTGGTTTCCAGCACCCACATGGTATTTCACAACCATCTATAACTCCAGTTCTAGAGAATCTGACGCCCTATCCCATCCTTGACACACAAGTAGTACACACTCAGGCTAGCAAAGCACTCATACACATAAAAGAAGAACAAGTACATCTTTACAAAGTATTTTCCTTTTTTCTTTACTTTTCTCCCTTCTTTCCTACCTTATTTCTTCCTTTCAGTATTTTTAAGACACAGTCATGTAAGTTCAGGTTGGCCTCAAATATGAGATTCTCTGCTTCTCCAGCCTCCTACATGCTCGAAATACAGGCAAATATATAAAAGATCCCTTGGAATTATTATAAACATGTGGAGGGTAAGAGCATGTTTAATAGGTAGGAAGGGTTGCCTACTTGTGAAGATAATTTCTTGAATCTATAATAGCCTGTTCTTGCAGGAGGGTAATTGTATCAGATTAGTCCCCCTTCCTTTTCCACCTTAATTGTAATATGTCGTCTTATCAAGCTTTTCTGACTGAACTATAAAGCTTCTCTTTGGGAAGAGTATTTTAATTTCCACCAATTCTTTACATAAATAGATATTGACCCCTTTACATAAAGACTTGTTTGTACTCAGACTAGAAATGAATAACCTTGCAAACATGCAGAAGAATCAGTGATATGAGGTGTATTATTTTGTCGTCCTTCTTGCTGTTGTAATAAAACAACAGGACCAAAAGAAACTTAAGGATGAAAGAGCTGATTTAGGCTTACAGTTCCAGAGGCTTAGAGTCTATAACAGTAAGGAAACCATGGCAACAGGCAGCCAGAGCCTGCAACTGAGAGATCACATCCTGAACAACAGACAAGAAGCAGACAGAAAATTATAAGTGGTAAGGTTTTACAATTTCAAGGTCCTGCAGCAAGACTGTAGCTCTCCATAACCTCTCAAATCAGAACCAACAAATGGGGAACAAGGACTCAAATATCCCAGCCCATGGACAACATACTGATTAAAACTACCACATAAGGAGTACCATTAATGTTCATCTTCTTTTACAGCCCCTAATGTAATTAATGTCAGTTTCTTAACTCTTGGTGCTCTCTATCATAAACAAAGATGGCTAAGATTTGTCTAAATCAGTAGATTTCAACCTTCCAAATGCTGTGCCCCTTTAATATTGTTCCTCATGTTGTGGTGAACCTCAACCACAAAATTTTGTCATTGCTACTTCATAACTGCAATTTTGCTACTGTTTTGAATAGTAATGTAAATATCCGATATGCAACCCCCACAAAGGGGTCACAACACACAGACTGAGAACTACTCTTCTAGATAATAATATATTCTCTGAGTCATAAAGCCAACATTTTTTGATACTTTATTTACATTTCAAATGTTTCCACCTTTCCAGATGTCCCCTTTGGGACCTTCCTATTCCCTCCCCCTCCCCCTACCTCTATGGGGGTATTCCCTCACCCACCCACCCATCCACTCTCTTCTTCCTTACTTGGCATTCTCCTATACTGGGAGATCTAACACCCTCAGGCTCAAGGGCCTCTCCTCCCCCTGATGGCTAACAAGACCCTCCTCTGCCATAGATGTGGCCAGCACCACGGGTCCCTCCATATGTATTCTTTGGTTGGTGATCCAGTCTCTGGGAACATCAAGGGGTCAGGCCAGTTGCCACTGTTGCTCCCTCCATGGGGCTGCCAACTCCCTCAACTCCTTCAGTCCCTTCTCCAACTCCTCCATCTGGTACCTCACACTCAGCCCTATGGTTGCTGTGAAGGGACTCTTGGGTATTCTGAACTTTTGGACTAATAATCACTTGTCAGTGAGTACATACTGTGTTCATTGTTTTGTGACTGTGTTACCTCACTCAGGATGATATTTTCAACTTCTATCCATTTGCCTGAGATTCAACATCCCTTCATGATAAAAGTCTTAGAAAGATCAGGAATTCAAGGAGCATACCTAAACATAGTAAAAGCAATATACAGAAAACCAGTGGCCAACATTAAACTAAATGGAGAGAAACTCGAAGCAATTCCACTAAATTCAGGGACTAGGCAAGGCTGCTCCCTCTCTCCCTATCTATTCAATATAGTACTTGAAGTTCTAGCTAGAGCAATTAGACTACAGAAGGAGGTCAAAGGGATACAAATTGGAAAGGAAATAATCAAAATATCACTATTTGCAGATGATATGTAACCCGAAAAACTCCACCAGAGATCTGCTACAGCTGATAAACACCTTCAGCAAAGTGGCCGGATACAAAATTAACTCAAGCAAATCAGTAGCCTTCCTATACTCGAAGGATAAACAGGCTGAGAAAGAAATTAGGGAAATGACACCCTTCACAATTGTCACAAACAGTATAAAGTATCTTGGTGTGACTCTAGCCAAACAAGTGAACGATTTGTATGACAGAAAGCCAACATTTGAAGTGTTTCTAAGCAGGGTCAGTTCTCTCTGCTCATCCTAGTATTTCATTTAGTTCAAATTGTACCACTCTACTTTGTTTTAAAGAAAAAATTTACCATCCAATTTGAACATTACATTTCTCAGTTTCATCTTGCCAGGATGCAGATACAGAATGGTATCATAGTTTATTCTTTCTAATTACCTCCGAGTGCCTCTCACTTATTTGAAAACTGAGCAAATTGTATTGATTCAGTCTTAATGCAATCAGGAATTTTCTGGTTTTGTTTATATTTGTGAGTAAATATATGATGATATGTTCATTATATATGTATATTGGCATATATGTGTGTGCACCTGTTCATATGTGAGTGCACACATGTTAGTATAGAGGTCACAAGACAACCTCTAATGTCAGTCTTTTTCTTTCACATTGTTTGAGATATGGTCTTTTATTTTTTTCTTCTGTACATGCTAGTTTAAATGGTCTGTGTGCTTCTGGGGTTTATATTTTTCTGCCTTCCATGTTAACGTAAGAGTTCTGGAATCACAGATACATGCTACTGCATCCAACTGTACATGACTTATGTTTTACCCATGAAATTATCTCCTCATCCCCAAATCCTTAATTTTCAAAAGTGATTACATAGACCTTGAGTTGGGGGTCCTTGGATTTTTTTGGAGACCTTAAAATGGAATAAGCTGTTGGAAATATGCATAAAGCTACTAACACGTGGGGCATTTGATTGCATTAGTATATGGATATATTCTTTATTGAAATGGAGATAGAGAAGGAGCCCAAAACTCATTTTAATGACCCTAAAAATACTTCAGAGAAATGAACAGATTATTTTACAGGAGGCTCTAGTGATAAGTTTATTATTTGTTTAAAATTATTTGTCTTCTCTCTCTTTGCATCATCAAGTCAGTATTTATTAAGTAGCTACTCTAAGACCATATGCAAAATATCATGAGAGATAGGGTCAGCTGTTAAACTCTTTCTTCCTTCAAGCTTGAATTCAACTGAGGTGGTGAAACATAAAAAATTAGGTAGCACAGAAGATGAAATGTTGAAGGCAATAATAAAAATGGTGTCATGAGAGGAAATGTTATTATTTGACAAATGAGTGGTACACACAAATGCTCCAGGAGTTACAAGGAGATAGACCTGAAAGGCACGCTGATATAATGCCTTTATATCAGCTTTACCTCTGCCTAAAATATCCATCTCATGCTTCCCTCTACCATTATTACATTTTTATTTACCATTTGAAATACATCCAGTCCAGTCATCTTCTACACAAATCAATCTGCATTAACTCACACAAATATAGTCTTGTCCTATTTTATGAAATCATAGCGTTGAAAACTCACTGAGTCTATAAAAGTATGTATAATTGTTTGCTTATATATTGGACTCATTCACCAGTCCATAATTCTCAAGGGTAGGAGTGAGTTGATATGAATCTCTCTTTTTTCTTTATGATTTTATTTTAAAGTTGGATATACGGTGTGATATAGTGTTAAATACATTATTTATTAAAGTTAAATAAATAAGTGTAGTTGAAACAACACTTGATTTTGGACTATGAATTAAAACTGTGGCTGGCCTTAGCAACTGTTTGCCTTTCTGAAATATGTGTCATTTCACCTCTTTGAACTAACTGAACTGATCTCTCAGGTATTAGAGCTTAAAATCATAGTGTTAGATAAGAGTAGTTACCAGATTGCCTCTATCTGATGTTGGTAGTAATAAAAAGTCATAGCAATAGCTAACCCTTGCTACATGGCTAATATGTGCTATGCATAGTACATGGCTTCTTGCTTTCAACTGTAAGAGGAAACCTGTGTGAAAGTTCTATTCTTATAGTCATTTTCCAGATAAACCAAGTCTAAGAGAGGTTGAAGAATTCACTCAAAGTCATATAATTTTGAGAACATACTGAGAAGTGGACTTTATTGAGCCAATAATTCCGAGTTCTTAACTGCAGCACCAGTCAACCTGAGGGGTGCTTATATATCACTAGAAAACAATTAAAGTAGTGAAAGTCAAACTGAACCCTCTGGAGATTCTAGTTCAGTTTTTCTGGGGTGTGGAATCAGCACTGTCAGCTTTTAAAAGCTTCCTGGTTGGCTCGGGTGTGTGAATATGTTTGAGAACTACTGCTTTAGAGTCTACAGTGTTTAGAGTTTCATCTGGGCCTTGTGAAGTGGTAGGCTTTAGATGAGGAAGGGAAAGGAGAGCATTCCAGATAGAAGGTGGCATTTTATTTCCTTTTTTATTGCTTGTGCACCTCATACAATCTCTTTTGATCAACGTCATCCCATACTCCCTTGCTTTCAACTCTTTCGATTCCCTCCTATCACTTCTCCCTTGCAACTTCACATACACTAATTGTAGCCCACTTAGTTCATTTAGTACTGCCAGCATGTGTGTGGGTCCATGACCTTCTACTGGAACATGAGTAGCTTCTCATGGGACACATTCCTAAAAATAAACAAAACAAACAAACAAACAAAAAAACAAAAAAAACCAAAAACCAGACTCTCCTTCCCCCAGTGGCCAATGACTATCAACTAGCTCCTCAGTTATGAGTGCGACTTTTGTGAGTCCCTTTCCCATTCATGTGGAATTCTGATTGAGTTTATTTTGTGTGGGTTTTGTGCAGCCACAACCACTGCAATTCTTTTGTGGAAAAGTCCCAACACGTCAATCTGTTGCAATAGTGATGCACAACCTCTGGCTCTTAGCCTGTTTCTGCCCTGTTTTTGCAGTGATCCCTTGACCATGGCAGAGATATGTTTTATATATATAGGTGTTCCAGTTAGGAGTAAGAATTCCACAGTCTCTTATTCTCTGCACTCTTCTGTGCGTCTCTGCATCATTTACTATTTGTTGACTAGTAACTTTTCTGTTGTTGTGATGAAATACCACAATCAAAAGTAATATACAAATGAAAGCATTTATTTTGACTTACAGTTACAGAGGAGGAAGAGTGCTATCTGTAAGAAGATGACTGAGTTTGGTGTCTTAATTTTGTATCCTGCCACTTTGCCAACGTATTCAGCTGTAGAATTGTTCTGCAGGAAACTTTAATGTCCATTTTGTGTGGAATGATATCTACAAACAAAACTATCTTGACTCCTTTATTTCCTGCTTTCATTCTTTTCATGATGTTCTCTTTGCTTTATTCCTCTACCTAAAACTTCAAACAGAATATGGAACATGTATGGACAGAATAGACATTCTTGATATATTTCTGAATTTAGTAGAAATGCTTCAGTTTTTTTCTCCATTTAGCATGATTTAGGCTCAGATGTATTCCTTGTATTTCTAGTTTTTCCAAGACTAGTACTGTTTTTTATGAATGGATTTTAGATTTTTGTCAAATACTTCTGCATCTACTTGGAAGATCATATGATTGTCTTTTATTCTATTTGTTTGATAGATTGTATTTAATCTTACAATATTGGGCCATACCTACATTTCTTATATGAAGTTGACTTAATTGTGGTTAGTGATCTTTTTGGTGTGTTTTTGAGTTCAGATTTTAAGTATTTTATTGAGATTTTTTTTCTATATGGGTTCATAAATGAGACTGACCTATAATTTTACTTTTTTTTGATTGTGTCTTCATGTGGTTTAGGTATCAGTATAATGCTGATCTCATAGACAGAACTTGGAAGTGTTATTTACTTTTCTATTTCATTAAATAAATTGATAAACCTCTACTTTAGTTATTTAGCAGTTGGTAAAATCTTGAGTGAAAGCATTTGGACCTGGGCTTCTTTTGTTTGGGATGTTTGTTTGTTTGTTTGTTTGTTTGTTTTGAAACTGGGTTTCATTATGTAGCTCCAGCTATTATGGAACTCATTCTGTAGACCAGACTAGCCTTGAATTCCCAGAGAGCTGCCTTCCTCTGCCTCTTGAGTGCTGGGATTAAAGGCATACATCACTATGCCTGGCTTTTTGATAGCGATAATGTTTCAATTATGTTGCTTATGATATAGCTGCTTATTTTTTAAATCTCTTATTGATTTTACTTTGGTAGATTATATATATTAAGATTTCATCCATCCAGGCATGGTGATATATGACTTTATCAGCATTCTGGAGGCAGAGACAGGCAGTTCTCCCTAAAAGTTCAAGGCAAGCCTGATCTACATAATGATTTGTCCAGCTATGGTTGCATAGTAAGAGCTAGCCCCTACTGCCGGGGGGGGGGAGGAAAAAATTAATTAATTTGGTAGAATGTAGGTTTTTAAAGTATGTCTTTATGGTCATCTGGATTTCATTGGTGTCTGTTGTTATAATGTCTTCCTTTATGATGCCTAATTTTGTTCATTTGGTTGTCCTCTTTTTAATTTTTTTTTATTTTTATACTGATTTTTTTCACGTTTTAATTTAATTTAATTTTTTATTACTTGTTTTTACAGTCCAGTCATTATCCCCTTTCCAGTCCCTCCCACAGTTTTTCATCTCATACCCCCATCCCTGTTTCCAAGAGGATGTCCTCACCCCACCCCCTACCCCAACCACACCAGTCCTCTCCACTCCCTGGAACCTCAAGTCTCTGGATGGTTAGGTGCATCTTCTCCCTCTGAGGCCAGACTAGGCAGTCCTATGCTGTATTTGTGTCAGAGACCTTGGACCAGCCCTTCTATGCTGCCTGATTGGTGGCTCAGTGTCTGAGGGACCTGAGAGACCTGAGGGGTTCAGGTTAGTTGAGACTGCTGGTCTTTCTATGGGGTAGCCTTCCTCCTCAGCTTCTTCCAGCTTTTCTCTAATTTAACCACAGGGGTCCCCTGCTTCTGTCCATTGGTTAGGTCTTTGTCAGCTGCTTGTTGGGCCTTTCAGAGGACAGCTATGCTAGGCTCCTGTCTATAAGCACATCACAGCATCAGTAATAGTGTCAGGCCTTGAAGCCTCCCCTTTAGATAGATTCCAATTTGGGCTTGTCACTGGACCTCCTTTCCCTCGGGCTCTACTCCATTTTTGTCCCTGCAGTTCTTTTAGATCGGAACAATTCTGGATCAGAATTTTTGACTACAGGATGGAACCTCACCCCTCCACTTGATATACCATCTTTCTACTAGAGGAAGACTCTACAAGTTATCTCTCCCCAATGTTGGACATTTCATCTAAGATCCCTCTGTTTGAGTCCTGACAGTCTCTCACTTACCAAGTCTCTGGTACATTTTAGAGAGTCCCCCTTACAACCCAATATTAGCCCTTTCTCTCATCCCAGTACTCCCTCACACAAGTCCTCCCTCAATTCCTCCTTCCTCTCCTCCTTCTCTTTCTCTGGGTGTCAACACTCCCACTCCCTCCACTCCCCACTGCCACCCCACACCCCCACTTCCCCACCCACCCAGAGCCACCCGCACCCGCAGTATATCAAGGTAATGCAGGACTAGGCACATCCACTCCCACTGAGGCCAGACAAAGCTGTCCATTTAGAGGCAAGAGATCCACAAAGCAGGTGGGCAGGCAGGCAGGCAGACAAGTGGGCAGGCAGGCAGGCAGTCAAAAAGCTCATGGACAGCCCCTGTTCCAATTGTTTTGGGGACCCACATGAAGACCAAGCTGCTCATCTGCTACATATGTGCAGGAGGCCTAGGTCCAGCCCATGTATGCTCTTTGGTTGATGATTCAGTCTCTTGAGCCACCAAGCGTCCAGGTTAGTTGACTCTGTTGATCTTGCTGTGGAGTTACTGTCTTCTTTGGGTCCCTCAGTCTCCCAACTCTCTCATAAGACTCCCTGAGCTCCATCTAATATTTGGGTGTGAGTCTCTGCTTTTCTTTCCATTGGCTGCTGGGTAGAGCTTTTCAGAGGACAGTTATGCTAGGTTCTTGTCTGCAAGCATAACAGACTATCATTAATAGTATCAAGGATTGGTTCTTGCCCATGGGATGGATCTCAATTTGGGACAGTCACTGGTTGTTCCCCTTCCCCCAGTTTCTGTTCTATTTTTGTCTCTGCATATCTTGTAGCCAGGACACATTTTAGGTCAATGGATTGTAGTTGGGTTGCTGTCCTTATTCTTCCACTGGGAGTCCTCCCTGGCTATAGGAAGTGGCCACTTCAGGATCCATATCCCCCACTGCTAGGAATCTCAGCTGGAGTCACCCCCTTATATTCTATGGAGCCTCTCCTCATCCAAGATCTATGGCACATTTTAGAACATCCTAGAGATTGCTGACCCCAGCTGATCTTCCTTCTCTCTCCCTAGCTCTCCCTACATATGACCTCCCTCCACTCTGTTCCCCTCCCCATCCCCTCTTCTACCCTGTTCCCTCCACCCATTTCTAATATCTATTTTATTTCACTTTTTGAGAAAGATTCTACCATCCTCCCTTGTGCCTTCTTAGTTATTTGGCTTCTTTGGGTCTGTTGATTACAGCATGGTTATCCTATACTTTATGGCTAATATCTACTTAAAGGAGAGTACATACCCTGAATGTCCTTTTGGGTCTGGGTTACCTCACTCAGGATGATTTTTTCTAGTTCCACCCATTTGCCTGTGAAATTCATGATGTTTTTTGTTTTTAATGTCTTAATAGTGTTCCATTGTGTAGATATACCCCATTTTATTTATTCTTAATTTGAGAGACATCTAGGTTGTTTCCAGTTTCTGACTGTTATGGATAAAGCTGCTCTGAACATATTTGAGCAAGTGTCCTTGTGATATGTTGGAGGGGTGTCTTTTGTGTATATTCCCAAGAGTGGTATATCTGGGTCTTAAGGTAGAACTATTCCCAATCTTCTGAGGAACTGCTAAATTGATTTCCAGAGTGGTTTTACAAGTTTGTACTCCCACCAGCAATAGAGGAGTGTTCTTATGATGTTCTTCAGTCATCTGGTTTTCCCTGGTAATGGGTGCATGATTCTGATGGCAGCAGGACTTCTCAGAAAGGTTGGAGGAGCCATAAGCCAGACAACAGAGGTGAGGGTACCCTATTTTGTTGGCTGTGCCTCAGGCAGACCCCACTCTACAAGGTGTGTCCCAGTTAGATACAGCTGTGCTGGTGGGCAGATCTAACGAAAATAGATAGTCAGGCAGGGTTCCATGCTGGTTAGTTTTGGGACACCCAAAATTTTCCACAGGGAGGCAGGATGCTCTTGAGATCCCACAGGGCTCCTCAGGAAAGATGGAAGAGAAAGACCAGAGAGAGACAATGGTGCTCTGACTTCCTGAAGAAAGTTCTTGATAAATGGGCCCTCTTTCTTTTAGTTAAATTTTATTGGGGTTTTCTAACCCTGTCAATATTTTCAAAGAACTAACATTTTGCTTTATTTATTCTTTATATTGTGTTTTTCTTTTGTAATTCATTACTTTTTTGAACTTGGTTATTTCTTTCCATCTACTGTTTTAGGATATTGTTTGTTCTTGTTCAGTTGTTTACTAATTTCTCTTTGCTTTTTTATTATAGGAACTCATAGCTATAAATGTTAGGACTTCATTTATTTTCTATAGGATTTTGGTTTGTTGTATTTTTGCTTTCCATTCAAATCTAGGAATTTTTAATTTTTCTTTTTATTTCTTCAGTGATCCATTTATCACTCAATACCATGTTATTCAATATTCACAACTGTGTTATTTACTATGGCATCTATAGCTTTTAAATACAATACAAATAGCTAGTTCAACTCTCCTATACTTTTTGAAGCTTGCTTTATGTCCCAGTATGTGGTCTATTTTAGTAAAAATTCCCATAGTGTTTTTAGTTACTCTTTAGGTACATTTGATCTGTGATGTCATTTAGCTCTAATATTTCTCTGCTCATTTTTCTGTCTGAATGATCTATCTCAGGTAAAGTTTCATATTGCTGACCTAATTAATGTGTTTTGGATAATCCATCCCATGCAATTGAGTTTTTGTGAGTTTGGTGCATTTATGTTTAGGATTTTAATGTCTTCTTGGTGTTCCCTTGTTCACTATGAAATAAACTTCTTATCACTTATTCGTTTGGTTTGACATCTATTTTGTCAGAGAATAGAATAGCAGTCCCTATTTGTTTCTTAGTTCCATTTTGTCAGGGAATAGAATAGCAGTCCCTAATTGTTTCTTAGTTCCATTTGCTTACGATATCTTTACCTATCCTTTCACCTTAAAATAGCATCTGTCTTTCCTGGTGAAGTATATTTTTTTGGAGACAGCAAAATGGTAGATTTTGTTTTCATAAAATCCAGTCTTATACTCCAGCTTTTCTATTAGGGACCTTAATTCATTGACATTTAATGTTAATATTGAATGATGTGTATTGTTTCTTACTTTATGGTACTTGTATTCTTAGTCATCCTTTGCTTAACTATTGACCCAATATTGTTATATTTTCCTTGACATCTTTTAGATATGTTTATTTTTATCTTCAGTCTAGAGCACTACTTCCAATATCTTCTTCAGAGTTGGTTTGGTGGTCATAAATTGCTTCAGACTGCTCTTATCATGGAAAAAGGTTTTTCTGGATATTATCTAGGCATTTTTCTATGGTATTCCAGAATTTGTAGTGCATCATTCTAAGCCCTCATAGCTTTTAAACTATCTCTTGAAAATTCAGCTGCTATACTGATAAACCTGTTCTTTTGTGTTACTTGGGTTTTCTATCTTACAGCTTTCAATATTCTTTCTTTGTTTTGTATATTTTCACTGTTATATGATGTGAGGAATTCCTTTTCCGGTCCTGTGTATTTGGTGTTCTTAGACCTGGATAGGTATCTCTCTTCCAACATGTAAGCAATTTTTCAATGATTTGTTGAAAGTATTTTAGTGAGATTAACATGAAATTATTTCTCTTCTTATTTGCTAATAATTTGTTAGTTTTTTCTTTTTAACGATATTTCAGAAATCATACATTTTATTCATGTCTTTGTTGTTTTTATTTTCTTAGATTTATCATCTTATTTGATTGAATAATCTAATTCCTCTATCTTGTCTACAAGCACTGAAATTCTGTTTTCCACTTGATCCTTTTTCTTGGTGAGGTATCCTACTGAGCTTTTTATTTAGACTTACTAAAAGTTCATTTCGACATTTGTTTCAGGTTGGGTTTTCTTGGAGTTTTTATCTCTTAATTGAATTCTGCTTACATATCCTGAATTTGTTTTTTATTTCATTTTACTGTATTTTCTTGGTCTCCATTCTCTAGCCTTTATTCATGTTCTCCTTGAGTTTTATGAACAGAACCGTTCACATATCTATAACTGTTAAGTTGAGCTCATTGTCTTATGTGCCACCAATATTGCTCTACTTTCTAGTTTGCCTTCTGGTAATGTCATAAAACATTCTGACCAAAACCAACTGGAACGGAAAGTGTTTATTTCTACTCACACTTCCAGGTCACAGTCTATCAGTGTAATGTTAAATCTTGTGGGTAGGAAGTAATAAAAGGCTACATTGGAGTTACTCAATAACTTGGCACAGGTCCACACATGGCAGAAGGTTGGAGTTGCAGGGGAAGGTGCTTGTGGGGGAGACCTGTAGAAAGACTGAGGCTTGGCCTTCAGGTCCACAGATAGCAGAATCTTGGGATTTGAGGGAGGGAAGGAGGAGTGTGTTTTATTTCTGAAGCTGGGGTTGGTTTATTGTATCAGAGTTACTTAGATCCAAGTGCAAAGATAAGACTTTTTCTGTGATGCAATTTCACTTGGCAATTTTTCACATGCTTTCATAATTTCAGAAAGGGATGGCTTCCACATAGGTTGCTTCAGGATCTTCTGACCCCATCCTTCTGCTATAAGTTAATGGAAAACTAGAGACAGTAGGTTCTTTTAGACTAGAGTAGACTGCAAAGCTGTAAGTTCCTAAGCAGTAGTTTAAATATGAAATTGTTTAATCAGGTTATCTGGCTGAGAAAGCTTGAATGTAAAGAATTCCTAAACGTCTCTTGAAATGGCCTCCTTGTCCTTTGTGGTACAACACCTGCCATGGGTCTGTCTTTACAGATCTTTTGAAAACATTAGCCTCTGATCATTACACTAAAACAAGAAGCTTAGTTTGAGTTTTGGCAGCCACTGCTACTGATGTTTAGTGTAGCCTCCTGCAGTATCCCTAAGGGGATAGAGAACTGGAATGAGACTTTCAGTAAAACAGCTGCTGAATAACTCTTGTTCACTCTGACTCAATGGTGTAGAATTTTCAGAAAGGGTCACCTTGACTAGGAATATTTTAATGTTCTGCAATTGCTTAATGTTTGTAACCCTATCACTTAAACTCAGCTGGTAATTTACTTCTTACAGACAAATTAATCTTTTGACTGAATTATCCATTGACTTAAAAATCCAATTATCCATTTTGGAAGTGCCATTTTGGGGTTTCTGGAAATGGGTTACAGAAGAGGCCATGAAGCAGAGATTCTCAGTAAGGTAGTGAGCAACATCTTGGCACCTTGGCATCTTGGCATGATTTCCTCTAATTGGCTCAGTTACAGAGGCTTATGGCTTTAAAATTGAAAGATCACCTTGGGCCAAATGTAGACACATAGAAATTACTTCCTTGTCCTCCGTTTTTAACTGCCTGCTCACATCTAAACACTATGACAAACTGTATTTGGGTCCAGAAACTATTTATACCTTTGTAATATCTGTCCCCAGATTTTCTGTATCCATGCCCTTGATGAATAAGTAGTTGTCTGAAAGAATGCATTCTATGAGGGGGAAATGGTATAGTTCTGAGAAGCAAAATATTCTTGTCAACTGATGCTCACACTTATCCTAATGCACAGAAAGGTGAGATGGTCTGAAAACTTAAAATTATGGCACCATGATAATTATGAAGCAAAGTATGCACCAAATATCAGTGAAAATTCAGAATTTGAGTCTTCCAACCTCTGCTTTGTAATGTACATGATCTATGCTCAATTTATGAACCATTTTCTACCTGAATATGTTGGGAAATTTTAATGTGGTAATGCATGTGATGTTATTCATACTGTACACATCCAGTAAAAATGTATATTATTATTAGATTAACATTTTAGGCCCTTTGGCAACCTTCGTTAAAGTTGTTCAGTGTTGCCTTTGACTTCACAACTCCCAACCCCACCTACCAGTGTAGTGTCCTAAATCCCTAAACCTTATCCAATTTCTATTCAGTCCCTTTAGACAATGTTTTCTATGATATGGTAGGTGGTATTTGTATCTTTGTTAAGAGAAAATTGAGGGCTATATAGTATAAAGGTGTCAATCAGCACAGATTTGAGTAAATGATTCTTTCAGGCAAAGCATCCTGACATTTGTAGGATGGTTATGTATAGTAGTAGATAGGATTTCCACTGTTTCCTCTGGGCCATGCAGCTGCAGAGACTACTACCTGAATTGTGGATTTTTGCCAGGTACTTTAGTAATTCTTTGTTTTCTTCAGAATTTCTTCTGGATTTTTCATAGCCATACCGACAAATCCAGCTACAAGTCTATCTACACAGCAGGGACAATGAAATGATCACAATTCCTCACATCTCTAAATACTTGTGAAAGTATAAGGAGAAATCGGGGTATCTTCCTGGAAACATCATTCAATAGGATGAGACCTAGGACTGTTTGAGGTCTAGTCCAGAACTCTCTGTACTCTTGGTAGTGCTTTGATTTTGATTTAGAACAAACCATATCTTAAATGGAGATTTTTCCCCTTTAAAATGTTCCATATAAAATAACACAAAACGACCAAAACAATTGATATATTGGAAGTGGAAATCGCTCTTCTTTCACAGGCTTTCACCACTGATCCCTATTGCACTCATAATCTATTTAACTTTTTATTATATATAGCAGGTTTCAATCCCTACCGCACTCATAATGTTTAACTTTTTATTGCATATAGCAGGTTTCCTTCATATATATGTCATATATATTTACACAAATCATATCATATATGTATATATGTATATATATGATGCATCACATATAACATACACAATATAACACATATAACACATATAATATATTATATATTACATGTGTGTATATATTAGAATTCTGTAAGCATTATAGTAGCTGATTTACCTTTTATATATGCATGTGCATGTGGGTAATCTTGAAAGCTGGAACAAGAGAAAGGACTGAAGGAGCTGAGGGAGTGTGCAGCCCCAGGGAGGTAGCAACACTGGCAACTGGCCTGACCCCCCATACTTCTGGAGACTGATCCACCAACTAAAGAATACACATGGAGGGACCCATAGTGCTGGCCACAAAGACTGCAGTGGAGGGTCTTGTTACCCATCAGGGGGAGGAGAGGCCCTTGGGCCTGAGGGTGTTATATCCCCCAGTATAGGAGAATGTCAAGGAGGGAAGACGAGAGTGGGTGGGGGGTGGGGTGGGGAGGTGGGTTGGAGAATATCCCCATAGAGGCAGGGGGAGGGTGGAGGGAATGGGGAGGTTCCAAAGGGGAGATCTGGAAAGGGGGAAACATTTGAAATGTAAATAAAATATGAAAATAAACAAAAAATAAATAAATAAATAATAAAATAAAAGAAAGCTGGAACAAGATGTCACAACCCTGAAGCTATACTGTTTTTGGAATCTCTTGGAACAATGATTTGAAAGAAAGATTCTTGTGTGAGGTACTGGCGTATTTGTTAGATAGTCTACATTTATTTATATAGTTTTTAATATCCTCAGTGTTGTTTATCTTCCCTTATACTTTTTCCCGCCATATTGCTCTCCCTCTCCCTTCCCTGAAAATGTCTCTTTCATTTTTTTTTTTATTTTTTCCTTTATAATATTTATGTCCCCAGAGGCTTACCCTGACAGTAATGCATGCCTGTGGATCCTGTTCTCCTAACTGGGCTGCCTTGTCTGGCCTCAATGGGAGAGGATATGCCTAGTTGTGTAGTGACTTGATGTGCCAGGGTAGGTTGATACCCAAAGGATGCCTCTCCCTTCTCACAGGTGAAGGCAAGGGGGAGTATGAGGGAGGAGCCATGTGAGGGGGAACAGGGAGGAGGGGGCTGTAATCTGGATGTAAAGTGAATAAATGAATGAATGGAAAATATTATTCATGTCTCAGTATTCATATCTGTAGAGCCCCTTGTCTACCTAACCCTCATATGGTCCCCTTTACTTTCAAGTTTTCTAAGGTTACTTAGAGTTTTATACTAACATCCAAACATTCAGATCCATAAATAAGAGTGAACATGTGGTGTTTTTCCTTCTGGGTCTGAGTTACCTCATTTACCATAATATGTTCTAGTTTCATTCACCTACCTACAGATTTCAGTTTTTTATACAAATTTCATTTTTCCATAGTGTATATGTACCAAGTTTCCATTCTCTATTTTACAGTTGAATGACACTTATTTTCTTTCCATTTTTCTAGCTGTTGTGAATAGGGTAACAGTAAACATTGGTGAGCAAGTATCTCTGGAATAAGGTGTCCTCTGGGCATATGGCAAGAGTGGTTTAGCTGGGTGTTATTGTAGATTTACTTTTAGCTTTTTAAGAATTCTTCGCACTGATTTCCATAGGGACATGTTTGCAGTCCCAGCAAGAACAAATGAGAATTCTCCTTTCCCCACATCATGGCCACCATTTTTGTCAGTTGTTTTCTTGATTTTAGCCATTCCTATTGCTGTAAAGAAAAATCTCAGTATAGTTTAATTTGCATTTCCCTAATTGCTAAGGATTTTGAGTAATTTTTTTATGTTCAAAATGATATTTCTTATACATTTCTGTTTCTTCTTTGGTGAACTGTGTTTAGATCAATAGCCCATTTTGAATTGGATCATTTGCTTTCTTCTGTTTTTTTTATTTTTATATTTTTATTTTTTAGTTCTTTATATATTCTGATATTAATCCTGTATCAAATATATGTCTGACAAAAATTCTTCCCTACTTTGTAGGCTTTCTTTTTACTCAGATATTCTGTACAGAAACATTTTTAGTTTCATGAGGTTCCACTTGTCAATTGTTTGCCTCAATTTCTGGGCAAATGGAGTTCTATTCAGACAGTCCTTTCCTATACCCTTATCTTATAGGAGACTGTCTGTGATTTCCCCTAGCAGTTTAAGTGTTTCAATTTAAAATTTTTCTCCATTTTGTGTTAGTGGTCTTGTGCAGGGTGACAGATATGGATTTAAATTAATTCTTTTGTATGTGGACATCAAGTTTTCCAGCAGCATTTGTTGAGGATACTCTATTCTTTCTGTTTGTATTTTTGGCATCTTTGTTCAGTGTGAGATGGTGGTTGTTATTATTAGCACTCATAATTAAGTTTTCCATTTTTTTCAATTGATATACTCATCTGTTTTGTGCCAGTATCATACTGTTTTAACTCCAATAGCTTTGTAGTATAGCCTGAAATCTGGTATGGTAATCCCTCCAGCAGTGTTCTTTTTGCTCATAATTGCTTTGGCTCTCCTGGATTTTTTTGTAGTTCCATAAGAATTTTAGGATATTTTCCCCATTTCTGTGAAGAGTTTTATGGGGATTTTGAATATAATTGTGTTGAATCTGTACAGTGTTGTTGTTATAGTGGTCCTTTTGAAAATTTTTGTTCTATCAATCCATGAACATTGGAAGTTTTACATTTTCTAGTGTCTTCATTCAGTTCTTTTTCCTCTAATATATAGTATTTGGTGCTGGCTGGCTTTATGGCAACCTGATACAAGCTAGAGTCATCTGAGAGGAAGGAACCTCAATTGAGAAAATGCCTCCATAAGATCCAGCTGTAAGGCATTTTCTTTATTAGTGATTGTTGAGGGAGGGCCAGACTCTGTGGGTGGTGCCAGCTCTGGGTGGGTGGACCTGTGCTCTATAAGAAAGCAGGCTGAACAAGCCATGGAAAGCAAGCCAGTAAGCATCAATCCCTCATGGCCTCTGCATCAGGTTCTGCCTCTAGGTTCCTGCCCTGTTTGCATTTCTATGCTGACATCCTTTGCTGATAAACACCAATGTGGACATTTGAGCTGCATAAATCCTTTCCACCCCAACTTATTTTTTGGTCAGGATGTTTCTTTGCAGCAATAGAAACCTTAACTAAGACACACGGTTAATTTTATTTCTTTAGGTATTCCCAGGTGTTCATTAATGCTGCCTGCATTTTTTTTTTTTTTTGTAAATATGTTTTGTATCCTGCCATTTTGCTCAAGATGTTGATCATTTCTAGAAGTTTTCTGGTAGATTTTTTTGTTATCTTCTATGCATAATATTATATCATTGGCATATGAGATAAGTTAACTTTTCCTATTTGTAATCCTTTAATTTCTCTTTTTTAATTTATCGCTCCAAGTAGTGCTTTAAGGACAATGTTGAAAAGGGGGGTAAGATGGTGAATGGGCCTATTTAATTCCAGATTTCAGTGGGAACAGTTTGAGTTTTCTGCATTTAGGATAATGTTGGCTGTATGTTTGACACATGTGGCCTTTATTATGTTGTGGTATATTCCCTACAGTCCTATTCTTTCTTGGAACTTTATTATCAAGGCATGTAGAATTTTATAAAATGTTTTTCTGTATCGATTGAGATATTTATGTCAGTTTGTATGATGTATTGCATTTATTGACATGTTGAACCATCATTGCATTGCAGTGTTGATTTTGTTTTGAAAACATGGGGGCACTTCCAATTCTGTGATGAGGAAGAAAGCATATGAATGGGACAAAGGCTAGATCTGTTACAGCTGATGTGGCAGCTGTGCTATCCAAATTATGCCTAGGAATGTGCAGATGGTGTGCATGGATTATATTCTTGAACACACACAGTGTTAGACCAGTGTATAATCTGGGTGACTGAGGCTAGGCCTTAGGGTTAGGAATAGAATGTGCAAGCATGGTTCCAGAGAATTACTAAGCTGAGGCTCTGCAAAAACCGTTGTCCCAGGAAAAGCTTGAAGGTTTTGATATTATTCATGTGGGATAAGTTCAGAGAAATTCACCACACTGAATTAGAACACAAGATGTACAACCTGGACTAAGCCTAGAGGTTGGACATGATATAGCTGACCTAGAGTCTGACTCAGTAACTAGGCTGAATTGGTGCCCAGGGTGTGCAACCAGGGCTAAGCCTAGAGGTTGGGAATAGTTTGGGAAGCCTGGGATCTACAGAACTGACCATATTGAACCAGCACAGAGAATTTGTGATTTGGCCTATGTCTAGAGACTAAATATGGCATACACATTCTATTGTTAGGTATGAGTCCCAGGCTGGTCTATTGCACAGTAGGTAAAACCAGACCAAACCTAGAAGTGAGGAACTTTACAGACAGAACTCACCAGACTGAGCTGAGAATACAGAATGTGTGACCCAAGCTAGGCCTGAGGGGTGGATATGTAACTGACTGGTTAGTGTCAGGAGGACTACTTGGTCATCTTGATTGAAATAACCTATAAGCATTTTTGAAAAACTCGATAAGTGGTCCTATTTTATAATCAGAAAGTTGAGAGCTGGAAAGATTTGGGTAGAGGTATACTCTAGCAGGAGGACCTGAGTTTGTATCTTCAGTACCCCCCCACCCCCAAAAATTGGGTTTGGTGCCACCAAACTGTAGGTGCAACTAGGGGAGTACCAAAGAAGGGGAGGAAGGATTGTAAAAACCAGAGAAGTCAAAGACACTGCAAGAAAACAGCCCACAGAATTAACTAGAATTACCTAAGCACCTTGACTGAAATCAGGGCTCACAAGGGCTCATAGAGACTCAATTAACAATCCCAGGAGCCTGTATATGTCTGACCTATATCCTCTGCATATATGTGTTGGTCGTATAGCTGGGTGTTCTTGTGCAAGTCCCAACAGTGGGAGTGGGGATTGCTTCAGACTCTCTTTTCTGCTTTTGGGACCCTTTTCTTCATACTGGGTTGCTTTGTACAGCATTGATATGAGTGTTTGTGCTCTTATTGTAACATTTTATGATATGTTTGTTTGATATCCTGGGATGCCTGTGTTATGGCAAATCTCCAACCCCAATAAGCCCATTTAAGGAAAACACAACTCAGTTATATATTTATAAACTACATGCCTATATTGGATAGACACGTGTCTACACTACTTTCTTCCCCAGTTATAAAATCCCTACTATTTGCAGTTTCTCCAGACCATGTGCTTCTGCTCCATTCCTTCCAACAACTCTCCCTCAGTCCTCCTCCATTTGCCATCTCCTGAAACTCCTCTTCTTGTCTTGCGCAGAAAACCCTCCTCCTCATTTTCGCCAAGCAATTGAATATTTGTTATCTTTCTTAACCAATCAGATAACTAAAGGAAATTTCTCTATAGATCTGTTTCTGTTTTAACAGAGGAGGAGTGGGTCTGCACTGGAGCAGGGAAGGAAGACATGGGGTGGGAAGAGGGAAGGGAGGGGAAGCTGCAATGTGGATATAATGTAGGAGAGAATAAAATGTAAAAACACAGAGAAAAGAAAATAAACAGGCTAATTAAAAATGTGGGTGTGGTGGCTGATACCTGGAGGCAGTAGAGACAGGAAGATTGAGGAAGGTGGTTGGTCAGCTAGACCATATGTGAAGCATAGAGATGTAGGCTCGATGAGAGATCCTATCTTAGAAAATGTTGTTGCTGAACACTGTTGGGCAAAAATGAGGAGGAGGGTTTTCAGGGCAAGACAGGAATAGGAGGGAAGCAGGAGGGGTTGCAAGAGATGTCTTTCCTCTGTGTCTTCTTCCCCATATTTTCTTTTGTCTGTCCTCTGCATACATATACCCCAACACACACAGATCACACTCACACGAACTGAACAGTTAGCAAGCAAACGAATATTTCCACATAGAATGTACTTATACACAGCAAATGAATTGGTTTGAGCTTTATAATAGTTTCATCTTAGAATCCTAAGTTGACTTTATAGTTTATCCTCTATATCCAGGAATTTGTTACCATATCCTAAACCCATTTTTGTTGTTTCTCCACTTACATAATCTGTCTAGCTCTTGGAAGCAAAAAAACCTTGCCATTTGTTGTATATTTTCTTGCTTCTTAAGCAGAAAATGATAGAGATGAAAACACTAAATACTGAGCATAGAGATTTGAGTAATATTCTCCTGTGAGGGTGAGAAAAATGTCAGTAGGAGACAAATAATAACTTCCTCCAAAAGTAAGAACAAAACCAGAATCTGATAGTGACCGACACAAACAAGAACAAGGAAGAAAAGATTCCCGGGAAGAACAATGAACAACATCAGGTAAAACTACAGAGTTTAAGAATAAAGGCAGTTTCCAGCAGGCTCCATGTGATCTTAGGGAGAGTAATTGTAGTGTTTTGGTGATTGTTGAAGCCAGAGGAGACCCAATTAAGAAACAAAGAGCTGCTGAGAAAATGAAGGCATTGAGATCATTTTTTTTTTTTTTCAATAGGACCACATTGAATGGATGGACCAAAGTAATTGGTCTCCAAAACTACAAAAAACAAACAAACAAACAAACAAGCCAAAGGGATATTTTTCCTCCCCAACTCTATTTTTTGTGGTAGGAAGGAACAGATATTTATAAAATAAAATGGCCAGAAGGAGAAGGGTGACTGAGGAACCAAGCCTTGGAGGTGTCTGGATGTTTTTGGATGAATAACATGCCTGAAACAGTTTCCTTTAGAAATAAAGGGCAGTTGGTTTTCATCCAAGTCTCCTAGCATAGAATATGGGGGCAGTCACCCATTTGCTGTCTATGTTTCCATTCTCTCTAGGATGAGACAGACAGTGAATACTTGGGTAACTAAGAGACTGAATGTCATTTGTGTCAGGAACCTGAGCCTTGTGCTCAGATGCAATCTAGGTGCCAGTGTGGTTCCCTTTTCTGTTGGTTCTGCAGTTGCAGTAACAAGAAATATCTGTCTTTGTAGATTAATGAGTTTGGGGAAGAAATAGTTTACTAGAATGGCAGGAAGGGTAATGCAATGGCCCTTTAAGAAACTCAAAATGTACCTAGAGGCTGTGAATCTTATCTCAAGAGGCAAACACACTGCCTATGAAACAAATTTCTAAGAATGGAATCTAGAATGACATAGTATGCTAAATTGAATAATTTTCAGGCTGTTATTCTATCCCCTGGAACCCTTCCTAGAGGTGTGCATACTGGGCCATTGTATTATTAGTGTTCACAGTATGATAGTTCTACATTTCTGTTAGTGGCATAAAATAGGAATTTAGACATGGCATATAAGCATCACATCATAATACCTGGCTTTGTGCAACTAATGGTCCTGACCTTTAAAACTTCTCTGTCACCTAGCAAAATGAGGGATGTTCTGTGCATAGTGATGCTGTGGAGACCATGCTTGTTCTTACAAAGATCATGATATGCATACTGCCCATGAATTTTCTTTTCTTTTCTTTTTTTTTCTTTCTTTCTTTTTTGTTTTTGTTTTTGTTTTTGTTTTGTTTATTTGTTTTGTTTTGTTTTGTTTTGTTTTTCGAGACAAGGTTTCTCTGCGTAGCCCTGGCTGGCCTGGAACTCACTCTGTAGACCAGGCTGGCCTTGAACTCAGAAATCCACCTGCTTCTGCTTCCCAAGTGCTGGGATTAAAGGCGTGCACCAGTACTGCCCAGCTATCCTATGACTTTCTAGTAGAATTTTAATACAGATTCAACACAAGATGGTTGTGCTTATTAATGTCTCTTAGTGAAAATACAAGCACATATCTCGTGGTAGTCAAAAACTCTGCTTTGTTAAGGCATGACAAGTATGGAGACGACTTACAGTTTAAGTGTGATAGTAGGACAGTTCACAGGATCATTTGCCTGTGCAAGGTATTGGAGGGTAGAAACAAAATAATACCTTCTGTCTAGGACTTGTAAGGTTGAAGTTAATTGTCTACCCTTTGGGCAGGATCATTTTTTCTTCAGAATGCTGAATGAGGACAGAATCTAAAAGAGGATTATTACAGGTGGAAATGCTCTGCATAAGGAGGGGTCTGCAGAATGGAAAGGAACTCATTCACATGTGAGTAAAATTACACAGAAAGAGTGATTAGTTCTCAACTCAGTTGGACATAATCTTTTTAAAAAATCTTGTGTTGGTCGATTCTTCATTTCTCACTCAACTGCATGAGATAAAAAGATTATAGCACAATAGCTAAGGGCCATGATCTATTTAGTGTCTTCTTCCAACCATGGCAAGAACTCCCAGAGACATGTTATTAGTGAACTATGTACTCCTCATGATATCAATTGTTGAATTACTTAAACATTATAAATACTATGTTCATGCATACTTCTGTAGCTGGCTTCCTGAGAGGGATTGGAAAAACATCTCTGAGGAAGTAGTATGTAATTCAGATCCCAATGATGAGCAGAAGTTTGGCAGCAAGGCCAGAATGGAAAAAAAAATGATCACAGCTGGAAATAACATCAATAAAAATTCATGAGAACTTGAATGAATGGCCATGGGCAGGTGGGAAAGGTGATATTAGATGCTACTATCGAGTTGCAAGATTCAGAAGCACACAGATATAATTTGTGGGACTTAATGTCTCGAAAGCACACTCATTGAAAAGAAGTTCATAAAGTTCACATACTATGATCTAAAAATAGCTGTATGTTCATTTGTGTAGTACTCCCAGTCATCTATTAATTAACAGCCATCCACAAAGTAAATAAAAACATCTACTGTATAACAAATGCTTTGAAGTATTGAACCATTTACCTCCCAGATCAATAGAAGTTATAGGTCACTATTCCAGTTTAGTCATGTTAATCAGTTCTCTTCTTCCAATACAGTCAGTTTCTATTTCTTTATTGTTAACTTAAGCATTACATTGGTTTAGAGAACAGTGCCCAGTATCAATGAAGCATCTTTCTGTCATTCTGGAAAATATTTTCTGAGAGTGTCCTTAAGCTCCTGGTGGGCAAGATTAGGAGTGAGAAAGGAAGCTGCAGCTGTTTCTTCGTGCCAGTGAAGCAGCGTTTGGGGGAGCTTTTGGCTTATTTTCACAGCTGTCTTCTCAGCTAGATTTGACAAGGAGTCTGTAATTGTCATTTTGAAGGTCGGTGGAAGTTGCTTCCTTCCTCTTCTCTCTTTTGAGACTTCCTTTATTTAGATCTTGTTTTTCCCCTAGTTGCTGTGTTCCATTTTCCCATGTCTTTTTATTATTATTCAATTATTCCAGCCATCACTTTGAGCATGACTATGTGACGTAGGGTGCTTGCTTGTAGAAATGTGAAATCAGAACTGTGCTAATGTAGACCACCCCTGACCTGAGAGTGAACCTTAGCAGGCATCCCAGTTTTATATTGCAAAGATTACTTAATGTTGAAAAAATTAAGCCAACAAAAGCAACTACAACAAAATGTGATTTTCTTGTCAGGATTCCTTGGTAAAGAAGTCTTCTCCATCTGCTCTGGACTCCAGTGATGTCACCTTTCTCTGAACTGTTTAGCATATCTTATATGAATAAGAAACACACAATTTATTTCTTGATTACTTATTAAAAGCACTTATTTTCCACTTCTTCTGAACATATTAGTTTTGCTTCTTCTGGAAATGCCCTTTGTCTCTGCTTAGATTCTATCAATATTAGAGATGAGTTAAAATGGCAGACATTGACTATGGATCCTATTCCCCTAACTAAGCCACCTTGTCTGGCCTCAGAGAGAGAGGATGTGCCTAGTCCTACAGTGACTTGATGTGTCAGAATTAGGTCATACCCAATGAGGGGCTCTACCTTGTCAGCAGAAAAGGGGAAATGGGAATGGAGGGGGATCTGTGTGAGGGAGGGAGCTGGAGGGGGGCTGCAATTGAGATGTAAAGTAAATAAATTAATTAATAAAAATGGCAAATATATGGTTTATCTATTCAGTGATTACTTGGTTTCATATATTATTACACAAAGCACTGTAGCCCAAAGAAAAAGCTTTACATTCCTGTTGTTACATTTTTGATAACATTTCTACTTCTAAGTTTTCTTTCTACATGGCATTGTAGAGATGTGGATTTGAAAAATGCATTTACCTTGTGTATCACTCCACATTATATATGAATATTTTTGTCTTGTTTCTTTATTAGGTGGAATGAGAACCAAAAGTTTTCTTAATGAGTCACTGTGTCCTCCTCTAGTCCTTATACCCTCTGAAAATGCCCAGAACAAAGAGCTAATCATACTATGATAACAATTTAGAGAAATAGGGATGTGATAAGAAACGAAAGAGAAAGACATCCGCTGAGACTATAAATTATCTATTAGATCTTTGGATTGGTGTGCACAATTGGGTGTATGATGGTGATGCTCATTTTGATGGAGAAACTGGGTTGCAACAGATAAAGACATGTGTTTTAGGAGTTACAGTCAAGTTTGATTTCTCCTTGGTGTAGTGTGAGGTACTTATGGAATAATAAGATAAAGTTTGCAGTGTTTACAATTTTTATGAGTCTGGAGTTCTCAGAATTATGGACCAGGATTATTGATTTGATTGTAGCTAGTATATAGATTTCTTGAAATCATTAATCTGACTGAACTAGCTCTAACATAAAATTTAGATATAAATGGGAAAAGGGCTTAGGATCAACAGTGGGTAAAAACTGTAAGGAATCAGCAAAGTAGAGTATATACAGAAAAATAGGGGCAAAAATCCCTGAATTTCCTGAGTGTTAAGATAACAGAAGAGAGGTTTAGAAACGAGGTGTGATTATCTGTGCAAAATGAGACAGAAGCATGCATAGAACTAAGGAATATGATTGTGGTGCTAGAAAAATCACTTAGCCATTACAAATATGTCCTGATCTTATAGAGAAATTGACAGCAATTTTTAACACCCATAACTACCTGTAACTTATATGAGGAACTCAGTGACCTCTTTTGACCTCTGAGGGCACTATACTCACATGCAAAAACTCCTACACAGATATACACATATGTGCATATTTAAAAATAAAACTTAATGTTTGGCTGTGGGTCTCTGTATCTGTTTTCATCAACTGCTATGTAAAGTCACTCAGATGACAGTTATGCTAGGCTCCTGTCTTCAAGTATAGCAGAATATTTTTAAGGTGACAGGATTGGGCTCTCTCTCATGGCCAGGACTGAGCACCAGATTACTACTTACTTGGTGTTACACTGTGATCCCAGCACCCAACAATGAGAATTAGTCTTAACTTACTATAGTGTTTTTTATTGTCATAGCAACTGTGGTAGAACAGTAACAGTGGTGGGCTTGGTGTTTGAATTTCAAGGTTTTGCCAGTATCAGAAATTCACTAGCCATCTCTAGGTACTAAATTAGCTTCCTTAAATTTTGGTTTCCTTCTTTGTATTGTTCGGATGAAAATTGAATAGTATATTTAAATTGCCTAATATAACTGGCTCATATTTGTTAAATATTTATTCTTATGTCTGGATATACTAATATCCTCATAGAAACTTTCTTATTTTTAAAAGTACTTAATTTTTTTTCTTAAAAACACAACCCCATATGCAAAATATATAAGGGACAGAAGTTTCCCAGGCCAAAATAAAAAAATGTAAAATTACAACACAGATTTATTTTAATGAGGTGTCATAGTCCCAATTAATTTCTCTTTAATTCTTATGTATTCTGATCACTAATTACATTAGGTCTCTTCTGAAAATAATTAATCTGACAACTTGTAAATGTCTTGCAAAGAAACTGAGTGTATAGAATACAGCAAAAGATATGATCATTATAAGAATGAAAATATTTTTGCATATTTGTTTTAAAAAATTTGGATCAAATTATGTTTGGAATAATACAATTATTTGTCCACTTGTAAGGTATGACTGCTTCTCCTAGGCATTAAAAGAGAATCATACTGACATTCAGGGTGTAGATGTTTGGATAAACACGTTATGAAGCCATGGTCTGGAAATACTACTCTGTAAACACAAGAAACACATACAGATACACATATTGACAAACACTGAATTCCTCTAAAAGCATAAAATGTGAACCCATTATATATAAGCAAAAGACCTGCATGGTAAGAGAAGAAAAAAATGCCCAGAGAAAGTATTACGAGACAAAACAATCTCTAAAATTGCCATTGAGTTAGTTTTATGTATTGAAAATTCTTATCAGATAATCAGACATCTATATGAGTAAAAGATTATTCCTGCAATGTTTTTCCTATCATTTCAGTAAAGTGTTCATTGTCTTCTGACTTCTTCTACTCATTTGCATTTTAATATGTAAATAAAATGCTATTCCATTCTGAATAGTGAAAGTAATTTTCAGGGGGAAACACAAATAATTTATTGATTCATTCACATATATATTATTATGACTTTATGTAATTGTTTAACTTTATCCAATTTGTACTTGTCAGGTAAAAGATCAGTCAATCCTTTAATAAAAAAACAACATAATAAGCCAACTACTCAGAGACAAATCAGATAAGTAAATAGAGCTAGAATACATATGGTGTCACAGAATCATATGTATTCTCTATGCTAAGAAGAGAAAATGGTTCCAGTAATGGGGCTGCTCCAAGAGACTCTTGGACATGGCCTAGTGATAGAGTATATTGAGAATCCCTTGCCCATAACCCAAGAAAGTGCTTTGGAGCAGAGTATACAGCTGGTAAAAAGATTCATAGTCAGATTTTAAACACTGATCTATGGCTTATGTTGTGAAGCCATATCAGTATTGGGTGGGTTGAATCAATGGAAAAGAAGGAAGCAATATATGACATGAAGAATGATGCTTTTGATTTATTTTTATTTTTTAATTTTGAGAGTTTTTTCCTCCCTGTACTGGTTAAGAATATGTAGGTATATTCATTGCTTTTCTGATTTGGTTAGTTAGTCATAATAGTGTATTGGGTTTCAATAATGATTTAGTTGCAATTTCAAAATTGAATTTGATGCACCAAATAATGGAAATATGGACTTTAATGACAGCCACTAAGATAATATTTTTAATGTGTGGAACTGAGTAGTTTATGTAAGATTTGTTCCTGTTTCCTAAAGGCAAGCCCTGCTTAAAAGGTTTGATAAGATTCTGTTTCAGCATACATGAATGTTCACATGCTCTCTTCTGCATGTCATGCCATAACTCTTTATTACCCAATAGGTTGTTGAAAAACAGCATCTATAAAAATCTTCCTGGGAATGACGAGATGGTTCAGTGGGCTAAGTGCATGCTGTGTGAAGATCTGTGGTCAAATTCTTTAGATCCTATGAAAAAGCCACAGTGGACATAGTGGAATGTGCCTATAACCCCTTGCAGGAGGACTCAAGGAACTTGCTTATCAGACAGTCTAGCTGCAAGTCCCAGGTTCAATAAGCATGGTTGAGAATGAGAGGAAGAGAAGGAAGAACCCAAAATAGACTTCTGAGATTTTTTTAAATTGAAAATATATTCTTTTTATTATTATCTTCATTGTTCTATGTTCTATTTTAAACATTTAATTGATTAATGTTTATTATTCACTTTATATCCTGCTCACTGCCCCCTCCTACAATCCTTTCTCCCATCCCCCTCCCCTTCTCTTATGAGCATGTGTGGTATCCCCTCCCCTCACCTGGGTATCCCCCAACCCTCACATATCAAGTCTCTGTGAGGCTAGGAGCATCCGCTCCTACTGAGGTCAGACATTCTTCTCTTACAAAATGTATCACAACTGCAGTTTCCCCTCACCCCCTCCTTTCCCCCAAACTCACTCCCTCTCCTTTTCCTCTTCAGAAAAGAACAAGCCTCCAAGAACGGACACACAGGACAAAACAAGACAAAATCCTGGCCTATTTACACTTACTTGTTCACAGCTGAACACACACAGAGAAACACACACACACACACACACACACACAAATATGCACACACACCTTTTTCATTTTCTGTATTGAGAACCTGCAGAACTATTGTGATCATTCATGCCCTTGAATATTCTAGTTGATATCCCAGCCCCCAATATGACTTTTCTGTTGATTTATCTCTGGTATGGTTTTAATATTTATTGTCAGGCTTTGTACTTTGACTCTTCATCTACATTATTATGAGGTTTCCTGAGTTTTGAATTAGTAGGGCTTATCATCCTGTTTGCTTATCTCTTGCTTATTAACAGTGATGAATCACCTAAAACGAGATTTGAAAAATAGCATGTTATGTTTGAAGGATGTGTTATAAGCACATAATAATATAAAAGTCATTTTGTCTTCTCTGAGCATCCATTGCTGAAATTCAAAGAAAAAAAAATCACCTTACAAGACCAGTGATAAATATTTAAAACAAAGAAGGTTCATTTGATAGTTATGGAGAGATAGTTCTCTCATCCATAATCTCACATACAAACAGGCACTTCATGGAAACTAATGAATAAATTTAAAAAATTGACATAATTTTCTGTTTATTAGTAACAGTTCTGTTCTTAGGTCTGCAACATGCATGACAATGCAACTGGCTCTCTTACTCATGCATATAAAATCAGTTGTGAATCATTCAAGGTGGGATTTTTGCCAGACCCTATCTAGCCCGTAACTAAACCTCTTGGCATATCCTTCCTCTTTTTTATCATCAAAAAGTTTATTAAATATTTAACATATTTTATACAAAAACATTTAATTAATCCACTGAATGTTTATGATTATACCAGCTAGCGGAACGTACCATGTAAAGAAACCTTAGGGTATTTATTTATTTATTTATTTATTTATTTATTTACATGAGTACACTGTAGGTGTGTTCTGACACATCAGAAGAGGGCATCAGATCCGAATACAGATGATTGTGAGTCACCATGTGGTTGCTGGGAATTGAACTCAGGACTCTGGAAGAGCAGTCAGTGCTCTTAACCCCTGAGCCATCTCTCTAGCCCCAGGTCTTTTGTAATTAATTTATTTACTTTATACCCAGAACAAAGATTCCCCATCTTCCTCTTCTCCCAGTCCCTCCCTTTCCCCATCCCTTTCTTTATACCCCACTTCCTTTCTCCTCAGAGAAGGGGAAACTGGCCCAATTTCAGACATTCTGCTTTGTAGCTTTTTTTCCCCCTGAACAATGAGAATTAATCAAGTACCTCCTGTACTTTAATGTTAATGTCTTTTGTTCTCACTACAATAGTTAAACTTAGTTTTTATTTTTATTTTTTTAGATTGCAATTTAATTACAGTATCTCTCCCTTCCCTTTCTTCCCTCCAAACCTTGGGTTTTGTCTTTTTTTATTTCATGGAAAGAAGACCCTTTCAGTCTGATGGCACTCAATGCTGAAAAACGAAAAGTGGGTAGAAAATCTACTGTCAGTTTCTTGAAGTGGGCTATGGTGCTGTACTGAGCACAGATTACATTAGTTTAATGGAAAAGTACCAAAATGACCTTATAGCAATATGTTATATCTATTAATGAGACAGTACATTATTGTATGACTTTGGATTTTGATTGAAAACAGACTCTCAATGCCCTGCACAAGAACAAATAATCTGAGACTCAGGGAAGGTAAATGATTTTTTTCACAGTTGTTTAGGTGTTTTAGAAACATAGTATTTGTGTGGTTTCTGATTTTCACATTTTCCTTTGGAAAATAATTCTAGGTTAAACAAATGGATTATGTAAAACTGACAGTGTCAGCTCAGGAAACAATTAGCCTTGGAATGTAACTCTTACAACTTGATATTAAGCCATGTGGCCAAGTTTACATTTTAACTATATATATCACAGACATAATTTTGATTTCTTTCTAATTGTTTCATATTTTTAATGTCTTTTAATTTATACTTGAAATTGTTTTATATATCATACCATTTTTAATTTTGTATCATTTTATTCATTTTATGAGTATAAGTTTTTGCTTGCATATGTGTCTCAGGGAACCATGTGCATGTCCAGTGTCCATGGAGGTCAGAAGCGGTTGTTCGATTCCCTGGAACTGAATTACAGATGGCCATGGGCCTCCATGCAAATGCTTAGAACTAAACTCAGGTGCTCAACAATAGCAACAAATTTACTTAGCCACAGAGGCATTTCTGTATCCCCATAATTATCCTATTTGATATGCTTAGTTTCTCATTACTTTGTATAGAGCATAAAAAAACTAAACTAAGAGGTCAGATAAGTTCTCTATGTTATATGCTAATACCAATTTTCCTTTTAGAAGTTTTCTAACAACCTTTAACCTTTAACTAGCTAATTGTTTAAGGCAGTGGTTCCCAACCACTTTTTGGGTCAAACAACCCTTTTATAGAGGTTGCCTAAGATCATCAGAAAACACAGATGCTTACATTATGATTCATAACAGCAAAATGTAACAAATTACAGCTATGAGGTAACAATAAAAATAATTTTGTGATTGAGAGTCACCACAAAATGAGGAACTGTATTAAAGAAAGGCAGAATTAGGAAAGTTGAGAACCACTTGAGGAAATTTCTGTAAGTTCTCAAATACCGCTATACCTATAAATGATTAAGAACATGTAATTTGTACCCTTCTGTGATTCTTCTTATTCTTTCTTCTTTTCATTTTTAGGAGTAAAGTTAAGGTTCTAGGCAATTCTATACTTTAATTAAACATAAATAATATAAAAGATTACTAAGGGTAATTTTTTCCAAAAGATAATTTTCCCAACACAAACTAACAACTAGTATAATACATTAGCTTACCTTCTTCCTGTAGGTACAATGTCTGAGTGATAACGTCTAATAGGTACCACATGGAAAACGAAAATAATCAGAGATTTTTGGTAGTGATTTTTTTTTGGTAGTTTCATGAATCCCTCCTTAGAGCTTTGATTATAACACTGTGAATTTCTAGGAAAGGAGAATAGTAAAAAAGATGTTTGGAACTTCTTTTTTCTATGGTGTCTTGTAAGACTAACAAATAACATCCCACAAAGTATATATTATGTAATACTATATTAGATTAACCTTTTTAGACATGTAGAGAAGTTAGTTCTACTTCTACCTTGCCACAGTTTAATTGCATAACCTTGGAGAATTTGCCTATGTGCTGTTTCTGAGTTTAAAAACAAATGATGTGGAACTAGCTTAGATTCAGAATCAACTCTAAGGCCTTTCTAACCCGCACAGCCAAGTTTCAACTTATTCTTCTAACCTCTTTGAAATTTGAAGTAATTGTTGCCTTGTGAGCATATAAGATCAAAACTCTATGCTGTAGAGTAAAGCGGTTAGGAAACCACTGAGCTGTAACCTCTTTGAGATAATTTCCATCTTATGTACAGCATTACTGATAGTCAGTCACCACAAAGTTTGTATGCCTGTCTCCAAGGACAGTAATTTTTTTTGTATTTTTGTGTTTCTTTTTGTTTTGTTTTAGTTTGTTTGTTTTTGTTTTTGTTTGTTTGTTTTTGTTTTTGTTTGTTTGTTTGTTTGTTTTTGAGACAGGGTTTCTCTTTGTAGCCCTGGCTGTCCTAGAACTCACTCTGTAGACCAGGCTGGCCTCGAACTCAGAAATTCACCTGCCTCTGCCTCCCAAATACTGGGATTAAGGGCATGCACCACCACTGCCCGGCGACAGTAATGGTTTTTGTTGATGATCTATTACATAATAACAGTTTATCCAATATCTTCTGCTAAGAAGCAGTTAGAAATATTCATCATTGAACACCCATTTTAAGCATACTTTTGTCATACTTATATATATTCCTGAGACATTAAGCCTGAAACTAGGATTCTTAGGTAAATAATTTATTCATGGAATGATGTCAAGAAAATCAGAAAAACAAAAACAAATGAACAAAACTAAACAAAAACAGGAGAAGCGGCTAAGTGAGGACATGCTGTCAAGAGAAGCATAGCCTGTTCACTCAAACATGGGTTAGATCTGTGATTGTGCCTTGCTCTGAGGTAAGAGAGAGGGATGTGTATATCATCCATTAATGGGTTGCATCCAAGTAAACTTCCATGAAATACACAAAGAAGTGATCTATCTCAACTCCTAAGGCAAGTATAGTTGTGAAGCAGCTGGAATACACAGAACCTGGGTGTACTCTTGTCTCAGTTAAGGGTGTTCAGGCAAGGTGCCAAGAATATATGCTGCAATTTTTATGTTGAATCAAAATTTCACATCCACATGCAGGCACTTCATAAATACACTCCAACAAAAATTGTTAAATGTAATTTAAATTAGGTATTTATCAAGGCCCTCATTTTTATCTATGTATACTAAGAAAGACTGATCAATATGTTTGTTCTGTTAAAATTTACACTTTTGTTGGTTTGAGAAATACTATGTATATAATTTTTGCCTAGTATCAAAGCTGAGGATAAGATCACGTGTTATAAAAAATTGTATCAGTGTCAGTGTGTAAAGTGATTAGAGTGATAGGGGAAAGCCTCAAAGTCCTAAAACATCTTGAGTGTTGGTAGGGAGAGTGGGTGGTGAATGGTAGAGCAGTATTTGAAAAATACTACAAAGTGGGACTTGAATTTCGTCTATTAAAACTGGTAAAGTAGAGATCAGCAGTTATCCAGTAGGTTTTTTTTTTTTACTCTATAAAACAATTTAGTTAGTTCAGAAAGGCATTAGCAAATGCATATGTTGGGAGGGGTCATTATAGAATATGTGGGGTGGCTGGATGAGAGGATTTGTGATTAAGGGGACTGGGGAGAGCTCAGCAGTAGAGAAAAGCACTCTACCAACAAGTCGTCAATTCTGAAACTGCTTCCTAGGTAGTGGTGGGCCACTAAAGGTCTTTGAACATGACAATTTGCTTATTAAATGATGTATGTGGAAGAATCATCTAGACAACTCACAGAAACTGATGGAGCTCTCTCTAATCTACTCACTATTACAATGCATAAACAGGCATTGAGAGATGGCAACTCTTTTTTTTAAACCTTTCCTGATAGTGACTTGTATTTGGAATGCAGTTACCTAGCTTGCATCTTGTGCTTGATGATACCTAGGGGTGCAAGAATAGCTGTGCAGGTGATCAGGTAGTCGGGCCTGTTTTTATTAAGGTGTTTTTAAGTGGTGGGGGGGAAGAAAGACCCATTCAAACTTTCCATTTGCTTCCTGTACTAAAGCCCAGAGAAAATTATTCATAATCACTCCTAAATCTGAAATGTGACATTGTTCCATGAGTCACCATCTAGGTTTTAACCATGCACAAACAAAAAAAGCACAACGTACTTGCACACAGGCAATTTGGGAAAGCATTCAGCGAAATGTTCTGCCTTTTTCTGTTCACTTCCTGAGTACAAATCTGGATTCTAACAGCCAAGGACACTCTCCAGTAATAGTATGTTCAAATAAACAGCATGTGTAGATCTCCCACTGTATGCGGAGTAGGGCCTGATTACAAAAGAAATCAAATACTTTTGCCTTTCAGGAGGATGCGGTATAAATAGAATGGTATGTTTTAAAGACAGAATATTTGAAAAATGTATGAGAATGTTTGCAAAACAATATCTAAAAGGAAATAAATAAAATATAAATTGAGAAAATCAAAGGGTTAAGAAAAGTAACAAAACTGGAGTGAAGCATAAAGCAGTTACAAAACAAATCTCACTGGGTCATTGTTGTATCTATACTCTGATATGGATAAGTAAGAAAGAAAACACTGTGTTTTCCTTGCTGAACAATACATCTAGTTATTGAGGATTGTTACTGATTATCACATTTGAAAATATCCACTGCATCACTACAGCCCCTAAATGTTAAAAATCCCATCTTTCTAGAAAAGCCAAACATCTTTGTGAACATGGTGCATTATATGGGAAACTTTGAGAACTGATTCTAGAAATATAGATTGAATGATCTTCTAGCTTTCAGAGCAGCAGGTCTGTTCACTCTAAGGTAAATATGGACTTATCTCCAACATGGAATATAAACAAAATGCCCATCTTCTTACCTCACATTTCTCTTCTGACATGCAGACACAGATTCAGAAAATCTTGAGTTAGGAATCCAGGCTGGTCAATGAGATAGGTGAGCTTGGACCTACCTAGTGCTAGGAGAGTTAGTTAGTTGCTAACTCAACGGGAAACCCATTCAGCAAATGCAAAGTGAAGGAACAAACTGGATAGGGAATGGTCATTGGTGCCAGAGTGGGCTAGAAGTCATGTCTAACATGTAGTGAGAAAATCATAATTCAGTACACAGAGAGCTCAATGGTCAGCATAGCAAAAGTAAAGCCAAAGGTATGGGAAATAGTTCAGCCTTCTCTCAGCAGAGTATTTCTCATACTTAAAAGCATACTTAAAAGTAGTACAGGCTTTAAAATAAGTCTGAGGACATCTCAACCCTGCCACTTGCTAGTTGTAGTAGCTAGAGTAAATTCTTTGGCTCTCTCAAGTTCCTGATAATGAGGACAGTTATCTTTTACAGCATAGGTTGAGTTAAACATCAGAGGACCCAGGGAGTAGAGAGGTCTGGTGGGGTGGAGGTGGGGGATGGAGGATGGGGGAGAAGGTATTGGATGTGGAATAATCAGAGGGCAGATCAAGAGGGGAATAATGACTGGACTGTAAGAAAAGATGAACGAATAATTTAAAAAAAAAAAAAAAAGGAAAATATCCCCACTAGACTCGGTGCCTGTCACGTAGTTTGCAGTCCATCCAAGGTAGTGTTGACACTAAAGCTGTTACTGCTGCTTCTCTTCCTATGCTACAAGGCCTTTAACATAATGTGAAACAGATAAAAACATAATATATTATTCAAAGGATATTGAATTAAATAATTTGGTAAACCTTTTTCCCTTATGCTATTTTTTAATTGATTAGCAAACTAAGCATTGGGTTTTACTCTGGCATTTTCATGTGTAGTTTCACTTTATTAATCCGCTTTCTAGTCCTCTCTGTCCCCCTTCCTCTTCCTCTGTACCCTAACTCACCCGTTATTATTATTTCAAGTCAGTGAGAATATACATATGCTTATGAGACTATTTCATAGCCTAAGGTTTGCAAAACATTTGAAACAGAAAGGTTTAAGTCACTTGCCCTTCAGATATTTATTATTTCAAAGCTCATAGTCTTTAAGAGTCCTGAAACTCAGTTTCTATCTGATATGTCAATGAGAGTGTAATCATTCTCATAACAAGGAAAGAAAGCCAGGGCAAAGGCTACAAAAGCTCACATTAAAAAGTGCACAATAGAAATTAGTCTAATGCAACGAGACTAGTTTTCCACCTGACCTTGGGAGGTTATCAATGATTAAAGTGGCTCTAAATGTTTGTACTTGTTATGAACTCATGTGTTATAGCATATGCCATCTCAATGTTGGCTAATTTTGTACACCATTTTTCTCCTGTTCTGCCATGCTTAGTGCTAATGTCTTATGAATAATGGTAATATGCACATATTCTCATTGATTCAGCTCAAAGTAGCTTTTTGTGCTCTTTGTAAAACTTACCTTCAAAAACTAAATTAATATATGCATTTTGTAGCTTAGCAAGAATAGAAGATTTTAATAGCTTTGATTCATAGATAGATAAAATTGTGAGGAAATGACTTCTGCAGTGCTGTATAAGGACTTATAATCTGTGATTTAATTTATTTTAATGAGAAAGTGAGATTGTGGTATAAATCTGCTTTTAAGTAGTTCAGTAACTTGGAAACAAATTTGTTAGCTGTCACCTTTGCCCTTAAATTTTATTTTCTCTGTCTCTAAAGTAAGCTGTCTTTCAGTCCTTACTGTGTATAGTTAGCTGTCTTCACTATTTAGACTTAGCATATTCCTAGAACACTTCTAAATATTTAGAATTGCTTTATGTGATTATATATGTGAATGTGTCTGTGTGTATGTGGGGGGCATATCTATGTGTGCACATGTGTGTGTAGAGGCAAGAGGTCAATATCAAATCATTCTCCACCTTTTCATACGTATATGCATATATGTATATTACCTATTTATCGTGTGTGTGTGTGTGTGTGTGTGTGTGTGTGTGTGTGTGTGTGTATGTGTGTATGTTGAGATCAGTAGACTAGGCTTGGTAGCAAGCTTCTTTCTCTGCTAAACTATTACTGGCCCTCCACCTTTTCTTTTTCTTTTTCTTTCTTTTTTTTTTTCTCATAGATTCAACTAGATTGGCTAGCCATCAACACCCATAAATTTTCCTGTTTATGCTGCTCAAGCACTTGAATTATTGCAGTGTGACCCTTTTGTTTTGACATGGCTGCTAGGATTCAAACTCAGATCCTCATGTTTTTACAGCAAGCATTTTACTGACTCAGCCATCTGCCAGCCCTGACTGTTTAGAACTTTGTCTTCAAGCACTCCTCAGAAAGTTCAAAAAAGCACTGGTTACTGTAAAGATCACTGGACAAACTATTGTTTCATCTCTGAAATCTAGAAGCTCACCTATAACATGATTCCTATATAGTTAAAAAGTTGGTTATTATGGAGTGTTTGATAGGCTATAGTCTATAGGATAGTACAAAGTTCTGTAAAAGCTTAAGTTCAAGAGAGATGACTTAGTTTGTAAACTGATTGTCTCACAAACATGAGAACATAAATTCAATCCTTGTCACCCATGTGAAAGAGCTGAGTTTGGTGGTATGTGCTTATAATGTCAGTTCTTAGAAGATGGAGATAGGTGCATCTTTAGGACTCAAATTACAATCAATGTAATTGGTGATGTGCTCCAGGTTCCAGTAAGAGAGTCTATCTCAAAAAATAAGGTAGACCTCTAACCTCCACATACACACACTCATACATCCACATACACAAACATATGTGCACATGCACGCTCGCACACATACACACACACAAATAACTTTTAACATGCACACAAAGAAGTCCTACTGTATTCCATTAAAACTATCAACTAACAGGGAATGATTTTGGAATATATTTATATTTCTATAATGTTTTAAGATCCTCTTTAGGAATTTACCAATGAACAGAAATGTATATATTCAATAAATTTAAGCTATTGTCTATTTCACCTTCACACGTATGTTTGGTCTCTATTTGGTATGAAATATGTTTAGAATTTTTTTGTAAAAGTATTTTATATGAAAAAACAGCTTATAAGAAAATGCTTGAATATCCATATTATGAATGAAATAGTATTCTACATAGAGGCATGAGGACAAGACACACCCCCCCCCCCCAACAACACAGGAAAATATCTTCAAGAGCCAATGACCTTTCATTTAGCCTTTGAATAAGAAGAGTCATTCTTTAGCTAGACAGCTTGCTGGAAATAAATAACAATGGGATTGCAAAATGGAACAGAGATTAATCTTTTCCCCACATCTCTAAAACAGTAATATGGCACTAAATTTATACAGATAATGACTTGATTGACCTACCCTACTCAGCTCTTCTCCCATTGCAATTTTGTTTAAATGGCTTTTAAATTTATTTCTAATGAGGCTACTAGGGTGTCTGCTATATTGTTAAAATGTTCTTCTCCCCCTTCTTAAATGCTGTGTGAACCTTAGCAAATTCCAATCCTTGATATTACATTCATGTTCCTATGGGTGCCCCTACTCAGGATCATTTATTTACCTGTGAGTTATTTTGGTGTGGGAAGGCTAATAGAAAAGGGAGGCAAAATAGTAAATGGTTTTGACTTTCTGGAAGCAACATGAAACAACCCAAATGAGATGTAAAGCTCTGCTAATTGAGTGCTAAAATACATACACAAGCAAATTCAGAACAGAGAAGCCACATACAATAAAAAGCCCAAATTTCAGAATCTAATTGACCTGTGCTCAAATCTCAACTACATCATACAGTGTCTCTGAGGTTTGTGTGTTGAAGGACTTACTTGATAGGATTTGTGTGTTAACCCAGTGAGAAATGTGCTAAAGTAGATGTTATCCCTAAATCCTAATTAATGTTAGGTGTTGTGATTCTTATGGACCAATATTGTGAAGCTGTAATTTGGAAGTAGACTCATTATTTGGTCTAGATTGGAAGGGAATTTATTCTAACTGGTGTAGAAAGGTAACCGTCTTCTCTGAAATGGACATAATGGACCTTAGAAAATCATAGCCTATCACACGCCTGCTCAGCACAACATATGTAATACAGTTTAATGACTGTAACTTCAGGCATCAACCTAAAACTACTTGGAGGTAATATTGCTTTGCATTGCAATTTCAGTGAAGTAGACTGGCAGAATACAGCTCAGTTTTACAGTCTGACCTCTTGTTCATTACCTAAAGCCACAGAGTCTGTTTTAATCTTTCAATTTTTTTCTCTTTGCAAGCTATTTCTAAGATAGACAGTGTGTCGTGTGATAACTGAATTTCAGATTCTAAAAATATACTTAGCTCTATAATTCTAGATGATAAACCTTTTTAATGGAGAATTTTCTTTTACTACTGGTTTGATCAATAAATTAAATAGATTGATTAAGTCAGGCTGTCAGGACCAAACACTGTCACTAACTTAGCCAGACACATTGGCCCATTTATCAGAGACAGAGGCTGGAAAAGGGCAAACTTTGTCCTATAATTCAGTAACAAATATAACCAAATAGGTCACAGCAAACAACTCTACCACTTGCCTATATCGCAACATGAAGTAGATCGTGTCAAAGCATGGGGTCATTTGGCTCTACCTGTATAGAAACCCCAAGTCAGCTCAATGATGTTTTTCCAGTTATGATAGTCTTGGTCCTTGAATACCCAAGGCCTATTTGCTGGACTTATTAGACCAGAAGGCTTATTTTCCAATCCCTGAGAATGAAGGACCTATTGTTCAAATCTCTTGGTTCTCAGGTTGGAGGCATAATATTCTGCCTTTAACCACCAATAGCCCTAACATTTAGTAGTTTTTTTAATCTTTCACTTCCAGTATCACTGGAGCAGTAGCAGACATCAGCAATAATTACCTAGCAGTGCAATACCTGCTGGCATTACAGTTCTTTTTGGATTATGGAATTTTCCAGATCTACAGTGGCTAGCTAATGTTACAGATATTGAGCCTAAGGTGTTGAAGACATTTGAGAGATAAAGCTGGGCATCTCTCTGCTACTCCTTCAATTTCTCCACTATAACACATCATAGGTTTTCATTCTTCCTAGCCCCTCTGTACTTAATTTCATTGCTTGCTCTCTTTCCTGAGTGATAGTGGCTTTTGTGAACATCTGGAGTTGATCAAAGCATGTGTTGGCAATGTATCTGGAACCAGTAGTTGCAAAATGTTGTAGCTCTGACTGTGTCTTCTAGAGCTAGACTTAAGCTTTGGTAACAAGCAGCATAGTGGAGTATTGCTTTCTCAGGGAGTCAATGGGCTTCTCACAGGAGCCAGGCATGAATAAGAAGAACCATTGGAATGCTTTGCTGATAGTTTTCTACCCAAGTAGCCTGGGTACATTAAAGTTTTCAGAGTTAAAGTATATTAGCCCTTAACATCTTATCTTATTTAAAGAAAAAGGAAACATAGAAACAGAGTGCTTATAAGAAAGCAATGTCAAAAATATTTTATTGATATAAAACTATTCCAAAGATTCTAACTCCTGTGTCAGTATCCTAGGGACTGGTGGAATACTGATCAATCTATTACAAACTAGATCAGTAGTTCCTAACCTATGGGTCATAACTCCTTTGGTGGTTGCACATCAGATATTTGCATTATCATTTATAACAGTAACAGAAGTACTGTTGTGAAGTAACAATAAAATATTTTTATGGTTGGTGGTCACCACAATTTGAAGAACTGGATTAAAGGGTCATAGCATTAGGAAAGTAGAGAAGCACTGAACTAGATGGTAGCAGTCATCTCAATATGATGGGAAGGGAAGCTTTATTATTTTAATTAACTTACTTAACATTTTTTCCTGTTTTTCCCTGTTTATTTCTCTCTATACATTTATCTTTGTCTTTATAAATCATATGATGTTCTTTCTAAATTTTAAACAAAATAAGCCATTCTTTTACTTGTAACTGAACTGGAGATATGTCTGACATAGTATTCAGCAAAATGTATTAAACATTATTTTTGATTTCATGAAACATATATAAAAACATCATGTCTAGAAAAGTTTTAAAGAGATCATATTATGGATACAGATGTAGCTCAATGGGAAGTAATTTGACTAGTATGTATGAGATCCTGATATCCATGTCTAGTATCAAATGAAAATAGGTCTTAGGGAATAATCAAACCTATAAAGTAGGAAGAAGTTTGTTAAATTGGAATATGCAATCAGAAAAAGGTGACACAGTTACTAATGAGTGTTCCAGTTAATCACTCAAGGTGCTCTGTGGTCTTTCTAAATACTTTGCCCCTTCTACCCAAACCGTGACCCTCCCTCCTTTTTTATCCTTTTCCATAGATTTTGGCCTTCTTGTCATCTAATGGTGGCTTTGCAAATCTGGCATTGACTTCTCCCTAGTATTTTTATCTCTCCTTCAAGAATTTTATTCTTAGCCATATAACCTAGATGCCTAAACCACTTTAAATGGTTTACAAAAAATACTAGAATCTCCTTCTGTACCAAATATAAGTATAAATAATGTCAGAGGCTTATATGTCCAGCATTCTAAGTGACAGTGTTCTCAAAAATGGTTTATAGAAAATTGTTTTACACAAGACCTTCTAGGCATGTGTGATCTGGCTAGAATACCGGCAAACCTTTATTACACACCTTTACTTCGAAACAATGAAAGTAAAGTTGGTTTGTAGAAGGAGGAACCTATGTTTGAAAGTGATGTGTAATTGAGAGGCAGACAAAGTGATAAATCATAGAAAAATTTGACAGAATGCTTCAGAGACAGGATATGCCCAACTCATCACAGAGTGAGTCAGCAATGGGAGACAATTCAATGAGTTCAGTTTACTTGAGTTTAGACAAAGCAGTGGAATTCAGTTGAATTCAGTTCAGTATAGTTTGTTCAAGTTTATTTGAATTCAATTGAGTCAAGTTTATGCAGTCAGTACAGCCAAGTGCAGTTCAGTTCAAAGAATTCAGTGGCAGTTTTTCAAAGCCTAGTGAAGCCAATTTGAGTTAGTCAGCTTGGAGAGGAATTTTGAAGCAGAATTGCTGAGTTGATCCAGACAACCAGAGTTTAGAAAAAACTAGAAAGGGTTAATTTATTCATATGTAAGCCTCCCTGAGACAACAAAAACATCTGGTGAATACGAGTTAGTTGTACAATGAACTACTTGCCCTGGAGAAGATATTGGTTACTATTGTTAACAATATAGTGCTCCAGAATTTGAATGTAGCAATTCTAACCCTCTAGCTGTTCAGAAGTGTTTGGAGATGGAAATTTTAGAGGTTATTAAGGTAAAATTAAGCCAATAAAGTAGGTTTTGAACCAAATAACCTCATGTCTTTACACACTTGTGTACTTAGCTATGAATGAAGTTGGGATTATTCAAATGCTATTAGAATAGACAATGATGTAGACAGAAGACCACATAAAGGTACAGGAATGATGCACAAAATAAGGAGAGAAGCTCTTAAAAGAAATAAATCTAATATCTTTGTCATAGACTCCATGCTCTGGAGCTTAAAAAATTATTTTCTAATGCTTAAGGTATGTAGTATGTGACATTTGCTTTTCACACCCTAACAAATGAATGCAACTACCAGAAGCATCGCTCTATATTTTCAAAGTTGACAAATGAACAAGAAAGTGAGCTAGAGATAGAAACAATAGCCTTAATGTGGAAGAGGTGGATATGTAGATGGTAGCGGTGGGTAAGAACCAAATAGAAGTTGGCATGCTCTACACTTCAGACTGAAACTTTAACAGCACAGTCAAGGGGAATATAAATGTGTAAATAAATGATCTCAACTCAACTCATTGCCACCCAGTTATTTCTGCAAATTCCTTTCTACTGGTAACACAAAGGTACCTCATCTACTGCACTGAGGAATGAACATGTAAAAAGTGTTTTCTTTGGGGAGAACATTGAAGAGGGAGATATTCATCCCCATTTATTATACTGTCTTAAGGAATGAGATGTTTCACTGTTCTATCTGCTGCATAAGGAAGAAGCTAGTACTCAATTCTCTTGCTATTATTTTTCTACTACAAAACATCCAGTTATAGATTACAGAACTAAATCCTGAGAATAAGTTAAGAAATTCCTCTCAGGCTGCAAAATTCTTATGCTCTGGAAAATTATTTCATGTCTGAAATAGATTAACTGTCAACAAAAGTTAGGGGCACATTTGTTAATTCACAAAACACTTCTCCAGCTTATAAACAAAAGTTGTCTTTTACTACCTAGCTCCGCAATTCAGAAACAGTTTTGGGGAAATAAGACATTATTGTATTTTTGACCAAAATGATTGTTTTTTAGAGTATCCCTTGTATATCTTTTATCTCTTAGAAGTTTACCTCTACCATGGCATACATGGTTAATATTTTGAGTTTAATAACTTCAACGAATTTTAACTATGAATTTGAAAGTGATCATTTTCACTTGGTGCTTGTTTAATATGAGGCCATGTTCATATAATGTATATGCCCATCTTTAAATTTTTGGCTTCTAATTTCACTTGAGAAAAGCTTGGTGTGGAGCTATGAATTGAAACACTTGTCATGAGGCAGAGGGGATACAAGCCAAGCAATGAGTTACTTTCCTTGAATTTTGCATGTTGTCCAGTTAACTGACTTTCATTTAGCCTCTAGGTTATGTAATAAAGAACTTTAAGATTCACATGTTGAGCTTTCATTTTCTTTCAGTTTTATATAATGATCAATTACTTCAGAGGCCAAGCAGAAAGAAAGAGATCCCCTCAGGCTAAAGATAGTCCTCATTCAGAAAGAATTACTAAGTCTCATGTTCTTTGCTTGCTCCTGAGCTCTGAAAATTTCAAGGGGCCTCACCATGCTACTGGGACATATCCTAATACAGAAATGGAGGAAGAACATGATAGAGTAACTGCTTCAAGTAGAAGAAAACTGCAAATCATTAACATTGAGGGTGGAATATTTGGAGTACTTTTTAAATGTTCACTGTGTTGGATTCAGAACATGAATTGGCAAGTCATTGTGTGAAGAGTCTCTCTTATTATATATAATACTGTACTTTTAGGGACAGTTGAATGAATGAATGGATGACTGAATGAAGCATGATTTAAATGTTAGCTATGCAAATAAAAGGTTACTTTTGCCTTATGATTCAGAGGATATGTAATTGAATAAACTCTATGGGAACAGAGTTTTACAATTTTACAATCACAACTCCTTAGTGAACTACATAATCAATTTAGTAGGTTCACATACAGCACTTTAAAACAACTGAATAGGAGAAAATGAAAGGCATTTTAGTACACTGTACATAAGTTTATCCTTACTTTGTTAAGTGTTTATCTTGACTGTGTATATAAGCATATACTTGATTATGAGTAAAATATATTTTTACTTAATATGACTCATGATCAAAAATAGTCTGCAACTAGTATACTGTGGCTTATGAATCAGATTTATCCTGTTACCTCTTTTTGTAAGTAGCATTTTATTGAAACAGAAAACTTAAAATTTACAAAGTCTAAAATATTTAACTCCTTAACTGTACCAGAAAAGTTAGTGTTCTAAGTAACTGGAGACCTTTAGGCATAGTGCACCTGCTTTGGGTGATTTAGGTTTTTGTTTTGTTAAGCAAAGCAAGTATAAAATTCCAATGAAGTTGGAACAGCATCTGTCTTATGTATCTTAACATCTTGAACTTAAAATAATAATTAGCAGTGTTTTAAAACTTACTTGTAACTCTGTTTGAACCTAGCTAGTGTTAAATACTTTCAAATTTTATCTCTCTTACAGAACATGGCCACATTCTTGAGTAGTCATCTGACATTATCAACCTAGTGTTGTGGGAAATATTAAAAAAGTGAGCCAGCACATTCCCCCACTTGTGCCTGCTACTCTCAGCCCCAGCAGTCTGGCTAGCCATGCACTGTTGGGCAATGGCTGACCTGTTTTATCTCATAGAGACTCTGACTCAGAGCTCCATGATCTCTCAACCCAGCTCACCAGGTTTCCATTGGTAGGTGACTACCATGCCAGCTCCATGCTTCAAATCCCCCAAGGCCTTTGTAGTGCACATCAGGCAAACTCACACTTTTCTTTTGTGAACCCAGACCAACTGACTCAGGAAGAAAAACACAGCACAAATGTAGTTCAGAAACAACTCTAACTCAATCACTGGGTGCAACAACTAAACCTAATCTTGTAAGTCTTATTAAATTAAATCCTCTGAAGGCAAATCCTGATGGATCTACCATTGAAACCAGGAGACACTAGCAGCTACATCTTTATCTCATGCTGTCCACATCCAAAAAGACCTAACTCCCTCCTGCTTCCTCTCTTCCTCCATCCAACCCAGAAGTCCTGCCTACTGGCCCAGTGATTAGCTCCTTTATTCATTAAGAGATTGGTTCATAAGAAATCACCTGAATATGACTCACTCCTTGTCTCCTGCCCCTCCCAAGAGAGTGGAATTAGCTTTAAAATACAAACAGCACCAGACTCATCCTCAACAACATTGTATATAGTAGTGTCTCTCCATCTGCAGCAAACCTTGTAACCATTGTCCATTGAAAATTGCAGAAATTATTATGCTGAACTTAAATCTTATAGATGTGCTTGAAAACTGTGTAGCTTTGAAACTAAAAGCCCCTATGCAATTGAGATTGGAGGAGGTGGAGCTGCAACCCAATGATACATAGGATGCAAGAGGCTATGAGTTCAAGTTCCAGTACCAGCAAAGCCAGAAAGTTAATTTAGAGTTCTAGAATAAAAATATTCACCAGAGGAAGAACAAAGACAAGATTGGAAAGCAGTATAAGTAACACTAACTGACTCTTCCCTGTCCTTAAATCTTAACTATTTGACTTACTGAGAAGAAATATTTTTTCATATCCTCATTCATATTTACTTAAGCCATCTTTTGGAACTTACATGCAAGAGCTACAGTAAATAATAGAAACTACATCACGGTATATTGGTAGAGGACAGAAGTTTAGTAATGTACATACAATATATTAAGGTGCCTGTGGACCAAGCTGAGGAGAGTCTGCACTTTGTCCTCTAAGAAATGGGAGGTCATAAGAGGCTTATGACCAGAAGAACTAAAAACATTCCTTGAAGGTTGACTAATTGGTTGGACACGGTCAAGTATGGAAGAAGGAAGGCCAGTTAGAAGATAAGTTTAGTTGAAAAATAATAAAGAGCTGCAGAGAATGCAGTGAACCTGTGACCCAACTCATGGATATTAATATAAAATATTTTTAGGAAGTATAACCAGAATATTTATGGAGAATGACTAGAGATTAAACTAGAATTTAAGTATAGACCTCTGATGAAGGGCCTTTTACACAACACTAAAGAATTCAATCTTTATCATTAAAGGAAGCCAAGGAACCAATGATGGAAAAAAAAACCACTCATCTTCAGTATATAAAGTGCATTAAAGATAGGCAAGCCCAAAGGTATTGAGACCCATTAGGAGACTATTTCCAGGAGACCTAGTTAGAAAGTGATTTTAGTAAGACTCTGGGTGTATAAGCACATTAAGGTCCTGCCCTCTTCTCTGGGACACAAGTAGAATAATCCAGTTTGAAGAGTGAACAGTTCAGTTGTGTTATAAGATTAGAAACATAGCCTAGAATGTTATACTGTTTCCTTAAGCAAAGTTCTGAGATTCTGTGTTCATGTGTTTCTAGACATACTAACACTTCTGCTGGGGTAAGTTATTCTTTTCATTTACTTTACTTGTTACTTATATATTCTATAAAGAGAATTAAAGAAAGTAGTTAATCCCTTCCTTCCCTTAATTGTTGTTTGAAGTCTGCTATCAGGGATATTTGAAATAGCAACAACTAAATAGGAATAAAAAGATCTTGATAGGTTGTCCCCAATGGGGCACCTGCTATTGTAACATAATCTTCCATGTATAAGATTGTTTATTTCATCCCTAAAGAAACATTAGTCCCTTGCAATTAGTCTTTCTAGGGGAAGCAATTATAGTCATCTATGAGTTACACTGCTATTTAATTTTTATACAAATCAATTTTATTTTGCTAAATACAAACATCTACTTTGCAGTGCTAATGAATCTACATGGATCCTCAGTTTTAAAAATAGTCTCCAGTCAAATAAGAATTCCAATCTTTATTACAAAGTCAGGAAATGCCCTGGAGTCAGACGTTTTCTTACCATTCTAACACTGATGTTTTAAGGTTTTTTGAATGATATTTTTTTCTGAATATGTGGTAAACTTACTTAAATATTCAGCTCCTTTAGTATCAAATACTAATTGTCATAGAGAATAACATAAAATTTCCTGGGTCTCCATTGTAATGTTCTGGAAATTATTATAAGGGATTTAAAAAACAAATCAAATCCTTATATGTCTATCTTTGCATATCTTTAGTGTTTCTCAAACACAGCTCTAAGAAATAGCTATAAATACATTTTTTATATTTTTACTTTTAATTTTAATTGAAAATTATACTTTTATACATTTGGGGTCATAGTAAAAATTTTGAAATTATTTTAATAATGTAGAATAATTAATATGTACATCACCACACATATTTTTGGTGAGACACTAGAAACATACATTTTTCATAATTTTGAAATGTGAATACATTGTTATTATCTATGGACACTCTGCTTTTATAAATACGTTTTAGTAATATTTTTCCTTAAAAATATTTTCTCTAGTACTCAATGTAAGAATAGTGACTATTTATTGAATTCATATAATACAACTGACACTGGGCTTGGCACATTTTTTAATGTATATTGTCTTATTTCAATCTTACAACATCACAAGGGGATTATTTTTAAAGTTTACTATATTTAAAAAGGCAATAAAATTATTATTATTTATCTTGTGAAGAAATATAATGGAGCAGTCACTAATTGCCTTGTATTGTGGCTTTATATTTAACTATGAACAATAATAATGATTAACATGTATTTATTGTGTACTTTGTGCCAGCACTATTTTATCCGGATATGTGCAATGCATATAATTTAAGCACACACTTGAGAACTGAGAGTCTGGAGGATTAAGCACTTGGTCAAAGCCACAGCATATACTACATAACTGATTTCGATAGATGGTTTTTATAGATTCTGATATGTCCTTTCAAATACTTCCTAGATTATCTACATTCTTTCATATATATTTTTAGAACATCACAGAATAAATAATGTGTAAGGATAAGAAGTATATCTGACTTATGGTTATGAAAGATAAGAAGGTCAATGTCAGATAGCCATATCCAGAAACTGCCTGTTTTCTCATGTCTAGTCCCAAGACAGTGTGGGGCATAGAACAGAATGAAGGACATTGTATTCTAAGATACCACCATGATGGTCTTAAACTTAAGCCGTAACATCCTCATCTTCAAAGTGGTACAGTTGCAATAAGTTCTTCCGACTACCTCATGAAGGGAACAAAATATCAGCATGAACATTGGTGGAGTCATTTAAAACTATAGAACCTTTAAAAATGTCTCCCTACTATATTCTGTATACTTTGGAAATTATTTTGTCTATAATTTCTGTCTTGATATAATTTTTAATTGATTTTAATGAAACTGTTAGATCCTGTCCTTCTAAGAGAGAAATTGCATTCTACAAAATAACTTAAGCCCTTTTATTTGTTTATTTATTTTAGTTATTTCTAAGTTATCTTCTATAAGGAAACACACTGTCTACCACATGGAACACTTTCTCTCCCTATCATCCATCTATCTATCTATCTATCTATCTATCTATCTAATGTGACAGCAGTCCAAAGTCCAGAATTCTCTGTCAAGATAATTTTATTCTAACTGTAAAATTAACTGAATTATATTTCTAGCCATTTTCTTAACCTTTCTTAAGAGTCTGGAAGACATTTTCACATCTTTTTATACATGGAGAAAAAAATCAAACTAAGTATTCACATAAATTCCTAAATGTTAATAATAGAAACAAGTGTAGTTAAAGCTGTGTTTGAGTTTAAAAATATTCACTGAAAGATAATGTCTACTCATAATTATTTGAATATGTCAGACTAATTTGTCAAAGGCAATGTCTGCTTAGAAACATACTACACTTAAGTGTTCAACTAAAGAAAATTTTCTTTTATAATGCAGCTGTTTTTCAAAGATTTTCACTTATAAAAAATAAGCTATGTTGTGGATAGCCCTGGGGCTTTTTGTATTCTGCTAATTCTGCTCTCCTGGGAGGGCTTCAGACAAGGAGTGAGTTACACCTGTGACTTCTTGTGAACCAATCCCCTAATGAATAAATGAACCAATCACTGGGCGTGTAGGAGGGGCTTCCAGATTGGAAGGTGGAAGAGAAGAAACAGGAGAAAGAGAGGGCCCTTTTGGAACAGGGACAGCAGATAGGTAAGTTGTAGCTACTAGAGTCTCCTACAGCAGATAAGTAAGATATAGTTACTAGAGTCTTCTGGTATGGTGGATCTGCAAGGATTCGTCACCAGAGGCTTATAAGATTAAGTTTTAGTTTTCATGCCCAGAGATTGAGTTACTGTTGTTTCTGAGCTAAGTTTGTGTTGCATTTTCCTTCATGCAGTGGCTCATCTGGGTTCTAGAGAGAAAGGTACAGTGGCAAAGTGTGGTTTGCCTGATGTGCACCCCAGAGGCCATGGGGGCATTGAAGCATGGGGCTGGTGTGGTAACGACCCGCCAGGGAGAACCTAATGAGCTGGGTGGAGAGATCATGGAGAGAGTTCCATGAGATAAAAGCAGCTTGGTTATTGCTCGCCAGCGCATGGCTGGCTAGCCCGCTGGGGCAGGGAGAACCAGGGAACAGTTAGGGAACATGCTACACATTCCTTCTTTTTAAAATATTTCCTGCAGCAAATCTACAGTCAGCATTTCCATTTATCCAAGTGGGATATTTTCAACTTTCATAAGCTTGGGGCATAAATGTAGAAGTTCACAACCAAGTACCCAAGTGTAATCTTTTGTATCCTCAATTTGACCATCTATAAAATAGAGGGATAGTCTTATAGACATTTAAATATTTTCCATGTCTGATATTATTTATCTTTACCATGAGTTTACTATAACCATTTATTATTTAAGAAAATATGTGTGATCATAGCCCCTTATTTTCCTGAGTGAGTTTTACTAGTTCAAATGTGCCTAATTTTAAAGTCCACTGAGTAAGAAGGGAGTTTGTGTAGTTAATGAACTCCTAAAAGCCTTGAAAGGATTCTGAAGGAGACACACAGAGGTGATTAGAATACAAACATAGGCATCTTAGATGTTGATAAAGTATTAATGTAGAGCATTCTTTCTCTCCTTGTTAATGCAGATCATAATCAGAACTTCCTAGCTCCTGACAATTATCATCTTGATATGATAGTACTGTATGCTTTAAGTTATTTAAAAATATTCTGTGGTGGTCAGTTTTATAATTTCAACTAGGTAAGAAATTCCTTAAGGTCAAGGATCATGGTTTGCTTTAATTTGTCTTCCTTATAGAACATTCAGCTTTCTAATGTATTCGTGGAGTGTGTTTAGGTCATTGTTAAACTTTATTTGAGGTCAGGAAGTCCTACATAAGTTATATGTATTTCTCACCTAGATGCTAAATAAAGCAGAAAGAATAAACTATATCACTACAAATGATAGGATGTTGGTAATGAGAGTAGTAACTACAGTTATAGGTGATAGTTAAAGAGTCACAAAGTATAAAGAACCTAGACTCCAAATACACATTTTTAGGATATTGAAATCTAATTTACTCCAGGTTATAAACATGAATAAGTTCAAGCTTTCTGGGAACTACAACTTAAATAATTTCAAAGTTTTCCTTTACAAAAACAAATTTTCAATTTTATTAAAGCGGGGGCATGCCTAGAGTCACAGAAAAAGCCCAAAGGAGTGGATTTCTAAAATCATAGCTTCATCAGTTGTATGGCAACTGTGCCTTGGGCCTTTGTAGAGACTATAAGTTTGGTTGAGGGCAAGGCACTATGCTGTAGTTCCTTATATGAAGTCCACAACCAGAAATTGAATAGCTTCTAAAAGGTCTCCACGGTTGGATTGCAGTACTAAAGATAATTTACTACATAACCTACCCTTGAACTATATAACAATGAAGCCAATAAAGAGATACAAATACTAGGCTGAAACTAGTGAGTGTAAGAACTGAGGCAGAGGCATCACTGAAAACAACTTCCAAGAAGACTCTTATAACACATATCCTATTCAAATCTTCCACAGGAAGTATGCTCACATATTCAAAGAAAATGAAATCTTACATAAAATTTCTAAAACATATGAGAAACTTCAACACCAAGAAAACTACTCCACAAAGCCAACAGATGGGAGAATTCATATGCAAGCAACCAGAGACAGTAAAGCAATATAAAAGCAACCTCAAAGTAAAAATAAATTTACATGTATATGTATGTGTAGATACACTCCATATATATGTATGTATATATATATATATATATATATATATATATATATATATATATAGAGAGAGAGAGAGAGAGAGAGAGAGAGAGAGAGGTAAGTCCCCAATTTATGGTTTTTCTTATGATTTTTTGCAACTCTATGATGATGCAAAGGTGATATGCAGAATAGAAACCTGTCTTTGAGCTTATTTTTCCTGGCTAGTAAGAGCCATCTGTTCCATATTTGCAATGTTGGAAAGTGACAGCATGCTTCAGCTTACAAACAGCCATATGATCACAAAGGTAAATACCCGATATATTGAAGTACCCATGTTACCAGCAACATTTGTATGTAGATATTCAACAAATTCTACAAGGCATCTAATATTTTGTTACCAGTATGGCTTTTGATTATGTGTAACTGTGGCAAATGTAAGTATTTTAAGCATATTTAATGTAGACTCGGGTAAGTTATAATGTTTGGTGGACTTGGTATATCAAGCACATTATCTGCTTGGAATGATTTTGATTTAGTATGTACCTATCAAAACATAACTCCTTTGCAAGTCAAGTCATAAACATGTATGTATATACACACATATGTACATATATACATATATAAAATATCTATTTTATATATAAAACAACATAGCATTTGATTTGTTTGCTTAAAATGCAACATGAATTTATTTCTAATAACTCTAACAAATCAAATCTGGAATCACATTAAAGCCCCGTTCTGGGTCATAGAAAAAAAAACCACAAGAGAATTATTTTGCATCCTTTTGTCATAACTACATTTGTCCTGTTTATAAGGTTTCTATTCTCAGTACCTAATTACCACTTCCTCCAAAAATGTCACATTCAAATACCATCAAAATGGTGGCTAGTATTTCAACATATGAATTTAGGATTTATATACATTCTGTCTATTGCAGTCTTAAAACATAAATAATATTTTGCCTAATAGAAGTTGTGGTGATTAATCTCAATTTTCAACTGTGAGAGGGAATTTCCAGAAAAAAAAAAAAACCAGAAAAATAGAAGATCCACCTTGAATGTGTCAATCAACTTACTAAGAGTTGAGGCATTGGATTGAATAAAAAGTGGAGAAGAAAACCAGCTAAATGTCCGTGTTCCCTACCCCCTACTCCCTGATGTGAAGACTCTTCACTATAATAAGCTCCTCATGTCCTGACTTCTCTGCTATGAAGGATTCCCTCCCCCCTTAATATGCTATTCAAAATGAATCCTTTCTTTTGTAATTTAGTTCTTGTCAGGTATTTCATCATGACAATGAAAAAAAGAAACCAATATGGATAATTACTATCTTTTTATTGAGATAAAACTGTTGGTTTTTCTTTCAGTGGAGGAAATTGAACCCGGACTTAACACATGCTAGGCAAGTACTCTATCGCTAAGACAGATCCTTAGCCTGATTTATTACTTGTATTAGGATTATTTTAAGGTTTGCTATAAATCTGCTCCATATTCTCTTCTCTCTGGAATTGATACCATAAAGGAACAGGCCGTGTATGAACTATTGACTGACATTTGCGTTTGAGAGGGGAGAAGATCAGAGTAAGGAATTCCTTGATGGCTCTGAAAAGTCATAGAAAGCAGAATTCATCACTTCTCTTATTCTTATATTGGTGAATGCTAATCACATACATATGCATGCTGAAGATATAGACAAGTACATAATATTCCTGGAGAAATAGCCAATAAATATGTAGACATGAATGTCATTTCTTTATACTTCCAGTTCAAAACCTTTCCTGGAGAAATATAAAGTTTATGGAAAAATAGGGCGAGGACAAACCGTAATCCATATATATATTCATATATTCATTCATATAATATATTATATGAAAAACATCTATTTTCAATAAAAAGAAAGCATTTCCTATCTGGGGATGGTGAGTAAGCAATCTAGTTCCAAGAACAAGAAGGATAGAAGTATATATTGGGACAAAGAGACAGAGATCACATTGGAAGTAAGGAGACCATTTCTAAAATTATTCTTTCCTAGTCTTCACCATGTTTGTCTATAGGAAATCTTTAAAGTTATGTTTTAATTCTTTAGAAACATCTGCCCTTAAAATTTAGAATGTGCCTGGAATCATGGGCAGAGAAAATGTGGTAGAACATGTTTTTCTTTCCTCATCAGGAAAATCTCATATTCAATAACCTTGCTATGAGTGCCAGGACAGGATGGTTTCAACAGGAGCAGTCATCTTACAGTCACAAATCAGGTTCACTCCTTGGACTGGATATTGATGCTACCAGGAGAGAGGAAAGTGAATAAAAGGAAAAGGCATGTTAATTTCAAGCTCCATTTAGAAATGCACTAGAAAAATCAATGGCTGGTAAATAGAAAATCGGCAAAATTGGCAGGAAGAATTTTTATATTCAAGCTCAAAAGGGTCCAGAATATAAATCTGCACACTGACCAGATAATAACCAAATAAAATAATGATAATAGTTGAAAGGCACTTGACAAGGCTTTTTCCCCCTCAATGTTTTAGTGTACTAAGGGAAGACTTTATCAGACTCACTGAACCAAGTGCCTGTCATTGGAAATTTAGAGATTAAACTTTTGAATATACTTTGTTATTAGGCTTTTTCTGTAGCATCATTGATTGTAAAGAACCAAGAATATAGACTATATATGAGTGATTAATTGAAAACTTTAATGATGAAGATATTTAAGAAAGGTGGAGTCTAGTGAGTTACATTCAAGGGGTCTCTGTTCACCGGGTTTAAAAATAACTTTTTTGATAAATATATCATTGCTGTGAATTGTTCAGTGTTATGTCTTATAAATATTGTACTGTTCTGAGATTCCCCTACCCCATTGCAAAACAAGATGTTTTCCAACACTGTAGTATTGAAGTAGTGAATTTCTTTCTGATTATTCTCATCCTAGGACACTATTGGTGCTAAACCAAAATGCACTTTGCTCTTTGAAGTGTTCACTGACAATTTCTGACTTCATTTTTTTGGTCATCAAACTCCCAGGACAATTTATAACTTGAAACTCATTAAGATTTTATATTCTTCAGTATTATTCTTTAAGTTTACTTATGTTTATTAGTTTATTACTTTCAGGTATTATCCAATTCTAGAAATGCAAAATCTAATATTCCTTCATACAAGATGCTCACAATTTGGTGGGAGAGATAGTGAATATCTAGACAAGTAAAATACTATGGAAAACATGAAAAAAATACCATGACGAACACATCAAGAAGAAAGCACATGACCCTTTGTGAATGCTGAGTTATGCACACTCCCCATAAAACAGACAGTATGCTTTCCCTAGAAATGATCCATATCTTTACGTTGTTCCCTCATTCCCCATAGTTTCTGGCTTCCTATGTTCTGGAATTCCAGTCCACTTGAAAATATGTATTATATATTTTATATAAATATAAGTATATGTGTATTTCATATAACATTATAATATATAATATGTAAATATTCTTTCTTATCTTTAAGACCTTTACTCAATAAGCCCTTTGAACTAATTTTTTTTTTCAAAATTGCATTTGCCTGGTCCTTCTCCCTCACCACCTCCACATACAGTCACACTCTAGAAGTACATGTAATCTGGTTTCCTTTTAATTTTCTACCTCCTGCAGATTACTGTCGCACCTAGTATGACATTTACTTATTTATTTTAGTATGTTCTCTAAGTTCCTGCTAGAGTGTGCATTCTCCGAAGGCATGAATCATGTATATGTTTTTTGGAGATTGAGCTATAGCCTTTGACAGTGTAGAGCACATCATAGTAATTCAAAACCTAACTCTTGAACTAGTGCCAATGGTGCAAGTTAGAGTTCAAACTTCTGTATTCGATCTCTTTATTATGCCATACAGAAGCTACTTCTGCCAATGTTTGTGCTTTTGATACAGGTAACAATGGCTCCTCCATCCTTAAAATGTGATATGTTGGTACTCTTGTGGCCGCATGTCAGAGCCCTGTACATTTGTAGCAACATATTCATGAGCTGATACATTGACAAAGCAGATTTGGACTCTGGATACACTTAGCACACAGAATACACTTTGGAAATCACTGCCATGGTTCATGTAAATACTTTATTCAGATTTCTGCTTTAGTGAGTATCATAATTTCATAACCATAATAATTTTACACTGTACATTTGTTCTGTTATCTTTGAAACTCAGAAAGTTTCCTATGTAGCATGATAGATTTTTTTACTGATTTTAACAGTTAACAAAGGCAAATGTTTCCTTTATAGTAATGTCAGATTTCAAACTTACATATACAAATTTGATTAGTTCTGAGAGAAAGTATGAAAAAGTGGCAATTTTAAAGGAAGTAAAAATTAGTGAATATACATATATACAAAATGGAGTTCACATTCTATATAGTGCCTTTGTTTCCCTTTTTTACAATATTTGTTTATTCACTTTCCGTCTCTATTACAACACCCTCTTTCCTCTCTTCCCAGTCCACCCTTACAAATCTGTCCCCCTATTGCCCCCTCCCCTTTTCCTCAGAGAAGAGGAGTTCCCCTTTGGTTCTACCCTACCCTGGTTCCAGCAGGTCTAGGCACATCCTCTCCCACTGAGATCCAACTAGGCAGTCCAAGTAGGAGGGAAGGGGATCCAATGGCAGCGAATAGAGAAGAAAATAGCCCCCATTCCACTTGTTAGAGGACCCACATGAAGATCAAGCTATACATTTGGTAGAAATCTATATGGTGCATAGGTCCAGCTCCTACATTTTCCCTAGATAGTGACCCAAGCTGTGTGAGCCCCTACGACCCCAGATTAGTTGATTCTGTGGGTCTTCTTGTGATGGCTGATGTCTCTCAGGAGGCAGTTATGCCTACAAGCATAGCAGAGTATCATTAATAGTGTCAGGCATTAGCTCTATCACTTGGTATTTGTCTCAAGTTTGGGCACTCATTGTATGGCTTACCCCCCCTGGCCCCCAGTCTCTGCTCCTCCTTTATCTCTGCAAATTTTGTAGACAAAGCAAATTTTGGTTGAAGATTATGTGGGTGGGTTGATGTCTGTCTCCCTCCTATGGTAGTCCTGCCTGGCTACAGGAGGTGGCCACTTTAGTTTCTATATGGTGGGAATCTAAGCTAGTGTCACCCACATAGACTTGCTGTTATCCTCTTTTGTCCCAGGCCTGAAGCTAGTCACCAGAGAAGCCTTCCCACCCCCAATTTCTCTTCTTATTCCCAGTCTCCTCTCAAAATTTCTCTCCCCAGACCACCTTCTGTCCTTCACAGTTTCCTCTCTCCATCCACCTCCCTCCACTGGGGACCCTGTATAAATAATAGAGGTGCTCTCTTCAGATTCCATATTCCCATTATTGGGGATTTCAGCTAAGGTCATCCACATTGAGTCCTGGGAGCCTTCCCTATCCCAGGTCTCTGGGACCTTCTAGAGGTTGCCCCTACCCCCACTTCCCACCCACAGTAGCTGCATTTCCATTCATTCTCCTAGCCTTATGGGCTTATCTCCTGTCTCCCCCATATCTGATCCTACCCCCTTTACCCCTTTACCCCCCATCCTACTCAGGTCCCTCCCTCTGTTTCTCATGATGATTTTGTACTGCCTTCTAAATGGGATTTAAGCATCCTCACTTAGGCCTTCATTCCTATTTAGTTTCTTAGGGTCTTTGGGTTGTATCATGTCTGTTCTGTATATTTTGGCTAATATCTACTTATCATGAGTACATACCATACATGTCTTTTTGGGTATGAGTTATGTCACTCCGGATGATATTTTCTAGTTCCATCCATTTTCCTTCAAATTTCATGATGTCCTTGTTTTTAATAGCTGAATAGTATTCCATTGTGCAAATGTATCACATTTTCTGTATCCATTCATCAGTTGAGGGACATCTGGGTTTCTTCTAGTTTCTGTCTATTATGAATAAGGCTGCTCTGAATATACTGAAGCATGTGCTCTTGTGATACTGTGGAGCATCTTCTGTGTATATGCCCAGGAGCAGTAGAGCTGGGTCTTCAGGTAGGACTATTTCCAATTTTCTGAGCAACTGCCAGACTGATTTCCAGAGTGGTTGTACAAGTTTGCAATCCTACCAGCTATGGAGGAGTGTTCCCCATTTTCGACAACCTTACCAACATGTGCTCTCATCTGATTTTTTTATCTTAGCCATTCTGATTTGTGTAAGGTGGAATCTTGGGGTCATTTTAACTTGCATTTTCCTGCTGACCAAGCATATTTAACATTCAAGTATTTCTCAGCCATCTGAAGTTACTCTAATGAGAATTCTCAGTTTAGCTCTGTACCACATTTTAAATTTGGTTATTTGAGTGTGTGAATTTTGTGGTGTTTCTGTTATTGACCTCCAGCTGTAATCCATCATGGTCTGATAGGATACAGGGCATTTTTTCAATTCTTATAAGGCTTATTTGTGACCTATTAGATAGTCAGTATTGGAGAAGCTTCCATGATGTTCTGAGATGAAGGAATATTACTTTGTGTTTGAATGAAATGTTCTATAGGTATCTGTTATGTCCATTTGAATCATAATGTCTGTTAATTTCATTATTTCTTTGTTTAGTTTTTATCTAGATGACCTGTCAATTGGTGATAGTGAGGTGTTAAAGGCTCCCACTATTAATGTGTGGGCTTTGATATGTGAGTTAAGCTTTAGTAATGCTTATTTTTATAAATGCAGGTGCCTTGTGTTTGGGGCATAGATGTTCAGGAGGGAGATATCATCTTGGTATATTTTTTCCTTTTGATGAATATGAATTATTCTTCCTTGTCTCTTTTGATTAATTTTCTTTAAAAGTCTATTTTATTAGACATTAGAATGGAAACTCTGGCTTGCTTCTTGGGTCTGTTTTCTTGGAAAATTCTTTTCTAGTCCTTTACTCTGAGGTAATGTCTATCTTTATGGCTGAGGTGAGTTTCTAGTTTGTAGGAGAATGATGAATTCTGTTTTCACATACATTATGTTAGCCTATGTCTTTTTATTGGTAAATTGAGTCCATTATTGTTGAGAGATATCAATGACCAGTGACTGTTAGTTCCTGTTACTTTGATGTTGTGTGTTTGTGTGTGTGTGTGTGTGTGTGTGCACACGCACATGCGCACACTCTAGCTTCTCTTCTTTTCTTCTTGCTACTATGGAATTACTTATTTCCTGTGTTTTCTTGGGTTGGAGTTTTCCTTCTAGTATTTTCTATAGGGCTGGATTTGTGGATAGATATGTTTTTAATTTGATTTTGTCTTTGTTATGTAGGTTTAGTGTTTTGGTTATTATGTGATGGTAGGATTTTCTTTTCTAGACAATTCTAAATCGGTGTTCTGTAAGCTTCTTGTATGTTTATAAGCATCTTTCTTTAGGTTGGGAAAGTTTTCTTCTATGATTTTATTGAGAATATTTTCTGCTCCTTGAAGCTGGGACTCTTCACTTTCCTCTGTTCCTACTATTTTTAGGTTAGGTCTTTTCATGTTAGCCCAGATGTCCTGGATGTTTTGTGTTAGGAGTTCTTTAGATTTAACATTTTCTTTAACTGATGTATTAATTTCTTCTATTGTATATTCTATGCCTAAGATTCTTTCCTTCATCTCTTGTGTTCTGTTAATGATGCTTGCATTGGTTGTTTTCTTCCCTAGGCTTTCCACCACCAGGATTTCTTCAGTTTATGATTTCTTTATTGCTTCTATTTCTATTTTCAGGTCTTGAACAGCTTTATTGATTCACTTGTTTCACTGTATTTTCCTGTATTTCTTTGAGGTATTTATTTGTTGCCACTTTCAAGGCCTCTGGGAACTCCCAGAGACTAAGCCACTAACCAAAGAGCATACATGGTCTGGTCCAAGGCCCTAGCACATATGTAGCAGAGGACTGCCTTATCTGTCCTTAATGGGAGAGAATGCACCTAATCCTGTAGAGACCTGATGTCTCAGGGAAGGTGGATGGGGGGGGGGTGAGGGCAGATGGGGGAGGAAGCAACCTCTCAGAGGCAAAGGGAAGGGGATAGGTTGAAGAACTCTGGAAGGACTGGAGGGGGCATAATTTGAGATACAAATAAATAAAATAATTAATTATATATAAAAGGACCTCTACCTGTTTGATTGTATTTTCCTGTTTCTTTAAGAGATTTATTCATCTCCTCTTTAAAAGTCTCTCTCATCTTTATAAGATTAGATTTAAGGTCATTTTCTTGTGCTGTGGTTTATTACAATATTCAAGGCTTTCTATAATAGTATAGCTGTGCTCTGAAAGTGTCATATGCCCTGGCTTTTGTTAATTGTGTTCCTTCCAGGGTCTTTAACCCTCTGGTTGTCCTTGAATGTTCCCGTTGTAACAGGTATTGGGAGTGGGGCTAACCTTGATGATTCTTGTGTGGCAGGACCCTGGTGGGTATCCATGGGTTGGACAATGAAACTCAGTGGATGGTGCAAGTCTATCATGAGTTTGATGTGCCCCTGGAGATATGGTGGGAAGGGGATTGGGGGTGGAGGAGGCATGTAAAGAGCTGGCCAGACAATGAAGGTACAGAAGGACAGCAGGCCACGGGGACAGCTAGGAGTGCCCCACAAGACTCAGCAAGCAGAGAAAATGGGTGCAGGAAGGGAATCTAACCTGCATGGTTGCTGATAAGCAGGTCTGATAAAGGTGGTCAGAGTGGTGCTGCACAGTGGAGGTTCAGAGGACAGCATGCTGCTCTGGGCAGCTCAGATAAGTGTCATTTTCTCAACTTTTAATTCCTCCTATGGTTTTCTTAAGAATTTTGGATATTACTTTTTGGAAAAGATTAAACCTGCATTTCTGAAGAACTTACACATGCAGCTAATCAAGGAAACTCAGAACCCTCTCTGGAATCAAGTCCAAGTCAGGTCAACAATAATGACATCAAATGTGAGCAAAGACCTTCAATTTCATCACTTGAGCTCACTGTTCATACAGGCCATTTGTGTGTGTGTGTGTGTGTGTGTGTGTGTGTGTGTGTGTGTGTGTGTGATACCCAGATGTGCAGGAAGTAAAATAAGTCTGGGATATGGATATAAAACATTGTTTACTGTAAGAAAGAACAAATAAACTCATCACAATGTAGCAGGTATGTGTCAGACTAGAAAAAATAAGCTTTGTGAAAATTATGAATGATATTTCAAAACATGTAAGTTTTTATGGTAGCACGCCATTGGCTAATGCTTAGGATAAATTCTGTGGGACTATGGACTAAGATAGTTCTGGGTTTCTTCTGTAGATATGTCTGTCAAGTGACTTTACTCAGCCTTTACTGATTTTGTAGCACATCTTATATATGATCTGAATGTATTATATGGAGGTATGGTACCTAGCTTCTAATCCTTGGTGCTGATTCGGGAACACTGAATCTTTAAAAAAATATTAGTTTTGTTTCACTCCACTGCTTTAAGCCACCTCCTCTCACCTCCAATTTTGCTTCCTGCTACTACTTCATTATTTCTTGCTGTGACCTTTCTATGTTTTTCATACTTTCTTATATGTGTATTAAATGATAATGGCAGCTATGATCTGTTCAGAATCTTTCCTCTAGCAGATACTGCCCTCCATATTTTATATATTACTATATAATTTAATCTTCACAGAAGCACAAGTGCAACACATTGTTTTATTACATACATTGCAAAGATAAAAGACTGAGCCATGCCTGATGGCATAGGCCTGTAATCCCAGCTGCTCAGGTGGCTAAGGCAAAAGAATTATAAATTCAAGGTTTGCTACAGAGTGAGTTCAAGGTTACCCTGAAAAACTTGACCAGAGTGTCTCAGAGTAAAAATAAATGGCTGGCCCTGTAGCTTGGTAGTAGAGTACTTGGCTAATGTGTGGAGCCCTGAATTCAATCCACACAAAAGAAATATAGTGACTGATAAACAATAACATTAAATGTTTCACTCAGCTTCATCTGAATGCTTTCCACTATGCTTTTATGTAAAATGTGTTTTCCATAAAGGCACATAGTATGTGGTATACAATTCTAATTGTACATTGGTTATAAATACACTGTTTTATACATATAGATAATTAATAATAGCTAATCTTATGAACGTGTCAGTCATTTTATGTCCCTCTAAATAGCCAAACAACATTCTTACAGTGAACTCTTAAAATGTAAAAACATTTTATTTGCACTCAAAGATTCTTCTTTCCTTTCTAAAGGGCAGATAGCAGATACATCTGGAAATCAAATTATAAAAATATAAATGGATGTTATGTAAGCTTATTTCAACAGTTCCTTTTTCTTAATAAAATCTTATCATGTGAGCAAGTTTTAAAATATATGGGGTCTGAGAGATAACTCATCCACTAAAAGCTAGGCTCACGACCAAAAAATAATAGTATATATGGCAGTGGGTATCTGCTATTTTTTTTATTTTAAATTTATTTATTGATTGATTTCTTGATGGATTTTAAACTCCAGATTTTAGTCCCCTCCCAGTCCACCCTCTGACTGTTCACATTTCATAACTCTTCCCTGCCACCCTGTCTCCACAAGAATGTCCCCATCCCCACCTCCACCCTACCAGACCTCTAAACTCCCTGGGGCCTCCAGCCTCTTGAGAGTTAGATGAATCCTCTCTGACTAAACCCAGACCTGGCAGTCCTTTGCTCTATATGTGTTAGGGGCCTCATATCAGCTGGTGTATGCTGCCTGGTTGGTGGTCCAGTGTCCAAGAACTCTCTCCGAAAGACCCAACAAGTAGCTGAATGAGTCAAATGCAGATATTTGCACCCAACCAATGGACAGAAGCTTCTGACCCCTGTGGTTGAATTAGGGAAAAGCTGGAAGAAGCTGAGGAAGAGAGTGACCCTGTATGGTATCAGCTATTGGTATGAATAAAGCTGTGGTATTGTAATGATAGAGAAAGTCATTAAAGTTAAAAAAAAATTCACCTGTGTGTTGGTTTCCAAATAAGCCAATTCCATAAGTATCACAAGTTTTTAAGTGACATAATAAAGATTAAGATGTATACATAAAATTATGCTAAATGATTTATTACATAGAACAGGATTTTAAATCTTAGATGTACTACTTTATTTTGTTGTGTATATTTAATGCTAACTCCTAAATAGCTGCAAAATAAGCAATTGCCAGTTGAGATTTTAAAGTATGGCATTGCTTTAAGGGCATTTTGCTCTAGAATGGTGAAAATTCTTCCTAGTCTTTTCATTATCTAATTGTACATATAAGCTTACAAAATAACACAAATGTATTAATTTATAAAATGAGACAATATAAAACTTATTAAAAAAAAAACAAAACAAAAAACAAAAAACAAAGAAAAGCAAAGGAAAGACCTGTTCCATAGAAATTGATGACACTTCCTCATGTGCATTTTCTTGCTAACATTTCGAAGAAATTCAGGTATGAATTTGTGACAACTAACAACTTGTTTCACTTATTGCATTTCCAATTTTATCATACTTACAGTGTTATTTTAGATTAATTTTGCTGCAAAAACTTGCTTTGCATAAATATTGTTTTGCAATATGATCTATACCATTAAATTTTTGCTCTAAATAAATTTCTTCCAGATAGATTAAATTACCCACATCTGATGTAAATTTTGGCACTTGTTCAGATCAACTTGGTTTGTGTACTTTGTAAAGTATCCTGTTGACTTTAGCCTACTCTAACGTAAAATGTTAGCTACCAGGAAGGGATTTTTGGTTGTTGTTGTTTTAGTTTTTTTTTTTTTTTTTTATTCCCCCTAGTGAGTACATTCTCATTTACATTTTCTGTGTCATAGTCTCAGATAAGTTTGGGTCCATTTTTGGTGAGGTTTGAGGAAAGTAGGATTTTGAAATTACAAACATTCACAATTCCAAGTGAACTTCTCTAAGACAATCTAAGCCCGAACTGAATAGCACCCAAGGAATGCTTTCCAAGCAGTAGAAGAGAAGGGCCAGCATTGCAATCAATTAGGGTAATGTGAAAAATGTAGGAGTATGCACGTGGAGTGGGTTGATTGCTTGGTAATCAAACTATAGTACTGTTCATTTTCCCCTGCTGAGTTCATGAACTCTTGTTTGCAATATTTTCTTTCCTTTTCATCTGTTAGTCTCACAGTAATTGCAGCCAGCTCTACGTATGCCTGTCATTTGCTCTTACCATTCCAATTGGCTTCCTCCTCAAAAATACCTGTAAAATCAGGGAGCAAACCCTTCGAATTGGAAACATACAGTGTTAGCCTAGTAAGCTAGTCAGAGTCTCGCCTGGCAACTGTACAAGGAGGCTTTCATAGTGCAGCTTAGCCGGAGACTGATACCTTTGTCAACACTTAGAATTCCGGAGAACATTCAACTCTTGGGTGGTTCTTCATACCGTAGACCTTCTAGGAATCAAATAGCATTCCTCTGTCACTTTTCACAAGAACTTAAAATGGATTTTCTACTTACAAAGATCTGTACACAGCCTCAGCACTGTTCACTACATCCATTATTTTCTGGGAAAATCACTTTCCCCAATATCTATTTGTTCCTTTCATAAACTACATTTACCTTATAGGAATTTAGCTTAGCCAAATAGAACAAATTGATGATTGATTTTGGAAAAAAAAAGTTTCAGTTGTTTGGATGGAACTATATAACTTTTACTATATGAACTAGAAGGAAATTATGTTTCCAAAGTAGAGTGTCTTTCAATTATAAAAAATTTCTTTCACAGAACTGTATCTTTTTATTTTCACCAAGCAGAAGCCTCATGAAATTTTCCATTAATAAACTTCTTGGTTCCAAGTTTTAATTTACAAGTTATTATAGAATTATATGACATTGTATTAAATGACATCAACTTCTATTATATTCTTAAAAGTTTCAATTTCTTCCTCATCTTATTTAGTGGTTATAATTTATAGTACTCTTCCTCAGCACCGAGGTTGTATAAAATCATGTTAAAGAAGCAGTAACTTCAACTCATTCAACTCTCACAAACTTGATTTTATTTAAAAGAAATACTTTGAAAATGCATATAGTAACAAGTTTTACATTCATAGATATTTGGAACTCAGTGAGAGAATATTTTAAATGAGTAAAAATGAAGGTATATCTTTCTTAACCTTAATGTTGGGGTGTTTGTGGGGTTTTGTTTGTGTCTTTTATTTTTTTCTGTTCTGTTGTGAATGAGCATAAAAGTCTTCATTTCTCTTCATTGATATGTTGCTGGACTTAATTCAGTAAAAGGGGTAGTCATTCCTCATATTTATCTGAAAATTGTATCGAGTCTAGTTGAAGTCACATTAGGAAGTAATGATGTATATTCTTTCTAATTATTTATCTGCTTATATAAGCATAGTCTTATTTTAGGTGTGTTATTGACTCAATGTAGTTATGCGTGGAACAAAGAAAAATAATTTTTATGGATAGAACTTTATTTTTCAGCAATCTGAAACTCCATAATATGGGTATATGCAGACACCATGGTGGTAATTTATCACAGGATTTAAATAGATTCTGGAGAGGATATGGAAAATGTATATCTTACCAAAAAGTGACTGCCTGACTATAAACTCTAAGAAGTTAAACCAAATAGTTATCTGCCATTTCAAAATTTGAAGCATGCTATGACCTGAGGAATCCTTTTCCTATGTAGAAATACTGGAGTGAGAAGGGTAGACAGCTGATGCATACTCAGAAAAATCTGTGGAATGAAAAGGAGAAGGGAATAAAAACTCTTCTGAAGACATTCCCCCTATAAATACCTCATTAAACTGAAGCTTACACAAAGTAACAAATAACTGGCTTTCTTAAAAAAAAGAATGCAGTAAACCTTTACTTCTTAAATGCCAGTTCTCTAAAAGTCCATGATTTAACCCTATAGGAAAATGTTACTCCATATTTAAAGTAACACTTGGTTTAGAGGTATATAAGAGCTCTCGGTGGAACATTTGTTTTCTTGGAAAAAAAAAACATTTCATGTTATAATAGGAAGTTATAGTTTACAAGGTATAAATTCACTTAGAGAAACACATGGAAATAATACACAAATACTGAGAAAATACAAAATAATATTTTTTAAAGTGAGGCCCTATAGTCAATATGTAGAAGAATGCAAATTGACCCATTCCTATCTCCCTGTACAAAGCTCAAGTCTAAGTGGATCAAGGATCTCCACATAAAACCAGATACACTGAATCTAATAGAAGAGAGAATGAGGAAATGTCTCAAACACATGGGCACAGGGGAAAAGTTCCTGAACAGAGCACCAATGGCTTATGCTCTATGATCAAGAATTGACAAATGGGAACTCATAAAGTTGAAAAGCTTCTGTAAGGCAAAGGACACTGTCAATAGGACAAAACGGCAACCAACAGGTTGGAAAAAGATCTTTACCAATCCTATATCCGACTGAGGGCTAATATCCAATATATATAAAGAACTAAAAAAAGACTCCAGAGAACCAAATAACCCTTTTTTAAAATGGAGAAGAGAGCTAAACAGAGAATTCTCAACTGAGGAAACTCGAGTGGCTGAGAAGCACCTAAAGAAATGTTCAACTTCCTCAGTCATCAGGGAAATGCAAATCAAAACAACCTTGAGATTCCACCTCACACCAGTCAGAATGGCTAAGATCAAAAACTCAGGTGACAGCAGATGTTGGTAAGGATGTGCAGAAAGAGGAACACTCCTCCATTGTTGGTGGGATTGTAAGCTGGTGCAACCACTCTGGAAATCAGTTTGGCAGACCCTCAGAAAATTGGACATAATACTACCTGAGGACCAGCTATACCACTCCTAGGAATATATCCAGAAGATGCTCCAACATGTAATAAGGACACATGTTCCATTATGTTCATAGCAGCCATATTTATAATAGCCAGAAGCTGAAAACAACCCAGATGTCCCTCAACAGAGGAATGGATACAGAAAATGTGGTCCATTTACACAATGGAATACTACTCAGCTCTTAAAAATAATGACTTCATGAAATTTACAGGCAAATGAATGGTACTAGAAAATATCATCCTGAGTGAGGTAACTCAGTCACAAAAGAACGAACAGAGTATGTACTCACTGATTAGCAGATATTAACCCAAAATTTCAGAATACCCATTATTCAATTCACAGCAACTGTTGGACTGAGTGTGGGGTCCCAGATGGAAGAGTTGGAGAGGGGACTGAAGGAGCTGAGGGAGTTTGCAGCCCCATGAAGGGAGCAGCAGTGTCAATGGTCAGGCCCCCCGGTGCTCCCAGAGACTGGACTACCAACCAAAGAATACATATGGAGGGACCCATGGTGCTGGGCATATATGTGGCAGAGGAGGGCCTTGTTGGCCATCAGTGGGAGGAGAGGCCCTTGTTTTTGAGAGTGTTAGATACCCCAGTATAGGGGAATGCCAGGGAGGGAAGACAGGAGTGGGTGGATGGGTGGGGGACACCCTCATAGAGGCAGGGGTAAGGGGAATGAGATAGGGGTTATCGAAAGAGGAGACCTGGAAGGGGGAAACATTTGAAATGTAAAAAAGTATCAAAAATAAAAATTAAAAAAAAAGCGAGGCCCTGTTTTGGTGTATTTTTAAAATAGTGAGAGAAGAATAATAAGAATGGAATAGATATGCATTGGTGTGAGGAATATTAGAAAAACGAATCTGATGAGGTGAGCTTTTCTTGTAAAAAACTACCAATTTTCAGTTATTTTAATTAACTATTTTATTTATTTACATCAAGATGTCCCCTTCCCAGAATTCATCACCCCATTCACTTTGCCTGTGAGAGCAACACCACTTCTAAGTCTCTATGGTATTCAGTGTATTTTGTTCCCACTGAAGCCAGACAAAGCAGTCTCTGCTACACATGTGCCAGGGGTTATGGACTAGCAGCTCCCTTCAGAGCAATAGTGATAAAACAAACAAACAAACAAAAACTGCATGGTATTGGTAAAGAACAGACAAGTTGATCAATGGAATAGAATTGAAGACCCGGAAATAAAGCCACACACCTATGGACACTTAATCTTTGACAAAGAAGCCAGAAACATACAGTGAAAAGAAAGATAGCATCTTCAACAAATGGTACTGATCTAGTTGGAAGTCTGAGTGTAGAAGAATGCACATTGATTCATTTTCAGTTAGTAATCTAGAAATTATTTAATAGCTTTTTGGAAAGTATGAATTACTGTTTTTTCAATTGCCAACCATTGTAAAGTATGGATTTTTACACCATACCTAAATGCTTAAATAGATTGACTAGGTCCAGCTAATCAGATGTCAATTTCAAATTTATAAAGGTATTCTCTCAGATAACTGGGATTGTAATCATTGGAGGATTTAGTAAGGATTGATGTCATGTTAGCCCATCATCATACCTGTATCTAAAGCTAAAATTGGGATAAGAAAGGTAGCTGTGGAATGGCTGGGCATTTTTTTTCCATGTGGACACTCTAAATTTTAGACTGATTCTTGTCACAGCATGGTATGTTTTGTAGTTTTCTTTTGTGATAGTTATTTCCATCAGAGAAAGTTTCTCAGAAATAAGAAATGACAGTTGCCAGTCTTTTAATTTCTTGGCTTATAATCTGGCATAGAATCATTTCCTGATATTCTGTTAGTCAAAAATTGTCACAGAATTGGCCCAGATTCAAAGAACTGCTCATACCTCTCCATTGGAGAATTGTTGCAGAATATGTGGCCAATTGTAATCAGCTGTGAAACATTACCTGTAACAGGATGCTTCTTGTGTTTATCTTGTTGAAATAGCAAGGATAAGAAACAAAACCCATAGAAAAGTCAGAATATACATACACAAATTGAATACTAAGTTTCTGAAAAACAACTCCATACATGATGCCCTTGATATGACACTTGCCTTGCACTCAAATGCTGCCTTCTATAAGTCAGATTCTATTTGTATGTTCTAGGACTGCTCAATATTTAAAGAAATTTTTGTGAAGTGAAATCATCCATAAATGTATTGAACACAAAGGATAAATGTTATTTTATTCTCTCTCATACCTTTGGTATTTTCTGAAAGAAATATCAAGTCTTTCTCAAGATTTAACTGGACTACTTGGAAAGCTTGAATATAACCTCCTGTTCTTGATTTTTGGATATAAAAAACTATTGAGCATGTTGATGATATTAGTAGGTAATAGCAAAGAAAATCCTGCAGGAAATTAGTAGCCCAAATTTGAAGTTCATATCCTTGACTGACATGCAAGTTAATTTGTATGTTGAAACTCACTGCTGTGTGCTTGTGTGCCTGTGTGCTTATGTACCTGTGTGTCTGTGTGCCTGTGTACACAGCTATCAGGAGGGAGTAAAATGATAGTAGGGTAACTTTAATAATCAGTGGCAAGACCAATACAGGTTTATTAAAACAAACCAGACTCTTGGTGAATGAGCAGTGAATTTTATTTTAATGGACTAATATAAGCAACATATTTCCTGCAGCATGGCCAGTGAATGATGAGTATAGATACCCTATTGGTCATGTTAGATTGTGATGTCAAGCTTAATTGAATTTTTAAAATGGTATAACATATCTAAATTTTTAATTAGTATTTTAGATTAAAATCAAGAAACAAAGGATGGAGGGTAACATTTTTAGCATTACGTTTCAATTATCTTGATGTGAGCTTCGGGCTTTGTCCAGAATTAATTTGAAAATTTGAGCTAAAATACTGTGAGTGTCTCTTCTTCCCTTACCCCTTTGTAAATTGTCAAGAGGAAAACAGAGATAATTTTAGATATTCACAGTTACATGATTGTAAGAAGTATGAATAGACAAAAACTTAATATATTTGTAACAAGTTACTAAAATAACCTTGAGGAAGTGCCATAATGTAATAAAAAATTAGCATCAAACATCTCATTTGTCTATAGAAACAGTGATAAAACTAAATGATTTTTATCACAAGCTTAATTTTCTATTCACCATTTTTGTGAAAGTCCTCTTAGAGTTTTATTTATTTATTTATTTATTTATTCATTGTAGTAGTAGTAGTAATAGTAGTAATAGTTGTAGTCATCGTCATTGTCATTGTTGCCACCATTATTGTCGTCATCGTCACCATCATTGTAGCAGTAGTAGTAGTAGTAGTAGTAGTAGTAGTAGTAGTAGTAGTAATAGTTTGGTACTATGAAGACAACAGGAACAGATATAAATAAAATAGGGAGAATTAAAGTGTAAAACACTTTTAAAATGTAATGATGTCAGACAAAAGTTTTGTAACTTGATTTTCAGCAAAAAAACATTACCTGGGAAATTTCCTGCATAGTTTAAAGCATATAAGTTCTAGAGTACTCTGTTGAAGAAAATAAGCATCTCAAGGAATTACAAAGTGAGAATAGAGAATGGAGAGCAAACTTCTGAAAAATAATTTCATTTGTAGAGATGTTACTATATTTGATGGACTAATGACTCTAAGAGACAACCTTTAAAAAAATAACTGAATGGATAGATGTCTATTTACCTGTCTCTAGAACTTTTCATTATTTTTCCTCACAGTGTAGTTATTGCCA
>JADRCH010007462.1:1199066-1243763 GCA_019843965.1 Rhynchomys soricoides | reverse complement strand
TATATATATATATATATATATATATATATATATCCAAATGAAAAACCATAAGTACAAGAACAGTAACCTACTAGACTGTACTACTTTTCAAGATAATTCATTTCACATGCATAAAGAAAATCCATTGTTACTGTTTTTGCAGTCATTTTAAAAGAAAATTCTTTCAGTACAGTTTGAAAGTGATGTCTGACTCAAAATATCATGTAATTTGTAATTATAAGAGATATGAATATCTCCAAAGAATAATCCCTTGAATCAAAAGAGTAACTTATAACACCATGGTTTGCCCAGAACAGTGCCAGTATATGCCTTTTGTCTCAGCATAATTTTTAATCATGTCCCCATTCATTCTCAGAAGTGTCCTCATTTGAATGATCACAAACATGGTCATTTTATTTATATATGAATTTGTAAGTGTTAGGGAACTGATTAAACACCTTGCTCCTAGTGCTGCTATATGATCCATTAATCATGCTAAAAAAAGAGCAGAGTCTCTGCACTTTTGGGACTTCATGTCTAAGAGACACAGTACTATTCTGAACACATATATAAGAGATCAAACACATCAAGAAACAGTAACTAAAAATCAAAGTAGGCATGTCATGCTCGGTGGGAATATGTTTATATTCAGGGTGGAAGATATGGGAGATCTCAGGTTGAGAAAATGCAGTTTTATATATAAGAAGAAAATGGTAAAGAAAATCTTGGTTATACTAGCCAGGTGGTGATGATACAAGCCTTTAATCCAAGCATTTGGGAAACAGAAAGCAGATCTGTGTGAGATTCAAGGCCAGCCTGGTCTATAGAGTAAGTTCCAAGACAGCTAAGGCTACAAAGAGAAACCATGTCTCAAGAAAGGAGAAAGGGATAGGGTGAGGGAGATGGAGAAAGACATGAACATGGACATGGACATGGAGACAGACAGAGACACACAGAGACAGAGACACACAGAGACACACAGAAACATCTTGGCATTTCTGGAAACATCTTGGCATTTCTGGAATGGCTTTATTTGTGATTTTTTATGTTTATTTAAGAAGTAAAAAGGAAGTTGGTTTGTTGCCTATATAATACATAATTATTGTCTACCCAGTATACTAATGAAAACTGCTTACAAATTAGGCCTGGGCCTGGGTATGGTGGTTTGAATGAGAATGACCCTGAAAGGTTCATTGTTAGAATACATGGTCCCCAGTTGGTAGAATTGTGTTAGAAGAATTAAGAGGTATTGCCTTGTTGGAGAAGCTAGGTCAGTCAGTGTACCAAACTTTGCATTTTCAAAAGACTCATGCCATTCCTAGTGTTCTCTTTCTGTTTCATACTCACCTCACAGATCAAGATGTGAACTCCCAGTTATTCCTGCCACCATGCCTTTGATCCACCATTGTGAACTCTAGCACTCTTTCTTGTCTTTTCCTGCCTTGAGAATACCAAAAGTACTGTTCTTTACCCAGCATTGTTGATTATCTTTGTCTGGGTAGATCAGAACTTTCTTTTTTACCCTGAAGATGACATAAATTAAAGAATCAAGTCTTAATTGAGTATACTAATAAATAAAGGAAAGAAAGAAAAATGTGCAAAGGTACTAATCATGTGTTACTGAGGAAAATGAAATTATTAGTAGCCCAGAGTATTGAAATCAGTGAAGACATCAACAGTTCCCCAATTTTACATCTGCTCTACAACTTTGTTTGGTTTTCTACTATCAGCGTGTGTTGCTAAACAAGAAACCTAAAACTCTCCTTAACCTAGAAAGTCAGACATTCTCTTACTCCTTTGCCTGTTTTTGAGATTTTTTTCCTCCACTGGGTGGGTTGATTTTCCCAAGTTTGATAGGAGGATTTGTGCCTAGTCTTACATTAAGTTGATGTGCATAAGAGGTCTGCTCATTTCTCAAGGGAAAGACAGGAACAGTGGATCTAGGGGAATGGGTACTAGGAGGAGTGGAGGGAGGGGAAACTGAAATGCAGATATAGTGTATGAGAGAAGAACAAAGAAAAAGAATTTCGAAAAATAAAAGCCAGACATTTATCTAGTAATCCCTGTCAGTTGTTTTGTATTTTTACCATGACATTGTACAAATAAAAAATTTATTTTTATGTGTATTGAATGTTTTCTCTACATGTGTATTTGTATATCCTATGTATATGCCCACTGTTCAGGGAGGTGACAAGAGGTTGCAGAATTCCCTAGAACTAGAGTTACTGGTCATTGTAAACCACCATGTGAGTGCAGGTTATTGAACTAAGTCCACTGGAAGATCAGTAGGGAATAGTCTTAATCACTGAGTCATCTTTCTAGTCCCTTAAAATAGACATGTTTTTCTTTACAAACTTTCAAGAAATATTCCCAATCATACTCTTGGACTCTTTCTTTTCATTTCCAAGTTAAACATTTTCTTGATTTTTCCTATAAGCACTCCATTTATAAATGCAGAAAATACATGGAAAAATGGTACTCTTCAATTAGCACTGTAATAAAAATTATTTCCTTTTTTTCTGCTGTCAATTTATTTTTTACTGACTTGTTCTGTCAGCTAAAGATAATCAATAATAATATACTTAGTTATCACAAATGTTTTGTGTGTATGTGTGTTTTCTTCCCTTCAGCAGGAATATCAGTATAAATACCAAGCAATCAAGCTTAAATAGCTTAAGTAGTAGTGTCACATTTCCAATTGCTTGTCATTACACGGGATGTTATGGTTGCAGCTGACTATAGAGCCCTACCTGTGATGTACATTTTACATTTGCAATCAGCCTATTACAGATGAACTGTGAAAATTGGAGTGAGCTTCTGATGATAATTGGAAAATACTTGAAGTATGTAAGGCCCTTGAGAGAGCTTGAATTACTTGTCTGTAATTTTGTTATCAGCTGTAATGCTATTTATTTTACTTGAATTTTATTGCTCCTGAATATATTTTCCTGTGTCTTTCTATTGAGTGGCACACATACACACACACTATATTATCTAGAACAGTTTATCTTGAATATCATTGTAAACTTTATCTTGTTTCTTGTTTTCAAACTTCATAGAATTCTCTTCCCAGAAGGAAAGATTCTTAAGTGATAAATGAAATTACTTCTGGAATTTTAAATTAAGAATGTGAATCGAAGCCCAAAAGACAGACTTTCTTTGATCCTATCCCTCTTTCTCCTGAGTACTTGACCTAGCATTGCAGTGTGGAATGACTGTCAATCTTCACAGGATGTGTACATTTTCTCATTTTCTGTCACAGAAAATGCTGTGCATTTATAGTTTTCTCTCTTCCTCTTAGAGTCTTTCTATGGATTACCTGTTTTCTTTCCTGGGTATTTTTTTGCTTGTTTATTTGTTTTGTATTTTTTTTTTTTTTTGGTAATATAGTATTTCACAATTTTTAGCCCTAGAATAAAAGAATTCTCTGTCTAGAATCTACCCTAATTTTTATACTTTCTTGACTAGAAGGTCCAATTTATATTTTGCTATGTTTATGAATATTTATATAAGTACTCTAGCCCAAATTTGTCTTTTATCATCTTTCAGCTTATATGCCTTATTTTCTAGACGTCTGTGCTGGAAGAGAACGTCATATGATTGTATCTTGTTCTGCTCAAGATTGCAAGCAGGAGAATTGCAACCTGAAATTGTAACCCCAAAGCTAATTCAGTATGGCAACAATTTTTATTAAGAGCAATAATGCATAATCTCAGTCTTTAACAAACTTATCAGGTTTCTAAACCCTGTGATAAGACACAATCAGCAGAACCTTGTTTCTTCATTTGTTATGTGGAAATTACCTTTCATTATATCTAATATGCCACTGATTGTAAGATACGCTACATTATAGACCACAAGGAGAGGGAAATATTGCTTGTAAAATGCTATCATAAGAGCTTGCCATCACAAGAATTTCTATTTAATACTTGTTGAGAAAGCTCGTTAATCATTAAGCATATGATTTTGCTTATTATACTGCCCATTAAATTACCTGGAATATGGCATTAAAATATCAATGTGCATTGCAACAAATTTTCTGAATTCTTTCTTCATGGTCATACTTCTGGAACAGAGCACAATACCAGCCAGAGCTGATATTAAGCTCTTCGTGTGACAAATGCTGACTTCCTAATATTGGTGTCTTAGTTGCTTTTCTGTTTCTGGGATAAAACACCATGACCGAAAAAAAAAAAAAAAAAAGCAGGAGAGTTTATTTTGACTTAGGGTTCCTGAGAGCTAAGAGTCTATCATGTCAAGGAGGCATTAGCAACAGGCATGCATAGTGCAGGACCAGAGAGCTGAGAGCTGCGACATCATATCCTCAGCCTCAGGCATAAAACAAAGAATGTGTACTGAAAGCTGGAGATGATATAAACTCTCAAAACCCACACCTAGTGAGTATTTCCTCCAGGAAGGCTGCTCCTCCCACAACCTTTCTAAACAATGTCACCAACTAAAGAACATGCATTCAAATGCCTGAGTTTATTGGGCACATTTCTTATCACAAATGGGAGCATTGCTGAGAATCCTGCAGCCTAAATTTCTTCACCTATAAAATAGGGAAGATAATTTCTACTTACTGTTCTTATTTGAACCAGTTATGATTATGCAATTGATGTGTGAATGTTATTAGTCTGTCATATGTGCTAGTGTATATTTAGCTTCCTAGAACTCACATTACTATTTTAATAACTTAGTTTTCTTTTAAAGATCTATTATGTTTGCTTCCAAATCTGTGTCTAGAAATAATAGACTATAGTCTGAGAATTCATTGTGATTTATACTTTGTTCTTTGAAATTAATGTGTAATTTTATGGCAGTATATTATGCAATATATATTTACTTAAGATTCATCAGCTATATGATGCATTTATTTATAGTTATAGAGCTTATTAGTGTCTCTATACAGTGGAAATTAACTTTTTGTTTGTTTGTTTTATTACTTGAAATTCTCTGGGTACTTTTTAAATGTCTGGTGATCTCCCAAACTACCTTTATTATCACTGCCACTGTAAAATGTTCACCTATTCCTTAAACTAAATTACAGTTACACTTGTAGACTAAAAGCACTAATGCTGCTTTTCTTAGAAAGTAAGGTGAAAAGATTTTATGAAGAATAGCAAGAAATGAGTAGAAATAAATGTAAAGTATCAAAGACTTTAAGTAAACATCATTAGATTTAACTGTAGAAGTAATGGTTGAATTTGTTGATTAAATTTATCATGTTACAGAAGCTTGGTCTCTGTCTTCCATAATCCTAAGGCTTCTATATTTATTGGTTACTAGAAATACAAAAGTAGAGAAAACATGATTCCTTCCATAAAGAATCTCTCTCCCCTTTCTTTACAGATGAGAATTCTGGGGTAGAGAGAGTTAAAGTGAATTTGCCCAAAGCTACACAGTAGATAACAGAACTGGGACTCTAACCTATTTTCTTCCAATTAAATTCAATAAAAAGTAATTGAGAATCTAATTATAATGGATTCTGCCAAAGCCTACCATGTCTGATATTTCTTTTGTTCCAAGAAAGAAATGTAAACTGGAAATGGAAGCCTGCCACTTTCATGCCTTGACTTCTGATGGAAGAATGTGAACATCACTGTTCATAGTAAATAAAAGCAAACATAGTAAACTTTAGTAACTAAATAGTAGTTAATATTATTAGTAACTACTCTTGATTGGGCAAGACTTGGTAATTAGGGTGTCTTGCATTGAGAGATCCAGAGGATTAAAATTCAAGCTTTGAAAGAGACTGTCATGGAGAAAATTGTTTCTATTGTACAATGGTTCTCCTAGTTACAAATGGATCTATTGCAGGGTGTCTCTGAAAAGGTTGTTCATACTTTTAAGTTTGTTATTATCAGTCTAAAGGAAAATTGATTCCAACCATTTCCTTGTGAAAACTACTTTCTGAAGTAAGCCCTTCACTTACTCATATATTTCTTCATTCAACAATATTGCCTAGTGTTAATGACCCGGGATTTATTTGAATGAGCATTTTCTTATTTTCAGATTGACTGGGTATCAGTTTCTTCATCCAAAGTAATATATATTACAAAGCTCAATCTTCAACTGGAGACTTTTGTACCTGAAACTTAGTAGTCGCATCAGTAGGCCTGTCTTAGTAGGTCTCCTGAAGAAGCTATATATTGAAAAGTGAACTCTGAATCAAGCCCCTGGTTGTAACTGCTTTTTTGTTGTTTACTGCGTGTGTAAAATCTGACAAATAAACATTAGCACGCTTCAGTTTTCATATCTATAAAAGTAGAGCAATGGGTTCCATGGTACAGAGGCTTTGTGAGTATTAAGCAAGATAAAGTGTCTTGTACTCATCATTTTATAGGGATTTAACAAATGTGGTTCCCGCCCATCCCCATAGGATTCTGTGTTCTACTGATAGTTTTAACCTTGCTCTGTAATATGGTCATTGACATCTTTGTGTTCTGTAAAATACCAGTGGAGAACTTTATGAACCTTCTTAATCTATGATTCTTGAGAGTATATATCTGATTGTAGACACAGTATTAAGCTATATTTATACTAGACAGTCCTAGGAGCTATATCAGCCTGCATGTTCTGATGTGAATATAATGGAACTAACATAGCCTCTTGTTTTCTGGAAAGAGACCTCTTAGGCCAAAAGAAAATTGAACTCTGTGTTCCTAGCCACCTCTGAACTTTGGCACAATAGAAACTGAGAAGATACCAAAAATTCTTAGACAGCAAAGTACTTTTCGACACAGTAGATTAAGCAATAATGGAAAAAGTTCTGAGATGTTGCTTTTCACAAATTACCACAGTTTACATCAACCGAAACAACTTCTTTTTCTCTTTAAACTCTGTCACAAATTGAATGGGAGGAAGAAGAAAATGTTTATCTAGGTTTGTAGGAATTTCTATGCTTTGAATACTATTGTAGACAGTGGAACATATTTAACCTTGAAAACTGTATCTGGATCTAAAAAGAAAACTGCTCTCCAATGTCTAGTTACTTTATAAACTATTGAAAATCTATTTAACTCTAATTCGAACACACTGTTCATTTAACACCGTATGACATTTCACTTACTTACTGTGAGTTGTGTAGATAATGAATAATATTTTTCAACTATTTCCTACTTTTCTATGTATATATACATATTATTGAAATGTTACTGATGTTATAGATAACAGGTTCCTCTTTGGCCAATGTAAATAAATTGAAGACTAAATTTTTAAAAAAATTTAAAGGCCATGTAAAAATAAAGACAGTAAATTAGACACATACACACACTTATTTAAAATGACTATGAGACTAGTCCTTAAAATAGCATCTTCAATAAACATTGAGATGCTTTATTCTGTTGTTCATTTAGTGGCAAATGAAATATGGCTTACAAAATATATTGTTCTATTAAAACCACACCTTCTTTGACTGTCCAAGGGCATTAATTTTGATGATATTTAATATTTCAAATTTCTTATTTTACTGTAAATTTGCTCCTAACATAAATCTCTAAAGGGGAATCTAATTTGTAAAATGTTAAACAATTGTATTAAAAATAATGTAATCCAATATCATCAGCTAAATAAGAAAGTCCCTGGGTTATCACTTTAATAAACACTTGGGTACATTTTGTTCTATCATTCTCTCCAATTTAGGTATCATCCAACATTGGAAATTTTTCTTTAAACTTTCTAAAGTAAATTTTATTTATGCTTTCATAAATGGAAATGAAATGTAGAAACATCTAGAAATGCAACTAACATGGGAAAATATCAAGAATCAACTATCTTGGGATTTTGCTGAGATGAGTGAAGAGTGTATCTTCTCTGGAGTTCCTGGATCCACTGAACTCAGCCATATTAATAGTGTTTTACTAATGATGACAGTGAGACCCAGTTAACTATTGTGATGCTCTGCTTTAGGTCAAATGCAAAACTGAAATTTGGAGCATTCTAGGTTTTAACTTTCATCCATAATTTTGATTGTTGTGCCCAAGAAAGAGAAGACTTTGGGATCACAAAGTAGCTCAAACCTGGCTGAGTATTTTTACCTTCTGTTTTCAAGAGTTTGCTTCATACACAGTACTATATGGTTACTGTAGATTCAATGAGGGGGAAAAGTTTGTTTCTAAAGAATTCTGCTTTATACTAACTCAAGAATACTTCTGTAAGTCTATTTTGAATAGTTTAATTTCTTCTTCATCTACAACCAGCACAGTACACATAGATGCATACAGCCTGATAAAGGGAAATGTTAGAGTTTCAATATCCTTTTAGCTTAAAATTTACTTAACTTTCCTTACTCTCGCAGCACTCTGCATAGCTTACCCATGTAACATATGTAATTTATGAACTCCCTACATAAAAAGAAAGAATGGGGCCAGCTTGGGTGGTGCCATTAAACTGATATATTTTCAAGTAGTTCTTAAATTACTTTCTGTGAAGCCATTTCCAAGGCTGAATCATGAACCTTGTTGAAACAGGGAAAGCAAAAAGAAGAAAGGAAGGAAGGCCATGCAAGTAACATTAGGAATAATAAAAAGTCAATATAATGATAAAAATAGAGATTTGAAAATTTAGAAGAGAATATGGATTGAGTATATGCCAATAAAATAGAAAACATTAGTGGAATGGATATATTAATAAAATATATAATTTATCAAAATTGTCTCAAAAAATATGAAAACATAATCAACTAGTAGGCTTAAGTATATTGAAGTGGTTATAAAAATCACTTCTCCTGGGCTGGAGAGATGGCTCAGCCATTAAAGGCTAGGCTCACAACCAAAAATCACTTCTCCCCATAAGACTCCAAGCCTAGGTGATTAGGTGATTTTACTGGCAAAATTTCCCCAGCTTTCAAGGATTGAATGATCCTAATTATATTAACAGTTTTGAAAAAAGAGAAAGTCTACTCAATGTACTTTATGAGACCAGTATAACCTTCATCATAAATCCAGGAGAGGAAAGGACATAATCAGAAAAGAGAAGTCAGGTCAGTTTTACCTGTGAATGTAGGTGGTGTCTTTTGAATAAGTATGATATCTAACTTACTTTCTTTCTGTCTGTCTGTAGTCCTCTCTCTTTTTCTCTCTTTTCTTTTATCTTCCTTCTTCTCTTTATTCTTTCTCTCTTTATTCATCCTTCCTCTCTCTGTTTCTATTTGGTTCTCTCTCTGTCTCTGTCTCTTTCTGTCTCTCTCTGTCTCTCTGTCTCTGTCTCATTTTTTTGTCTCTCTCTGATATTGTCTGTCCGTCTGTCTGTCTGTCTCTCTATATATCTCCCTCCCTCCTTCCCTCCTTCCCTCCCTCCTTCTCTCTGTCCCTCCCTTCCTCCCTCTCTCCAGGGCTGGAAATTGAACCAACAAATTCTCTCCCATGAGCTGTGTCCCATGCCTTTAAAATTTTCCTTTTGAGCCAGGGTCTCAGTAAGTTACTCAGGTTAGCTTTCAAGCCACTCTGTGAGCCAGGCAGATTTGGACATGCTATCTTCTTGCCCGAATCCCCTGAGTTTTTTGGATAACAGCCCTTAGCTACTACTCCTGGGTGCCAAGTCATCTTGACAACTTTATTTTACTTAAAATCTTTCTCTTTATTATTGCTATAGGTCCCACCACCACTCTCACTCTCTGCAGCAGACTTCGTAGTCATCTCTGCAATCTTTTCCTTACCCTGCAAATATAAACACGATCATTTGGTTCCCTTCTAGATGTCCCTAAAGACTTTCCTTGATATCTAGGATAAAGCACATAGGTCACATGATTTAGAAGCCACCGTGCCATCTAAAACATTCGTCAGACATCTCTTTTCTTCTTCACCACTCTAAACCTACTGTTATTTGAAAAGAGCAAGTGTGTCTGTCTAAGAAATTCTGGATTTTTATTTTTGGCTCTTAAAATACCTTTCCTCCAACCACTTGCCTAAGCAATCTCTATCAGATCACTTGGGGCTCTCCCCCAGTGTCTCCTCAGAGACTCATTCTCTGCTCCCTGTCTTTCTTCTCCTTTCTTCTTGCATTTGTGTCTGCTTTGCATTTCTTTCTTCAATTTGTTGTTTTCTTCATTTTCAAATGTCTTACAAATTAATTGCTTTTCACATCTACTAGAATGTAAACTGCCTGACAGTAAAGATATGTGTTTGTGATAATCCCTATTATTTAAAAATAAGCCTAGCAGACATTTGATGCATACTGAATGAATGATTCCAGTCTAACACTTTACTTCTTACATAGTACAAAACTGAAGCCCCAGGACAAAACCCGTTTACACTTGGAAATATAGATCTTTTTCTAGATTATAGTCCAGTGTTTTTTGTGCTATGTGACATTTCCCTAACCATATATAGGGTTTTGATTCTAATTCAAAAGACAAACCTTACCTCTTCCTTGTACACTGGTCTGAGGATTATGAACCATGCCTTTGACAAATCAATATGATAAAGAGAGTTAGATATGGATGCTGTATTACTTTCTAGATTTGCATGAGCCGTGTTTCATTTCAGGGACATCTTTCTTTGCAGGTAGGAAAAACATTCATTATTGTGAGTACATCTATTAGGAAATGTGGTAAAGCATGATAAGGCCAAGAATGCTGCTCCAATGACGTTAACTTATCCCAAATAAGTCTTGAGTCTAGTAGTTTACAAAACTTTACTATTTACCATCAAACAAAGTAATGTCACAGAAAAGCAGAAACAGAAAGGTCATATAGCCGAGGTGAGTGTTTGTGTGGGCATATGTGGTACATTTAATAAACACATTGGGCAAGTATCATATGTCCATGTTTATTCCAGTGCAGACATAGAAACAGTGGCAGACATTGCCTTTCCCCTCAAGGATTATGCATAGACACAAGGCTGGGCAGTAAAAAGTGTAACTATTTGTGAGAGCCAAGGATATCCAGAATCAGACAAAGTCACTATGTGGTAACATTAATCTTATCATGCAACAAAATGTCTATGCAATATAATGTTACATGTAGCCACCCTTTCTTCTTTTTTTCTGACAAGATTCACTGTGGATTGATGTATCACTAAAACTAGTTTGTTTTGTTTGCATTCTCGCTGAATGTCATTGACCATAGGCAATGGGGTTTTTTTAAGGCTTCAGAATAATTCTTCAGAGATAATAAGGTTCACAGTTGTCTTTGATTTTCTAAGCAGAAACTGTGTTGGAATTTCCTTAGTCTCCTTTCAGAAGTAGGAAAAGGGCTGGTGTCCTGCTACTGTGGAATATTTCACAAGTTGCATCAAAGATTTAGAATTTGAGTTTCTTTGTGGCTCATCATTTTTCAGCCTCTGAACAAAGTGGAAGAGCTGTGATACGTTTTGTTTTCCCCGGACTGCCTATTTCCTGGCAGCTGCCATGAGAGAGGCTGATTAAATCTGGATTTGATTTGTGCAGGAAATTTTACGCAACAGTAAGAAATTCTCACAAAATATACTTATCCCTTTCAGGTCTCCACCTCTTCAAAACCAAATGAAAGGTAACAGATACTGTTTGTCGAGGGCATTTGTGCTAACCCACCAGTGTCTGATGGTGACTTTAGAGGTTATTCACAATTTTCCAAATACCATCCATGTCCATAGGAATTTATGCTTCTCTGTCAATCAGTTGCAAAGCTGAACCTTCCATTTGTAACATGCAAAACAGTAACCACATTTCCTTTTTAAAAAATGTATTGGGAAAGAAAATATGTACTAGAATATTAAGCTTGTTATAATAAGAACTATAGGGAGTTTAAAAATAGATTTTGGCTGCTAGAAGTAGAAATTTGGTTCAGAGTGATAATTTTGTTTGCATTTACTTATTTCAGAATGTTTCCTTGAGTGGTTGATGCAGGTAAATGAAATATACAATCAATTTCATTTCAAAATGGAACCTAAGGTCCAGAGAAGTGGTTCTTAAAATAGGGAACGCAATAGAATCATCCAGGGAGATGGTCAAAAGTAGATCTTTAGTGCTTGTTCCTCTCCTGCTTTGTTCCTCTCTGAAGTTAGGGCTCATGATTTTTCAATAAGAACACAAGCTTGATGAAGCATCTCTGATAAACAATAAAGGTTAAAAACATTGGCAGTTACAATAATACTAGGGACATACCTTCTTATCAAGGCTGGATGGTTGTTATTCCTGGGAGGCCTGCTCTTTACTGAAGGGAAACAGGGGGAGTGGATCTGGGGGAGAGAGCAGGTGGGGAAAGTACTGAGAGAAGAGGGGGGATAACTGCAGTTGAAATGTAATATATGAGAGAAGAATTAAGGAAAAAACAGAAAATGAAAGGAAAACCTTAGCAGTTGCAGAATTCAGTACGTGGAAGCAAGAGCAAGGTTGATAAGAAAGAGTGAAACAGAGAGATGGCATGGAGATTGCCACCTTATGTCTGTTATTTATTTGCATGTCAATGTTGCTTTTAATAAAAATGTCAATTGTTCATTAGGGGAAGGCTACAGAGTCAGGCTTGGTGGTGCACATGTGTAATTCCAGCACTAGGGAAGCTTAAATACAAAGATTCCTGGGAGTTTGAGGCCAGTCAAGGATATACAGTAGCACCCAATCTCAAAAACTGAAAATGTCCATCATCAACCCATCAGTTAAAGACAGCTGACTAGATTGTGGCAAAGACAGTCAACTTGTAAAATGAGTTTATGAGTGATGTATAAGAGCATGTAAAAGATGTGTATTCAACATTATTCACTGAGCAAAACAATTGAACATGCATAGTGATTGTTTTTTAAAACATCATGATTATTATAGATAAGTAAATATGCAAAATAAGCACAGACAGTGAAATAAACAGTGTGAGATTATTAGATAATTTCACACTCCTTTTCCCTCTGTGTTTTTGTCTTTAATAATGCATATTTGATATAAAGGTAAACATCATGTATCTAATTTTGTGACTTAGTATAATTTTAACAATTTTAATGAAGGAGCATCTTTTATGCCAATCTTAGCACCCTAGATGCTAATGTTATTTGGCTAAAGATGAGGCTATCTTCTATACAGTAACAATCCTTTACCAAATGGAAGTCTGTAGAAGATGGTGTATGTAAGTTGAATTGGGTGATTGAATGCCTATTATAATGAGGTAGATGAAAACCAATTAATTTTTGGCCTTCCATCCATTCATTGAAAATTTTTGCTCTCTGCTCTTTTGTACATATATTCAAATATTTTTCATTGCAACTTGAAATTAACATGTTTAAGAATAAAAAGTTTAAAGACGCAGATAGTGATCTAGTTTGCTGAGCTATAACATCAATAGAGTGCTTAAACTGCCTAAGGCAATTGAGCACTTGGCATGTGCTAAGTATAAGTGTAAAACATAGTTTCTTCCAAAGCAAAGAATGTGAAATATCTCAATGATAGTCATATATTCTACATAAAATAGTATTTTGCATGTGGTGGATTAAAAGAAGTCCTTTTTTTCTTCAATTATATAGAGTTTTGCTGTTTGGAATTAAAGCAAGGGCTTTGTACATGCTAATCACACTTTCAACCACTGAGCTGCATTCTCAGCCCCACCCATTACATACAATTTTAAGGTACACATACAGCTTCCATAATTTGTTTATTAGACAGTGATAGTTTGGGAGTAGATAATAAGGTTTTACAGGAAACTGAGTCCAGTTGCTTAGCCCAAGACCTTATTTGATTCTCAGAGTGTAGCATCTGAGCCAGCAGCATCAGTATCATATAACACCTTCTTAGGAATCTGAACTCAGATATAATGGGTCAAAATTATGCAAAAAAAGCTCATCTGTCTATATTTTTATAAGCTACTCTGGGTGTTTCTGGTGCAAACCAAAGTATGAGAAAGTCTGAATGGGAAAACCACTAAGCAATTTTAAAATAAATCTACAAGATAATGGATTAACTAATAATATTTAAGTGTATGGTTATCAGTAAAATATGATAAGTTACTTTACTATCTTTATAAAACATGAACTTGGGCCCACACCTGCACAGAATATAGGGAAGTTTCTTCTGTCTCTTCCAGTATGCAAATGTACTTGTGTATTATATAGCATAGGATCCATAAGTGAGAGAAGGTGTGAGGTTTGTCTTTTTGATTCTGGCTTACGTTTAATTTGATGATCTTTAGTTACATCCATTTTCTCGCAGACAACATAATTTTGTTCTTCTTTATGGCTGCATAATGCTCCGCTGTATACACATACAATGTTTTCTTAATACATACATCTGTTAATGGACACCTACATTGGGTGTATAACTTCATTCTTATAAATAGTGAAGCATAAATATCAATGTACAACTATCTCCGTGGTATGTTGACTTAAAGTCTTTTTGGTGTATATTTAGGGAAGATATAGCTGTGTCATGTGGTTGTTCCATTTTTTACTTAAAAAAAAAGCAATCTTTACTCATTTCTATAGATGTTGAACAATTTAGCATCCTCATCAACAATAAGTAAGGGTCTATCCTTTCTTATGACAGCCATTCTGTCCAGAGTGAGATGAAATCCTATTATAGTTTTAATTTGAATTTCCTTGTTAGCTCAGTATCTCATCCTTGCATAGCTTCAGGGACTGACCAGAATAGAACCAGTGAGAAAATAAAGAAAAGACAAACACAGAGCCACACAGGCTGGCAAGAGGTAGGCTGGGATCTCACCACTCAAGAAGCTCAGTCTGTGAGCATGGGGTCCTAGATGAGGAGTTGGAGAAGGGACTGAAGGAGCTAAGGGGGTTTGCAGCCCCATGGAGGGAGCAACAGTATCCACTGGTCTGACCCCCAGAGCTCCCAGAGAATGGACCACTAACCAAAGAATACACATGGAGAAACCCATGGTGCTAGCCACATATGTGGCAGAGGAGGGTCTTGTTAGCCATCAGGGGGAGGAGAGGCCCTTGGGCCTGTGTGTGTTAGATGCCCCAGTATAGGGGAATGCTGGGGGGTTGGAGACGGGAGTGGGGAAGACGGGAGTGGGTGGGTGGGTAGGGGAGCACACCCATAGAAACAGGGGGAGGGGAGATGGGATAGGGGGTTTCCAAAATGGAAAACATTTGAAATGTAAATAAAGTAAATATCCAAAAATAAATAAATAAATAAAAAGAAGCTCAGTCTGTTTACTATATAGAATTGAACAGAAATATGAGGTTACTGCATACAGATGAATAAGTGTGGTTAATACACACGAACAAAAAAGGAGAAAGGTTTAGCTTATCTTTGTAGGAGCAGTATCTATAGGGGAACAGTTTCTAGGTAGTAATTATCATCATGACATTTTGAACACACAGTGTCAACAACATCTTCACAGGGACCAGGAAGGCTTTGTGTGTGTCTGCAACTCTGGGATCCTTGATGTGGGCATACCCATCTCTGCAACATACATCACTCAGGACTTCCTCCACTCCCCACAGCTAAGGATGCTGGATATTTGGCCTATGTCTTTTGGCCATATGTATGTCCTCTTTTATGAACTGCGTATTTACTTCATTAACCCATGTATTAATTGGATTTCTAACTATTCTGACATTTAGATTTTTGAGGTATTTGTATATTCTAATTATTAATGCTGTCAGGTGCTTAGCTAACATTTTGTTTCTCTCATTCTGTAAGCTGTCTCTTACTCGATTGTTTGCTTTGTTGTGCAAAAGCTTCTGAATGTCATATAGCTTATAGAGGTCTATTATTTCCCAAGCTACTGGAACAATTTTCAAAAAGCTATTCCCAATGTATATCTTGACTTTCCCCCTATACTTTCCTTAAACAGCTTTGAACTTTTCCCTCTTATATTGGGTTGCATGGTCCATTGTGAATATATTTTTGTATGACATGAAGGAGACTAAGTTTCCCTCTTCTCTGTCATTCTCTCTATCCAGAATGTTGGATCCTTTGAACTATGGTTTTCTTGACCATTCTTTTGTACCTACAAACAGAGTATATTCAAGTTGCTGGGAAGTGGTGATGCATGTCCTTAATCCCAACACCCAGAAGGCAGAAACAGGCAAATCTCTGAAGCCAGACTTGTCTGCATTTTGGGTTTCAAATACTTTGAGTACAGAGAAGTCTAAATTCTGATCTGTTCTAAATATCATAACATTAAACTAAAAATTAGCATAGTGTTTTAGATTGCTATTTCATAGAGAGAATGGTTTGCCATATTTAGATTTTTATTATTTTCACTTTCTTTTTCTATATCTTTTTGTGATACCTTCCCCCCAAAATAAATCAAGATCTTTATGGCCTCTTCAAGGAACTTAAGAATAAACAAAATATGAAAGAACATCATAGTAAAGCTGAGTGCTTGGAATCTCTAATCCTTACTTCTCAGATAATTTCTAAAGAAAATGGATGATGCTTTGGGACACATGGCCTTTGGCTTCTTTCCTAAATAAGTGACTCTATGAAGTGAAAGAATGTCCACAATGGTAGCTGATTTTCTTTATGTCATTTTGTGAATGAGCATGTTTGAAATAAATTGTTTTGATGGTAACTCTTTTGAAGCCATTTAACCTGTAATGTCCTAGAGTTAAAGGAGACTGAACAAAATATATCTCATCATTGAAGAATTAATGGTAACTTGAAATTATAGAATGAAAGAACCAGCATAAGAACAAATATTAGGGGTACATTGTATTAGTAGTAATTACATAACTGCTAAAGCTTCAGAATCGACAGAAAGCAGCTAGAAAACAAGAACACAACACTTTTAAAGAATTTAGAATGTAATTCCAGTGACTGACAGAGGGTGTGATTAATTCATATATTTAGAAGGAGGTATAGTCCTGGATATATGTTATTTCTGAGTCTGCTGATTCTCTTTCTACCCCAACTCTCAAATCATAACAAATAACACATCAAATATAGTATTGAATTTGGGAAGGAGCTGGGAATAAATTGTCAAGAAAAATCAATGTACTAATCAAATGTAAATCTATTCATTCTGCAAACTTTTATTGAGTTACTATTCTAGTAGGTACTTAGTTAAGCCAGGTGTTTAGTGTGAAAATCAGTTATATTCCTCAGTTTTCTGAATGCATGCATGAGTGAAGTATTCAGTGTCAACAGTGATACAATGTGATGGGACCAGAATTTTTAAAATAGCTAAAGGGGTGGCAAAAAAGTTCTGAAATTCGCTTAAATGGATCTTGATGACTTAACAGAAGGGAAAAACCTTAAACTAGAAGATAAGACATGTGTAAAGCCGGAAAAGACATTTGATAGAAAATGGAGTAAACTATACCTATGGAAAACGATATATCAATATCAGAATCCTATTACTACTTCTACATAGCTGATAAACAGGACTTGGGGCAATGAATGGTGTATGTTTCTATTCATGTAAAATGACACTGATACCGTTGTTTTAGAAGACACAAATTTGTTATATCACAGTTTCTACAGGAGGGCAGGAATCTAGGTATGACCTCACTGGACTTTGTTTTTTTCAATTTTATAAAGTTAGAATAAATTTGTAGGCTGGAATGACTTTTCCATATGGTTTTAAAATTCATGGGAGTTTGATCTTTAGGACCACCAATTACAAGTCTCAAATTATTGAAGTTAGGTACATCTACGGAAATAACCCTCTTAAGTCAAGAATAGGATATATATATATATATATATATATATATATATATATATACAAAATTCTTTACATTGTCCTTATAATGTAATACCATTATAGAAGTACTGTTTCAGCACCTTTAGTATATTGCATTTGTAAAGAAAATTAGAGAGTCTACTTATTTGCCCAAGTATGGGAATCAAACAGAGAGATTTAATGCGTGAGTAACTTAGAGAGTCGTTGTAGGGTTTTCTGCCACAAGTAGCAGGAAGATCTAACAGACAGACCAGAGGAAATAGAGAGTCCATGCAACATACTCTCTCATACCTCATTGAATAGATTCAGTGGATTTTTAAAGAGATAGAGAACACATCTATTCGGGAGGAAAAAATGATGGGGGTATCAGAAAGTAAATAGAGAGAAAGGAATGGGGTGGTTTGATGAAACACATGTATAAATGTATGAAATTCACAAGTAATAATTCTTCAGTTTTAGTTTATTCACTGATAATTTCATACATGTATGCATTTTGATTTTTAATATATATCTGGTTAGGGTAAGCTGGCGTATTATGTTAAGCAAAGAAATAACAGCACCTTTGCATACAGGAAGAGAAAACTAAATATATAATGATTTCTTGTTCTTTTGGTTGATGGTTGGATGATTGGGCTCTACATTGTCTTCCCCAAATTATTTGTGTCGTACACTGATGCTACTGGGAGGCAAAGGCCAACACTTCTGTCTTCTACATTGTTAGGTGAATATCCTGGAGATCCCAACAAGGATGAATGCAGTGCTCCCCTTCTTGTGATATCATTTTGTCCAGAATTTTAGCCCTATGACTTATGTTTTGTTGATTTTGGTTTTGTTTTGTGGCCCTGTAGTACTTTTAAGTAATGCATTTTAAAAGTTGTGTGCAGCTTTTATAGCCTTGCAGTCTGAAGTAAGCTGCTCTGTCACAACTAGAAGAAATAAGCAATCATGGAATTTTGAAAGTTTGCCAAGACAATGAAGCAACGGTTTTAAGACAGTGTCTTAGCTGTTCTCTTATTTTGACTTACATTGCAAAGGTGATGACGTTGCTTTAGTAGACCCATTTCTGTCCTCGCGGAACAGTATTGATTAGTCAGTCATCTATGAAAAAAATCTAGTAGGCCATTTTACCACTTCCTAAAGGCAGGAGAATTAATCTTGATGGTAGAAACATGAAAGAAAAGTGTTCTGACATGTTTATAGGAGAACATTGTATAACCTGCTGCAGTACCAGACCAAACAACAGATCATAGAATGCAAGATTCTTTAGGGCAGAAGCTTTTTATCATCAGTATGTGTGCCAGAATCAGTTCTTTCCCCACTATTGAGGTAGGTGTAGATGCTGAGTGTGGCCTCAGTGGCATCCAGTTTTGACCTTGCCATACAATATTATTGCTAATAATAAACCAAAGTCCAGGGACAATTTTGGCAAAACTCTGGAGAATGAGAGTGCAAGAGAGCCACTGGAACTTTCTCTGTGATTATTCACCTGATGTTGGACCTCCCTAAGAACTTTCCAGAATAAATGTGTATGGGACGTGTAAGATGTTGATTACTGCCAATCATGAATATGTGAGTTTCTATGCTCCCATGTGGTGAAAGGAAGAACAGTCCCCCACAGGTTTTCCTCTGATTTCTACACATATAGTGGAAGATACATTAAATAAACGAATGAATGTAAAAATATGAACAATTTTCAATTAGACTTTTAGCATAGCTTGAACTTCTATTCTCTTTTAAAACGATGTTTTGTTTTATCTATTGGCATACAATTTACATATTAAATAGCACTCTAATAGAATGATCTGACACAATTTTAAATAGAAGAAAAAGAAAATTTGTCTCCTATGAGTAATTCCTATTGCACTAATGGTCAATGCAATTAAAAAGCAAGCCCTTGTTGGAGAGAGAAGTGAATGAACTGAGAGAAGTTGAGGAAGGAGGAACTACAGTTGAGATGTACTGTGTCAAAGAAGAATTAAACAATATATAACACATACTGGATTCTCTTGAAATAAAAATAAAATGGTTCTTACTACTTCAACACACAGGAAAATGAACTAATGTATCTACCATGGGAACAAAAAATGAAACAAACAAATAAAAGCATAGGTACTAGCTTTTGTATGTCATATGGTATAATTATATTTCAAAGATTTGCTCATTATGAGTCTCCCTTGGATATAATGTTGTATGTAAGGATAATACTTTCTTTTGCTAATATGCCTAAATTATTATAAGTTTGTAAATAAAACAGCATAAAATAAAACTAAATCTACTACTACCAGTGTGCCTTCTGAAGTTAAATTAACAACATAGGTCTTGAATGAAGGATGCAACTGAAGGGATGCACACAATAACATTTTGCAAATTTGCCTTATTTAATTTATACTTTTTCTTTTTATGTTACAATTGCAAATGCTCAGTTAAAATATTAATTTTCTCTATCAAGTAAAAGCTTTCTGAGTTAAAATATTTTATTAGTTAAGCTTAATGACACTAAGCAACACTATAGGGATTGAATTCTTTTTGCCTAAAAAAATGAAAAATAAACTGAATACAAGCATTTAGTAATATTCATTCTCTCATTCCTTCCTCTGCTCTTGCATTCCATGCCACTTTTCATGTTTTTATTTACTAATTTAGAAGGCATGAAATATTGTATAGACACTCCAGTAATGTTCAGAACCTGAGAATCTCATTTACTCTGAGTCAATTGCCAGGTTCAAAGTAATTTGACTCTGATCCGATGATTGCTCCAGTAATAGAACACCTTGCAAACTGTCTAACATCAATTGACACAACTGTCACCTGTTAAAAAGACATTTGACTAGAAAGACATTGAGTACTTAGATATTAGGAGAACTTTACCAAACATATGAAAAACCCCTGAGTGAATTGGATCAGTCTCTTCTCAAAAGACAGAAGTGGCGAGAAGTAAGAGCATGATAGATATCTTTTAAGAATTTAAGAGTTATGAAAATAAACTCACAGTGAAGTAGATTTGGCTTAAGATCTTAACACTGAAAGGAATCCAGCTACACAAGTTTTTTTAATAGTCACAGAAAAAAATAGCAATCTGTTTTCTACTTATGATAAAAGGATTCCTCAAATCTCTGAATTTTGCTTAGCTTTTCAGTTAATTGAGCTAAGTAATACATTTTGATTATTGAAATATACTTATTAAATATTAATCTTGGAAATACTGAAAGAAAATAACAGTTAGGATAGAACTGTTTACGTTGTGCAAACATTCTTCATAAGGGTAGACAGTGTAGTTTTCAGGAGAAAGTTACTTTGATAATGTGTGTGTGTGTGTGTGTATACATTATAGACAAGTGATTTGATTTGCCAGTGAACTACATTCTCAGCCCAAACGTTTTGTTTGTTTGTTCATTTATTTATTTTAATACTCTGTAATTCAGGTTGTTCTTGAACTCACAGCAATCCTCTTGCTTCAAGTTTCTGAGTGCTGGATTAACGTGTATGAATCCATACAGCCAGAAGAAAGTCACTTTTTAATTAGAAGTAAAATAAAAATCTATGGAACTGTCACCAAGGTGAAGTTCTTCAAACAGAAAACAATGATGCATATATGAAACATATATGAAAGAAAGTTTATAACAAACTGCCACAAAATCACAAGAAAAAGGAAGAAATGTCTCAAGTGTTTGAGATGTTTACCACATCTGTGAAGCATTGAAACAAGTACTAACATATAGCAGCATCTCAAAGTCAAGAGTATACGCTGTAGTCTCTAGCTGAGCCACTAAATACCAATTAATGTATACTAACATGAAAGTTGAAAAATATAAGCTGAAGTAAACAGACTAAATGGTAACAGCACATAACAGAGGACTGAAAACTCATTTGACAAATATTGGTGGCTTTAAACCCAAACATATTAGTAATCACAGTGTGGAGAGTGAGCTAGCTACTCACATGCAATACTGATAACTATGAAACTGAAATTTTTTAATTGCTTGGGTCTTTAATTTCTTTTTTGTTAAAACTGTATTGGCATATATTCATTGTACACACTGATAGACATTCTTTCAAGTATTTTATATGATTTATCGAATTGGAAACTAAGCTTAAATAGAAAGATATGTATTGAAAATAAAGGTCTGAAATTTTGAGTTATTTCATTAGTAACTGAAAAAATCTGATAGTTATATTAATGCCAAATGAAATCAGCTCTCAGGGTTTTCCATGATATTAAAAGAGGTCACCTTAGTAGTAATAAACAGGCATAAGGAAAAGTCATAGAATTGAAACTACAGCAGGATGTTGGCATACCTTTTTCAGTAACTTTGAAAGAAAACTGTACTAATTGACATGTAGTAATTTGTATTCACAATAAGAATCGGCATATACACACGTGAGAATTTGCAGTTTATCAGAGCCTCAGACAACTTATACTCTGAGAATTAAGCAAGGTAACCTGAGAAAAGTTCTCATGAGTTCAAGCTATATACATTCATAAGAACATATCTGAAGGAAAGGCCATCCAGAGACTTCCTCACCTGGGGATCCATCCCATATACAGTCTCCAAACCTGGACACCATTATGCCAGGAAGTACTTGCTAATGGGAGCCTGATATGGCTGTCTCCCGAGATGCTCTTCCAGAGCCTGACAAATACAAAAGCAGATGCTCACTGCCAACCATTGGACTGAGCATGGGGTCCCTGATGGAGGAGTTGGAGAAGAGGCTGAAGAAACTGAAGGAGTTTGCAGCCCTGTGGGGAGAGCAACAGTGTCAATAGGCCAGAACCCCGCCCAGAGCTCCCTGGGACTGGACCACCAACCAAAGAATACACATGGAGGGACCCATGACTTCAGCTGCATATGTAGCAGAGGATAGCCTTGTCAGGCATCAATAGGCAGAGAGACCCTTGGTCCTGTGGGAGTTCAATGCCCCAGTGTAGGGGAATGCCAGGGTGGGAAGGCAGGAGTGGGTAGGTGCGTGGGGGAGCACCCTCACAGAGGCAGGGAGAAGGGAGATGGGATAGGGCATTTCCGGAGGGGAGACCTGGAAAGGAGATAACATTTGAAATGTAAATAAAGAAAGTATCCAATAAAGGAAAAAAAAAAAAACCAGAATATGTCACATGTGGCAAAAAACAGCTTTTTCCATAAAGGCATATAAAAGATAGTTTAAACATTTATTTGAATAACAGCAGCAAGCAGTAATCTGAAGTACAAAGTATTGATAAAAATTATTTTTGAATAGCTACAATTCTTGTCTAGTTTTATATAGTTTTAATGTAAGTGTAAGCTGATATAATTATTTTCATTGAAAATCTGAGAAGTTCTGAATGTGAGTCAGCTGTATGTCTTATGCCTGAATAGTTTTCCTAACCAGAAGAAATAAGACTCTATATTTCAAAAACAGACATGTCCATAGCATCTTATTCATAGTAGTAAAATCTTTGACAAATAATGAAAAATAAAACACTATATATTAATATAATACTACATAGTAGCTTTAAAAAGTAAACTTATATATACCAACAATGATGACTTTTGCAGGTAGACAATACAGAGCACAAAATGAAGGACACAAAGACAGATTGCAAGACCTTTGTACTAGAACATCTTAACATTTGATAGTAGAAAGCAAGATAGTTGTTAGCTTAGAGGATATTCACTAAAAATGGGTACAAAGAACCACTCTGGAATGCTGATTGTATTCTATATTGTTTTCCCCTATGTAGTATTCCTATATACTTATAAGTGTTGTTTTGTTTATCAGTTCTTTGAGATTTCATTCAATGTGATTTGATGATATTCAATTCCCCTCCCCCAAACCTTTCTCAATCCACCCTCTTTCCCCTCCAATCACCTTTGTATCTTTTTCCCCATCAAGATCAATTTATGCTGCCGAAATATTTTTGGATATGTGGCCATCCACTGGAGTGTGCTCTATTTACCAGAAGCTACACTTTTAGAGGATGCTGACTCTCCATCTCCCACCAGCTAATGATTGTCAATAGCTACATTACTGGGGGTGGGATTGTGTGCTTAGTTCCCTGGGATTTTAGTGTGGCTTGAGCTTGTTATCCATTTTTTCTCTATCCAAATATACATCTACCATCTATTTGTCTGTTATTCATAGAGCTGTATATTTAAGATGTACATATGTATAGATATATGACAAATAAAAGTTAACCACAGAACAATCCCAGCAAAATAAGGGAGGAAGATAAGTACAAACAAAACAATGGAAAGAGAGAAAATAAAATGTTTGGATATGTGTAGTCACATGGCTAAGTTCTATGACTTGAATTTGGTGACTTTCTGAACAGGATTAGGTTTCACATTTTTGAGTGACGTGAAAAAATTGCCTATCTGCAATATGGGAACTCAGTGTGCTTGGGTTATTTGCTTTCAGAGGAACTCATTCTTGTTTATAAGTAGCATTTTTTTCCCTGCGTGATCTCTTTTCTCCATGTGAAGTCTTTAGTCTCTAGCTTTATGTTAGTAACCCTACACATCTAACTGAATCTTCTGAACTGTAGAGTGAATTTAATCCTCTTTAAATCATGTACAGAAGCTCTGTCAGTCTTTATGTTGAATATTCTGGAATTGCTTTAAAATTGCAGTGCTTTTGAAGTAAAATCACTGAAAAAAAATTGTCAACTTTGCTATGCTGGAATATTGAAATGTCAGTAAGAGTACAAGATTGGCATACTTTTTTAAAAATTACCTTCAGGGTCTAAAATGGTCTTCCTTAATGTTATTATGTGGGGAAAAAGCAGAATGCCTGATGATGCAGAACACCCAAGAGCCCTGCGAAAACTAATTAGCCATTTTCTAGTTTATTGAAAGAAAGAAAAATACAATACGCTGAAAACCACCAGCCCTAATCTTCAGTCGTCAGGGAAAATGATGAATTTCTCATTAGACTTTTGATGTTATAACATATGAGAGCAAACTAATTCTTTGCAGAAAGAAGACCCCTTAGGGTAGATGTGGCCTTGACACAGAAATAGAACTGGAAACACCTTAGTGGGTCTTGCCTTTAGATTTATTATTATTATTATTATTATTATTATTATTATTATTATTATTACTATTACTACTACTACTACTACTACTACTACTACTACTACTACTACTACTACTATTAAAATAGCTCCCAAATTGACTTTTGTTTCTTATGGAAGTCAAGCTAAGTGACTACCAAACAAGAATGGAGTAATTTCATCTGTAGAAGCTGCAGACAAAACCAGATCTACCTTCAGATCCCAAGATTATAGTAGGTATCTCATTATCCCAGAAGAAATGCCTAAGTATTCTCCCTTTGTAATAGCCTATATCTATCTAGTAATAATAAATTAAATACTACTACCATTTGATAGCCCACTAAATCCAGTTAGTACTGCCCAGATGTGCATTGGCATGAAGCTATCCACTAGAGCATGGGAAACCTGCCAGTGGCTATATTCTCACTAACAAATGATTTTTCTCTCCTCCTGCAGCTACCCACTACCAATAGCTCCACAGTGTGGATTTATGCCTAGAGATCATCTGCCATCTGTGCCAAAATCTTTGTGGGCTTGATACTGTATAGATCTTGTGAAGGTAGCCACAACTGGTGTGTAGTCATGATTGCCATCACCATGCTATGTCCGGAATACAGAATTCCATGCACTCTTCCCCATCCTCCATCTCTTACATTATCTTTACCTCCTATTCCATAAAGTTCTCCATTTCTTTGGGGATGGGGGTGATATGCTGTGCTTTTTAGGCCAAAGCACTGAGTCTCTTATTCTTGCATTGTGCCCAATTCTGCATCTCTCCGTTGCTTTCGGCCCAGAGCAAACAAAAGCTTTTCTAACCAATGTTGAGAGCAGCTGGGGACTATGGTTATATGCAAATATTTAGAAGGCAATTTGATAACATGACTATTTAGCAAGTTCTATACTAGGGCCTATGACTTTCTCAACCAGGATTATAATACTAAACACGAAATTCAAATTCCCTTCTGTGGAGCAGGGCTCTCAAATCCAGCCAAAATGCACCTAGTTACCCAATAACAATTGTGCCATAATTGTACCAGTAAGTGTTTATTGCCTTGTAGCCTGATAGATCAGTGTTGTCACATGCAGGGTCTGAGACTGAGTAAGACCACTGATGTCATGTCTTCTCCTGTGGCTCCCATAGCAGCTTCTAATACTGCCACTATAATATGTAGCTAGTTGTCTTTAGTTCTATTTCTATTGCTGTGATTAAAAAAAGAGAGAGAATTGACCAAAAACAACTTGGAAAGGAAACGATTTATTTTATCGTACAGCAAGGGAAGGCAGGACAGGAGTTGAAGGCGGAATCTAGAAGCTGGGACTGAAGCAAAAACTCACAGCTCATTCACCCTGCTTTCATATACAACTCCAAGTCTCCCTGCCAGTGAGGGCACTACCCTACTTCCATATGATAGTCCCAACTACATCAATCATTAATCAACAAAATGCACTACAGAGTTGCCTACAGGCAGTCTGATGAAGACATTTTCTCAAGTGAGGTTCCGTTTCTTATCTGGATTTAGTTACCAGGACCAATGTAACAGTTCACAACCATCTATAACTCTAGTTCTAAGGGATCAATCACTGTCTCTGGCCTCCTCGTGCACTGAATGCATACTTACATGCATGCAAGTAAACCCTCACATACAAAAGGTATTCCATTATGTTTTTACTCTCTGAATTTAAAGTATGGTTGAATCTTTAACAATGTTTATTTTGCAACGAAAGGCATGAATTTGAAGATATTTTTTAAAAAAATAGATACATTCAGTTAGTCTTATATGTGAATCCCTTCTTTTTTCTTTTGATCTCAAAACTTTGCAAATTTTTGAATGCTTTCTTGTTGATTTAAATGCTCTGTTACAGAAATTAGTTTTGTTTCCTTTTTTATGTTCTATACAACACTTTATGGTTTATCAACCAGGCTATGCTATAACTAGTCTATTATTACATTCTTAGGAAACATTACACACGATGTTGTTACCACTCAAGGATGTGTTTGATAATTTATATGCACCAGAGTCAATCCCCTAGTTTATGATAAAAACAGACAGCAGCTTGCCCACTACAAAACCAATGTCCAGTTGTGGACAGGAATAATGGCAAACAGTCTCCAGGCTATATTTTTGATTTGATATATTATGAGTATTAGTCTGGCATTTCCAAATTCTTTGAAAAATAGCCTACAAGTGTCTTGTTGGTCTTTTATTCTCTTAGTCTATCAGTCCATCCTTTAGTCTTTATCTTAGAGATGATGTTGGGGTATTGTGCTTAGTAGGAGATTTGAAGAAACATTTCAGCTTTATTCCTCCATGCTGAGGGATGCATGTTTTTTTCTCTATCAAGTTGAAACTCTGTCACACTTAGAGAAACTAGTTGTCCCAACAAAACTGTTTCCCCTCTTCTTTTCTGTACTAGAATGAGAGTCCAGGGAATAAGCAAAGCTTTTGTTTCTTGAAATAATTCCAAAGCTTTCCAACTCTCAGAACTTAACTATCCATGGAAATAACCACTGGCTGAAGATACACTTACATGGGCTGGTAATTGGGAACAATTTGGGGGAAAAGAATTTAGGCAGGTACTACATGATGTTACTCTGAAGAACAGGGAGAGACTGTGTTGTGTGGATATTTGAAGTAAAGACAGAAAAACAAAGAGAGGCTTCCTCGTTGGCATTTGTGAGGTGGGCAAGTAGTGACAGCAGGGAATGGAGTGATTTACCAACACATTGGCCAGATTCATGATGATTATACAAATTGAATCTATTTATGGGAAAGAATTTTTTTTAAAAAAAAAATTAAATTAAATTAACTGGTCTTAGATTCACATGTGTTTTATCCCTGTTCAACTCCCTGCCCCCAAGAAGCAATGACCTTTATCTAGAAGAAATGGGATAATTTGCAGCTACAATTTGACTGGAAAAATTTGTGAACCGTGCTTAACACTTGGTTTATGTGTAACAACAAGTTTAAACTTTCAAAAATCAATGCATCTTGTTTGCCTAACTCCTTGGGTATGATAAGGGATTCTGATTTAGCATATGCAATGCTAGTATACTTCATGGCATCTATGATACTTTTCTTTAGGATTATGAAAATATAAGCCCTAGCTAGAAACTTACTTTGTCTTTCATGCTTATGATACTATTTCTCTTGACCCACGAAGCTCCCTTAGTATAAGGTACTAAGCCCAGGAGGAGCCTCTGCAGCCACTTCAAGTGGGGTACTTTCAACTGTATCTATTCTATAACATCAGTAGTAACTGGCCCAGTTGCGTCTCCTTAACATTACTCCCAAAGCACACAGCTTGCCAATATCATCATGCATCCTCTGTTCCAGAATTCTAGCATCATACCTCAAGTGCCACATGTGTAACCCAGGCTTTATTAAAGTGTTTATTGCTGTCACTACATCATCATTTTTTATTTATATGACTCCATTCCAGGTAATTTTGTACAATCTCTGGCAGGCTGTTTCACTAGCATGTGTGTTTGGGGCAGCTATTCATTCATCCATTTTGACAACCACACCTGACACCTTCATCAGTGCCCAGATAAAAATTTCAGGTTCCAAATTTGTATGGTGTTGCTATATCCTTTTATGCATAAAGTTGTTTGCTGTGATATATATTTCATGTAAATGTCACTTTCTCAAATGTTTCAAGAATTCTATAGTGGAGCCATATGCCTTGCAGAAATGATGTCCTTTTAGATCTGTATCCAAACATAGCTTGTGAATGACGGCTCAGAAGTTCTAAATCAGCTTGTACACTTTTACACTTTTTTTCTGAAATGTTTTCTCTAGAGCTTGTAGACTTTTTTTTTACAATGTTATTGTTTACTAGCTATACCCCTGTGTTCTTTTTACATTAACTGCAGCCACCGTACCACCTTTTTATTGCTCTATCATCACATTCTGCTAAGCTTCTCTCTCTCTCTCTCTCTCTCTCTCTCTCTCTCTCTCTCTCTCTCTGTGTGTGTGTGTGTGTGTGTGTGTGTGTGTGTGTGTGTGTGTGTATTGAGTTTGGAGCTACCTGTCACAGAAATTCCTGTAAATTAGAATTGTGCTATGGTCAAAGCACTCATGACATCAGTTATATTCAGTTTTTGAACATAAGAAAGATGATATTGCCAATTTTATGTAACTAAGTTCATATAGCCTGCTTTGTGTAACTTGAAAGGTGTTGCTTCTTTGTTCTTCTGTTGTTACTATCACTGCATGATGGTTAGCTTTTATGAACTCTTTAGTAATACTCACTATAGCCCTTCTAAGTAGTCTTTTACATGAATAGAGCTTAGAAGCAAGAGGGTAAATTACTCAAAGTGTATATAATCATTAAGCTGTTGAAAATATAAGAATCTTGCCCATAGTCATCAGCCTTCACATGTCTAAACATTCAGATTGTACTCTCTTCATATAGCAGACACATTCACTGTGCAGTTACAATGAGCCAAGCCCAGCACCACCACCAATCATTAGTTCAGTCATAATATTATCACTGTTTGGATACCAGTGTGATGCTGACTTTTCTTTTATAGATGAAGAAGCCAAGACTTAGGGAAAATATGTGTTGCCTTCAATTCAGCTAATAAGTAGTAGAGACAGGAATTTAACTCATATCGTTAAAGTTTATGCCATACTGTTCCAATAAAAGATTAAGGACTAGCAGGGAAAAATTAACTAAAAAAAAAAAATTGATCTATGAGTTCCTACAACCACAAAAAGAAAAAAAAACCATCAAGACTATGCAATCAATTCTTCAGCCTGTGGGATATATGAAGTGGAATATCATCCTAGAATATATCATCAACATCGATAAATTGTCTAGCTATCTTTGCAATTAGGAATTGTGAGAATTCTTAAAAAGTTAAAAAGCCGTGTTTTTCTTAGCTAAGAAGTTTTGTTCACCAAAGGATGCCACGTCACATTCTTAGGGACAAAGGAGATGGAATAGGATGATATATCATGAATCCCTCAGAAAAGTGACTATCATTCAAGGGCAATAGCAACCTATCAAAGGAAAGTATGAAACTCGTGATTGTAGTATCATAGCCTCCAACTCCCCCATCATCTCCTTCTTCTTCCAAAACAGTCCATGGATGGCTAGAATCTGAATTTTTCTGTTTTGTGGAATAGAGATTGGTACACCAAAAACATCACATTTTTGATCAAAAGGAAGAATGATCATTTAATCATTTAATTAATTATAAATCAACACATCAGTTCAAGGAGAGATGACCAGGCCAGGCTGGACTGATAGTGGGAAATATAATGGCCTTAGGCTGTAGGGATACACATGGCATTTCTAGGAGAAGTCCACTGAAAACAAAGGAAGATGACAAAGATAGTTTTTGTTTTGTTGTTGTTGTTGTTGTTGTTGTTGTTGTTTATTGCATTTGAGAGTTTTGTTATGGTTAACCTTAATTTGGGACATAATTTTTCTTTCTGGGAACCAACAAAATATCAAAAAGAAATGAAAAGACTTTCTTTTCCATATTAGTGTTTCAGTTGGGAAATTTCTGCTTCTTCACACATGGAAGTTATCAGGGATTTACAATGTGCTGCCAGGCTTCTCTTGGAAGCTTCTTTTACTGGCAAATCCCTAGAAATGCTAACTTTTGAAAAATGGCATTTGGCTGGCAGCGCCTCACACAGCTACTCTTAAATTTCTGCTAAAACACCTATGAAGACTATAAAAAAGATGCAAATCTGCAACAATGTTAATATCTCAAGCTTTCTGTCAAATAATTTCTAGAATTATAGAGAACTTCCAAGAGTTAAAATCTACATGCAATGGATAAAGAAAGCAAAGGCACTGTGCTACTAAGAGTCTGGGAAGTCAGGGCATCAACACATTTATAAACTAAAGTTTGTAAATTTGATCTGCATCTGGATTAAAAAAGAACACAAGAGTCCACACTTGGCAAAACACAAAGTAGTTGTCTTATGGCCTGGAAGGTGTTGTTTTTTTTTTTTTTTTTTTAACGTGACTACAAGGCTGGACCATATTGTATACAATATTGTATTTACTCCTTTATTTACTTTAAACTTTGAATACAAAGAAACAATGAGAACAAGACAAACAAGTTCTATCACAACAAACACATTGCCTTAAGTAGGAACAGTGAAAAGAAAAACCAGCAGAAGTACATAAACATACATATTCTTGGTTTTCTAGCCTTTGTGTATTTTATTAGTTCACATAATCACCAAAGCAGGCATTGGCATCAGGATATGATCTAAGTTCAAAATCTTAGTTCAAAATAAGTATACTTGATGAAATAAAAGTAGACATTGATAACAGACCACAAAGTTATATACATCCAAGTATTTTATAGCTATACATCTCAGAATAGCATATCTCTACTAGCCAATTGCATTTGGCCTGGGGTAGTTATTTTCTCTTAACTACTGGCTAACATGAGATTAAGACAGACCACACACCTTTGAAAATAGGCACTAGCAGAAGAAATAAAAGCACAATGTGATGCAAATGGAAAAATAAAGCTAGTACACTTGCTAAAGATAAAACTAATATACAAACTCAGCAAAAAAACTATTCCTGGATATGAGATTTTTACAGGGATCAAAAAAGGAAAGATTTTTTTAAAAAATCTTGAGATAAATTTTAAGGTGGCATAGTTTTTACAAAGAAGTACAGTGTAAAATGGCAGATGGTTATAACCTTTAGTGAGGTCATGGACTGTTAATAAATGATGGAACTTCTGGGTTTTTTCCTTATAAAAAATTATAAAAATACTTATTTTTCACATTCAGTTTCTGAAGTTTTGCATATCCTTTGAAGCTTGCCTGGAAAGTTAGTTTAAGAGCCTGTCCTGCCATAAAAGAACAGACAAAGATGACAAGACCGTGGAATTGGACTCTTAAAAATTAGAGATCATCAACATAGCAGAAGATTACAAAACAAACAAAAAAACCAACAAAACAAAACATCAAGTTATGTCCAGTTCACGAGACCCCCAAGAGACCACCAGGGATCACAACACTGATGCAAGCACACAAGAGTCTTTTTTCAAGCTCAAGCTTGGGCTACAATCCTTCCTGATAAACCTGAAAGATGAATGACTCACCAGCTCTAGGTGAACGGGGTTTATAAAGGAAAAAAAATGCAAGTGGTGGTTTCTAAGTCTTCCATGAGAGGGTAAAGGAATGTTTGTCTCTTTCCATGAGTTCAAGGGTAGGGGCCATATCACTTCAAGGACAGCAGATAGTAAGGTTCTAGACAGTAGCTTTCTCCAATAATGGAATCTGTCCTGCTGTATTTTTTCCTCTTCATTGGCCATGTCTCTCTAAGGGCAAGTAAACTTAGAATGAAGTCTTAAGAACAAATGGGACCTCATAAAATTGCAAAGCTTCTGTAAGACAAAGGACACTGTCAATAGGACAAAACAGCAACCAACAGATTGGGAAAAGATCTTTACCAATCCTACATCTGAAAGAGGGCTAATATCCAATATATACAAAGAACTCAAGAAATTAGACTCTAGAGAACAAAATAACCCTATTAAAAAATGGGAACAGCTAAACAGAGAGTTCTCAACTGAGAAAACTTGAAGGGCCGAGAACCACGAAAGAAATGTTCAACATCCTTAGTTATCAGGGAAATGCAAATCAAAACAACCCTGAGATTCCACCACACATCAGTCAGAATGACTAAGATCAAAAACTCAGGTGACAGTAGATGCTGGCGAGGATGTGGAGAAAGAGGAACACTTTTCCATTGCTGGTGGGATTGCAAGCTGGTACAACCTCTCTGGAAATCTGTTTGGCGGTTCCTCAGAAAATTGGAAATAGTACTACCTGAGGACACAGATACCAGTCCTAGGCATATACCCAGAAGATCCTCCAACATGTAATAAGGACACATGATCCACTATGTTCATAGCAGCCATATTTATAATAGCCAGATGGTGGAAACAACCCAGATGTCCCTCAACAAAGAAATGGATACAGAAAATATGGTACATTTACACAATGGAATACTATTCAGCTATTAAAAACAATGACTACATGAAATTCACAGGCAAATGGATGGAACTTGAAAATATCATCCTGAGCGAGGTAACTCAGTCACAAAACAACAAACACAGTATGCACTCACTGATAAATGGATATTAGCCCAAAAGTTCAGAATACCCAAGATTCAATTCACAGACCATATGAAGCCTAAGAAGAAGGAAGACCAAAATGTGGATGCTTCAGCGTTTCTTAGAAGGGTGAACAAAATATTCACAGGGAGAAATATGGAGACAAAATGTGGAGCAGAGACTGAAGGAAAGGCCATCCAGAGACAGCCTCACCTGGAAATCCATCCCATATGCAGCCACCAAACCCTGAAGTTATTGTGGATGCTGGGATGTGCTTGCTGATGGAAGCATGATAAGCTGTCTCCTGAAGGCTCAGGCAGAGCCTGACAAATACAGAGGCAGATGCTCACAGCCAAACATGGACTGAATGTGGGGTCCTGGATGGAGGAATTTAAGAAGGGACTGAAGGAGCTGAGGGGCTTTGCAGCCCCATGGATGGAGCAACAGTGTCAACTGGCCAGGCCCCCTGGAGCTCTTGGAGACTGGACCACCAACCAAAGAATACACATGGAGGGACCCATGGTGCTGGCCACATATGTGTCAGACAAAGGCCTTGTTGGCCATCAGTGGGAGGAGAGGCCCTTGGGCCTGAGTGTATTATGTGCCCAGTGTAGGGAAATGCCAGGTAGGGAAGACAGGAGTGGGTGGGTGAGTGGGGGAGCACCCTCATAGAGGCAGGTGTAGCAGGATGAGAGACCTGGAATGGGAAAACATTTATTTATTTACATTTCAAATGTTATCCCCCTTCCCAGTACCCCCTCCACGAGCCCCCCACACCATTTCCCTCCCCTTCTACTCTAAGAGGGTGCTTCCTTTCCCACCCACCCACCCACCTACTCCCATCTCACCCCTCTAGCTTCCCCCTTCTCTGGAGCATCAAGCCTCCACATGACTAAGAACATACTCTCCCACTGAGGCCAGACAAGGCAGTCCTCTGCTACATATGTAGTGGGGTCCATAGAACAGCCCATGTATCCTTTTTGGTTAGTGGCTTAGTCCTTGGGAGCTCCCAGGGTTCTGGTTAGTTGATATTGTTGTTCTTCCTGTGAGGTTGCCATCCTTTTCAGTTCCTTCAGCCCTTTCCCTAACTCTTCCATTGGCGTCCCTGTGCTCAGTCTAATGGTTAGTTATAAGTATCTGCATCTGCCTCAGTCAGGTGCTGGTAGAGCCTCTCAGAGGACAGCCATGTCAGGCTCCTGTCTGCAAGCACAACACGGCATTAGCAATAGTGTTGGGGTTTGATGCCTGCTCTTGGAATGGATCCCATGCTGGGGCAGTCTCTGGATGACATTTCTTTCAGTCTTTGCTCCATTTTTGTCCGTGCATTTCCTTTAGACAGAAACAATTCTAGGTCAAAATTTTTGAGATGGGTTGATGGCTCCATCCGTCAATTGGGGGCCATGTCTATCTAGTGGAGGTGGTCTCTTCATGTTGCACTCCTCATTTTTGGCCATTTCGGCCCTCATTGAGTCTTGGGAGCCTCTCACATCCCTGGTGTGACTTTCTAGAGGTTTCCCCTACCCCCCATCTCACACTGCTGCATATTTTTATTCATTATCCTGGCCCTCTGGGATTCTCCTGTTTCCCCCCATACCTGCCCCTGCCCCCATTTATTTCTTCAACCTCCCCTCTCCCTCCCAGGTCCCTCCTTCATTCCCTCTGCCTCCAGTGATTATTTTGTTCCCCATTCTAAGTGGGATTGAAGCATCTACATATGGGCCTTCCTTCTTGTTAAACTTCATATGGTCTGTGAGTTTTATCATGGGCATTCTGAACTTTTTGGCTAATATCCACTTATCAGTGAGTATATACCATGTATGGACTTTGATCATTACTTTATGCACTTCTCGGCCATTCAAATTCCTCTGTTGAGAATGCTCTGTTTAACACTCATGGATAAGTAGGAATAACATTGTAACAATGGCCAATTTACCAAAAGCAATCTACAGATTCAAAGCAATTCCCATCAAAATTACAACACAATTCTTTACCAACCTTGAAAGGACAATTCTGAACTTCATATGGAAAAACAATAAACCCAGGATAGTGTAAACAATTCTGTACAATAAAAGAATTTCTGGAGGATTGACCATCCCTAATCTCAAGATATACTACAAAGCAATGGCAATTTTCAAAAAAAAAAAAAAAAATTCATGGTATTGGCATAAAAACACAGGCTGATCAATGGAATAGAGTCAAAACCCAGAAACAAATCCAAACTCACTTATGTATACTTGATCTTTGACAAAGTAGCCAAAACTATACAATGGAAAAAAGAGAGCATCTGCAAAAAATGGTGCTAGTCTAACTGGATGTCTGCATGTAGAAGAATGCAAGTAGATCCATATCTATAAACCTGCACAAAACTCAAGTCCAAGTGGATGAAAGTCCTCAACATAATATCAGATACACTAAATCTAATAGATGAGAAAGTGGGAAACTACCTTGAACTCATTGCTCCAGGAAACAAATTTCTGAGCACTATTAGCTCAGGGACTAAGATCAACAATTGATAAATTGAACCTTATGAAACTGCAAAGCTTCTGAAAGGCAAAGAACATTGTTAATAGGACAAAATGACAACCTACAGAATGGGCAAAGATCTTTACCAACCCTACATCTGACAGAAGGCTAATATCCAAAATATATAAAGAACTCAGGAAATTAGAAATGTGGTCTTAAAAAGCACTGAAAAGGGCAAAGCCAGGACCCATAAATGAGATAATAAACCTAAAGGATGGAAAGCTACTCTAATAACTTAAATCCCAAGAAAGACATTAATATGTAAGCATAATAAGATATATATAATGCTAACTATGAGATGACTTAAATTGAATCATCACTATCTGAGCCAAATTAGTGAATCAAGAGAAGGGAGTGGCACATTTTCCCAGGTTTCTTTTAAATTGTAGGTGCCATTGAAAAATGCCATCTATGCATGACATATTTGCTTAACATATGAATAGTGTCATCCAACATAGATTTTAAATAATAGGAAGTAGAAGCAGAAAATTACTTAATTTACTGAGCTCATAAAGTAGACAGTAGAATAGTGGTAAATGAAAGGCAAAAGAAGGTATCAGGGGGAGCTAAGATATTGGTGATTAGGCATAAAAGGGGTAAGCCCTCTTTTTACATTGCTGTGGCTAGTTTTGCTACTGTGATAAATATAACTATTTAATCCTCTTAGTCATAGCCATATAATAGTTTTCTTTAATCATAAATATTAAGCAAAATATAAAAGCTTAATGTATGATGATGCTTTCCAGAAAGGCTATGACAATTTTCCTCCTCTTCTAAAGCAACCCCTTAAGTCTCTAACACTAGTTTCTCCTTTCATAATAAAAGTCAATTTGAACTGTTTTACCTTCTCTTGCCTTGCTTATCAACTGCAGCATTTATCTCAAAAGGTAGTCAATAATATTCCATCTCTGTAGGTTGCTCATAAGACCCTTTATACCTTTTTCATGTTGCTTTTTAGTTGTTGTAACCCAAATGAATCTTCATATATAAAATCAAAAGAAATCTTTGTTTTAAACTGTATAGAACTTTCCAATAGTTTTGATCAGTAATACCACATAGTTTTGTGGCATCCAAATAAATGGTAATAAAACTTTGTACAATGAATAAAATTTAAATGTTCTTCTGGAGAGAATGCGACTTCTAGTCAGAATTTTCCTTCAAACATGTGCAATTTAACATATCATCTGCTTTCATCCATAAATACACTCTTTGCTAATCACTTTCACTCAGAGCCTGTGCCACACTTGCAAAGCCAAAATGTTTTTCCTTTTCATTTGTTCTGTTCTTTCTTAGTAGACCCAGAATGGACTGGATACCTTCCAAGACTAAAAGGAAACATGATCTCACAGAATCTCAGTTCTTGGAAATTTTGTCAGTGTGTATGTAACTATTGTGACAGGGCAAGGATGCAGTCTAGTATGAGCATAACATTCTCAATTAGGCTAGCCTTGGCATGCTTTCCTTGAGTGTTTTTTTTTTTTTTTTTAACATTTCAGTGCCTATTCAGAACTGAAATCTTGAGCTTCACTCTTACCAGGCTAACCTACTCTGTTCTCCCACACTTGGACTCTCTCAAACTCCAATTCCTCTAGATGGTGTTGCAATGTGTTTGTTGAAGGAGTGAATGGGGTTGCTTTATATCTGCGGATATTAAACCTCTCCTTCCTTCTGCATGCACCATCAGTACATGTTCTTCTGTTCTTTCTTATCTTTAACACTTTTTATTCCCCTTTATTCCTTGTCATGTCATCTCCCCATTTTTAAATTTAATTATTTTTAACTTATTCACTTTACATCCTGCTCACTGCCCCCCTCCCAGTCACTTCTCCCACAATCCTTTCCCTATCCCCCCATCCTCTTCTCTAAGTGGGTTGTGGACCTCCTGGGTATCCTCCCCACCCTGTCACTTCAAGTCTCTGTGATGCTAGGAGTATCTTCTACCCCTTTGGCCAGACAAGGCAGTCTAGCTTGTAGAACATATCTCACTTACAGGGAACAGCTTTTAGGGGTAGCCCCCATTCCAATTGTTCTGGACCCACATGATGACAAAGCTGCATCTGCTAAATATGTGTGGAGAGGCCCAGGTCCAGGTCTCTCTAGACCTGTTTTCCCCTTTCTTATTCAGCAAGATGAAGCTAAATATCAGGCAATAGGATATCTTTCAAACTGCAGGTTATGACCCTTCAGTGGGTTGTAAAATCAATTCAGAAGGTTGAATCCAGCACTTCTAAAATGACATATAATTCAATCTATCACAGCACACCCCTTACAGTAAGACAATTATGTTTTCATGAAACAAACATTGGAGTGTACGAGGTCCTATCTAAAATGTATTTTATCCTGTGGGTCAAGTCATAGGAAATGAGAACTATTTCTATAAAACACATTTTAGGATGTAAGACATTGATTCGGAGCTGCTTTAAGGGGCCTAACAGCTAGACAACTACCCTGGGTTCCAATCTGTATGCAATGAAATATTTCTCAGGAACAAAAATATCCCTGAGACTACCAGATGATAGAGAAAATTGCATCTGTTGGAGAGTTCCATAAGAATAGTAACACATGTGAGGAAGGTGGCTACATTTGTAGATAGGGTTGGATTGTGTAGAGCAGCAGTTAATGAAACTCAGCTCTGCCTCCAGTATCCATATAGATTTTAGGTCGAGAAAAAAAGTACTCTTACTTGTAAAAATTATATTTAGGGTTGGTAAGATGGCTAAGTAGATAAAGAGACAGCCACCACACTGAAGATCTGACTGTGATCTCATGACCCAACATGATGGAAGTTGGGAACAAACTCTTACAAATTGTCCTCTGACTTCCACACACTGAGGTATGTATGTGTGTGCATGTGTACAAGTGTACGAGCCCATGTATGAGCATATATACATATTACCTAAATAAATATTTTAAGAATTTAAATGAGCAGGAATTAATCAGTTTTAGGAATGTAGCATGTATCATAATGGACAATCACTCTTTATTCATGTAGCAGGTACAGCAATCAATTGAGGAGCATTTTCTCCAAAAATGTACTCTAGTAATAGGATTCATTCATGCTGTCACTTTCTCACAGAGCTTCCAGAGTCTACTCTATTTTACCTACATATGAGTAAGGAGAAAGATTAAAAATCACACCTGCTTACCTAAAACTCCCCTCAGGAAGATGTCTAAACTTACATTTGTATTCCACTGGGGAGAACTGATTTCTTGGACCTGTCTCCACCTAAGAGGGAGCGAGGGAATTTAACTTCTGGATGCCTCTCAACAGGACCACTGCAGGTTGATGGGGGTACATGAATATTTGGTGAACATGTGCCTGTTATAGCTATTAAAAGTTGCTGTCATCTGTGAAAGATCTCAACACCAGGCATGATGGCATGCATCTTTAAACCCAGCACTCAGGATGCAATGTCTCTGTGAGATGAAGGCTAGCCTGGTCAATGTAGCAAGTGTCAGGTCAGCTAGGCCTACATATGGAGATCCTGTCTCCAATACCAAAAAGAGTCTCTCAAAATTGAGAAGCCTGTCACTCCTGCACTTATCATCTGTATGAAGCTCTTTTGTATCGCAGCAGCATTTTCTGAATTACTGATGCATATATACTCTCTGGGGTAAAAATAGGCTGCTTTACTTTTCAGTCTTGCTAAAGTAGTCATTTAGACATCTTTGCATTTAGCTGGATATCATTTTTAGTTAAAAATGAATGCAGTTGGCAAGCATGAAGTGTATAAAGGTAGTAAATCCTAAATCATAGGCAGCTACCTCATTTATTCAGCTGCTGGTTTCCATTTGGTTGACCAGACAGAACACTGCATTATGTGATTTGTGATATCCGGATACAGTAGAATGGCTTTAAGTTTTGATTAAACAGAAAGCTTGAAATGGTTTAAACAGTAAGCCAGAAATACTGAAAACATTACAATCTGGTTTAAACAGTCATCTGAATGAATTGAATATAAACATATTTATTTGGGAAAGGAAGTAGTTGGTAAGAAATTATCCTTGCAATTTTAGTTAAGCTTCTGAGTGTCTAAACAATTCATAATTAGGAATAATAATTGTTGACAAATGCAGTATTGCTTTTTTTTTTTTTTTTTTTAGTGTTCTTGCCTAAGATTCATCTGGTGCTATTACTTCTCTCTATTCTTTTCTGATAATCAAGACAAACCATAGAAATATGAGCTTCTTTAATAGCAATTAGTGTTTTCTTCAAGAAATTTCTTGCCACTGTGACTGTGGAAAATCATGTTGCATATATGATGTGCATAAGAATTCAAAATAATGAATTCAAGAGAGGTATTAGGTTACAGTTGATAAAATGACTTTGCTTTACTGAAGCGTTGCTAACTTACATGACAAGTCTCCCTCCCTCCCTTTGTTTTGCTTTCCATTCTAGTTTAGTGAGTAGTGAGCAGGTTAATTAAATGCTAATAGTAAATTATCTCACATATACAGAAAAAAAAACAGAAATAGGATCTCTATTGTTCAGTAAATGCCATGGTAGAGGGCTAGACATCATGACATTTTATTGGAGGCACAGAAGCCTTTGTATAATGTGACCATCTAAATGTAGATTGTTTTCTAATAAATGGCCAATGAAAATAGAAGAAATGGTTATAGGAAAAAGGCAGTGCTCATTTTACAAAATTGATAAGCCTGAACTTAAACAATAGATCAAGTTTACCATGTGTTTTCTATTGAAATAACAGTCCCATGAAACATTTCACAAAGAACAGTTCTAGAAGCAAATAAGCAAGGAACTGAGAAACTGAGAAAATGTTGAATCTTCTCTCATAGATAATTACAATTTATTTAAATATTTTAAGGGGTTTGAAAAAAATTCACTTAGTAAGTATATTTGGCTTATGAAAATGGTCTGATCTCCCTGGACATACTATGATTTCTCTAACTTTTATTTAAAAAAATAAAAAAGAAAGTACCTCTATATAACCAAAAGAGCAAAATCAGGGGTATCTCTCATGAAAGTTTCTACTCTGATACCATTTAATTGACATTCATTTCACATTAGTATATTTTAGAAATCTCTTGCCTTGTCTTTGAAGTGTTTGTTTTTAAAAGTAGTTTTCAGCCTAAATGAGAGAAAAATATTATATATGTAAAGTTGACACAAATTAATCTTTCTATTAAGACTTGAATTCCAGAACCAGAGACTTCAATGACTCTTACAGTGAAGTTGTCACCCGCAGAGTTTCATTAGTTTAAACTTTACAGTTAATTTTTTAAGACAGAACTGTCTCTCTAGAACAAACTTAACTAGTCTGTCAGTTACAGAGTATATTGTGGGAAACACTAGTTTAAGGTTCCTTCCCTGGGTGTTATTTTTAGTTACCTCATTAATTTATTCTGTGATCTTAGGATTATTATTTAATTTTGATGTCCCAGAGTTGATTTTTTAAAATATGAGAATCAACAAAATATTATTTTCTGTACATATTTCAAAGAAGGCATTAGTTAATTAATGTGTTTTGGAGATACTTTCAAAGAGAACTTATTAAATATAGTAATTATACCTGTATGAAAATATTGACTGAAGAGTGTTTGCCATGTTATATGACCAAAATAGGAAGCCTGCATTTTTGTAAAGATTTTGAAAGTTATGAAAATATAGACCCAGAACATAGAATAATAGATTATCAAAACCACTATTTTACCCAATATGCTTTATAATTCTGAAATTGTTTTCTGCTCATTGGAATTGAATATAGGTAGAACTTATATTGGAAATAAAAACCTTCAAGGATTAATTATTATTAATTATTAATTATTTATAAATAATTCTCAGGTAATTTTAGCAGATTTGTGTATGCATCCTTTTAAATGCTCTCAATGACAACACTGAAGCTTAATGTTTGTTAATGTGTTGAGGATTAAAAAATATTACAGAGTTTATTGTTTATGGTCCAATTACAATAACTACTTGTATTGAAAATAATATCTTACCTTAAATTAACTCAATATTAGTTATGGATGAGTGGTAATCTGGTCTAAACTTTATTTAAGCTTTTAAGATTTATTATTATTTTGAGTTATGTGTTCATATGTGCATGTGAGTACAGATAGCCATAGAGGCCAGCAGAGTGGTATCTCCCAGAAGATAGAGTTATAGGCTGTTATGAGGCACTTGATGGTGTTGCTAAGAATCTAACTGATATGTTCTGAAGAGCACGTATATGCTCTTAACCAATGAGCCATCTCTATAACCTCCTATATTTAAGCTTCTTAAAAAAGTAATTTCAAATAACTTGCTTTCTCATTTTGTTCATTTTGGTTTGGAATCAGATGGATAAATAGTTTTCCACACTTTGTATGATCTTAAAGTCATCTGTGGCATAAATACAACTCGATAGAAAGATATATTCTGATTTGTTATTTTAACAAAATGAGAAAATGTGCTATATAGTTTCCTATCACTTGCTACAATTCAACGTCTAGAGGTCAGAATATCACTATCTGTGAAAATGATATCATAGGAAGTATGACTTTTTAAAATTCTGTTATCCAAAGAAAGTCAGTAGAAAGATAGCTTAACTGAGTAAAATCAGAATGAAGAAAAGAAGTTTTGAGATTGCTCTTTTCTTTCTCTTTCTTCAAATAAAGAGCACATGTCTATTTGCAAGTGATAATAGTTATTGATATTCAGTATTTGAAGTTGTAGTTACTGAGAACAAGCAATAGTGCCAACAATTGAACTTCTTTTGGGAAATTATAATTCAAACCCATTCAATGCAGGTGTCTTTTATTTACTTATTTTCTGTTTTTGACCTTCAATTCTACAAACATTTACTCTGTGCAGTCTGCCACAGTGATTAAGAGCATGAGCTAGGCAATCAAATAGATGCTGGCTTGTTTTCACATAGCACACTGTTGTACTGGGTGACAGGGAGGATATTAGTCAACTTGTACCTTAGTTGTTTCAATTGTACCTTTGGGTTCTTAAATTCAGCATTGCAGAGTATAATCAGAATTCTCTAAGAAAGTCTGCACGTGTGTATGTTGAGGGGGAGTATTATGGTAATCCCTCAATAAATGGAAACTGTTAATCCAAATTATATGCATGACTCTTATGCTTCTATATGTAGTTTGTACAATGTACAGACCACACACACACACACACACACACACACACACACACACACACACTACCTGGTAGTAAGGTTTAAATACACTTTAGAGGAACTTAAATTGAGCCATGTTTTTAATGCAGCTGGCTCCACAAATAATATGCTCCAATTAACCACAATCCTAATTTGACTAAATTTTATGTAATAGAAGATAAATTTTATACTAGGAACACAGAATAGCTCCACATTTGAGAATGTTGAAGAACACATGAATTTTTGAGTCCAGATGGGGCCTATGTTTGTTACACTTTTGCCATATAATATATCCTGTATACAAAATATATTGATGAAATTCGTTATGTTATTAACATTTTTAGAGTAAATCAGCATTTTTAAAAATGACGTTTACTTTGTTCTAAAGTGACTCAGATGAAACAATAAAATTAAGATGTTAATGAACAGATATGGCTTTTGGGAATAAGAAGACCTATATGTAAAACATACACAAAGCCAAAATTTTGTGGTCCAAACAGCTAGAGGGTTATTGGATAAACCCTGCATATTATTGTATAATCCAGATACATCCTTCAGCATGCTGTCAAGTGTATAGTAAATCATGAGAACTTCATGTAATTTACTTTTATGCAGCACACATTTACTTTAACAATAGAAACAGCACCGAATATTATTCTGCTGTCATAGGACTGTGAATCATACATTATAATTCTCAGAATCAAATGATTTTAGAGTGTCATTTGCAAGCCAATAAGTTAAAGGATATGACATCTATCTGTACTGTGGGGGTGAACAAAATATATATTTCCATATCATCTACTCACCTCTAATATTCATGGGCTGACTGATTTAAATGGATATATTTAGAAAGAAGCCAAATCATTCTGTTGTCAAGCTTAGGAATGTAGTTTATCTATCGTGTATTCCATTCAGAAATAGCTCTCTGACAGCTAGCAATGACTGTTTGCTAAATTCTGTCCAGAGCTTAAGGCTTCCCAAGATTCTTCTGAATCAGAAAGTAATTCGTATATCCTAATGTAATATTTGTGTGTGAGATATATTTTGATCTACTCTTCCACAGTACATCACCTCTGAATAGCATACTAGGTTTGATTGTAAGTAATACACCTGGCTTATTAGAGCAGCTTATAAAGGGATTCTTAAGACTAAAACAAACAAAGAAAAACCCGAAAAACAAACACCAAAAAAACCCACCACCACTACCACAAAATCTTTTCAAGATCTTCAAAACATACATAGCTCATTTCACATAACTACTGCATTGAAGAGTCACTTTCATTACTTGCTCCATGCACACCTGAGAAAGAGAAGAAGAGATTAACAAATGAACACATACTCATATTCTTTATGATAAATACTCTGGTCAAAGGAATTATAGGGCCTGTAGGTTCAGACGAGTAGGTGTCAAACACCTTTGTAAAATAGTATGGGAACTTGCATTTGATCAGATAAAGTCTAAGATATACATGTCACATAGTGTATTATAATGTCTATATTTATAAGCCATATTTTGGCATCTGCTTGAGTAGCTAGCATGTGTCCTATCTATTCCAGATTGAAAACAAAAACAAAAATCAAAAACATTAGTATGTTTCCTCTGTTCAAAGAAACTCATGCACTCAGGCTCAGAAAGGACAGTAAGAAATCTGTCTTTTCTGCTACAATAAGCTGGAATCAAGCTAACAGGCTTAATATAAGGTGAACACAGAATGAAAAAAAAATAGAGTGAGTGTCCTAGGCAGAGCAGTCAGAGTCATTGTTATGAATTGAAATGTTTTTCTCTTGTACGGAGTATAACCATAGTATATTGTCAAATATATTTCTTACATCGCTGATGAAGTTCAGTTACTTCAAGTGACATCTGAGCACACCAACTTGGAGGAGTCCACTCCTATTTTTATAGCAAAATGTAAAGTCTCTTTCATTTTTCTTTCATTTTCTCACTTTTCAGGGGATGACATTCTTTTTAGACAATGAAACAATAGGAGTGAGTGGGGCAGGAGTCAGTCAGACTGTTTTACAGATTGGCAAACTTACACTATGGAATTAATTCAGTTGCAAATTTCTCTTTTTAAAAATCACGTGTGTAAACTAATGTCCAAGAAAACTGTATTACCTTAAAATCACTCCATAAAGGGACATATGCTTCATGTGGACACACTGACCCTAGAGGAAACAAAACCCACTATAACATTGAGACATAGTCTCATGTGGCTCAGGCTGGCGTTCAACTCACTATATAGCCAAATGTGATCACTGGGGCTGCTTATCTTTTTTGCCTCCATCCCCCAAGTACTGGGAACAAAGGCATTTACCACTGTGCCTGATTTTTCTTACTGTAGTGTGTGTGTGTGTGTGTGTGTGTGTGTGTGTGTGTGTGTGTGTGTGT
>JADRCH010007462.1:1142117-1199056 GCA_019843965.1 Rhynchomys soricoides | reverse complement strand
TGTGTGTGTGTGTGTGTGTGTGTGTGTGTGTGTGTGTGTGTGTGTGTATTTTCATGTTTCATTGGGGTGGTTGCAAGTATGTCAGCAAGTACACTCACATGTGAAGGCCAGAGGACAATCTCAGCTGTCATTCCTTAGTTAATACCCACCTCTTAAGTATTTATAGACAGGGATGTAACTGGAGCAGAACTCACCAAATATTCTGGGCATGCCAGCCAGTGAGCTGCAGGGATCCACTTACTCCACCTCCCAGCACTGGAATTACACTACAACACCTAGGCTTTATACAAAGGTTTGAGGAATCAAACCTGAGTCCTCATTATTGCTTGCAAGTACTTCACTGACTGAGTTGTTTCTCCAGCTGTCATGCAGTGATTTTTAACTGTTGGATTTACTCTACTCCCAAATCAAAAATAAGCAACATAGACAAGTAATTTTTATCTTCTTTCTGCCACTATTCACAAAACTAGCTATTCAAACTATATAGAAATCATTGTAATATATAGACTTTGGATCTGGTGTGTGATTTTTTTTTGTTTAATTTTCAAGTTTTTTATAATATTTAATTCGACAACTAAAAACAAAAGCTGATATTTTACGTCGGTGCATGCTTCTTGAAAATTTACTTGATGATATGTGGTAAAATACAGTCATACACAAAACAGACATGGCTTCTGTCCTCAGAACTTCTAGTATGACAGGTAAGTCAGATATTGGAACAAATGGTTACAGCCTTGATGAGTGCTATTGTTCCCAGCTAACAATGTGAGAGGTCATTGGAGCTACCCAGATGGTAATTATGAGTACACAAGGAAAAGCTCTTCAAGGCCATGTTTGGGGCTGCTTTGGCTTCATTTGATGTTTAGCATCAGCAAATAATGGCAGTAAACCAATGCAACAGCACTATGTGTTGTTGTGATACTCATGGAGCCCTTAGACAATGGGACAGTGAACACTGCAGATGTTAGAAGACTTAGGCCTAGGAACTCTACACTCTTCAGCTATACTGAAGCTAGAATTGAAGCTTCTAGTTCAACCAAGGTATTAGGAATCCTCAGTCTTGGACACCAGAAAGGATTGCAATTTTTGGCCTGGACTCACTGTGCCTTTTTCATATTGGATATTTAACATCTCTATTGAACCCTTCCATTGACCAGAGTCTGTAATTTCCCTTCTCTGGCTCATTACTTTTTAGCCTTCTTCAGCATCAGCCTTCTGTTGCCTTTTCTTTATTTCTGCAGCTTCTCTTCCTGCTCTGGACACTTTCAAACTGTTCACCCATTTCTTTTTTAGCTGTCAGGTAACTAAACTACTGTGCCACTTTGACAGTTCAGGATACCAACTGCCCAGTTCCTGCTGACACTTCCACTCTATTACATCTGCTATTGACTCTTGTTTTCTGCTTCTGGTGCTTCCTATTTTTGTATAAGCAGCTCAGTCTGTCCTACTGAAAGGAGACAAGAAAAAGACTACTCCAGAGAAGGAATGTTGAACTTTAGAGAAGAAAGCACAAGCAAATGCCTCCCAGTAGACCCATTAAGACATGCTGGGCAGTCTGTTAACATAGCCCAAGAAGGAATGTTTGGGACATGCATAGCCATGTGTTTTGTTCAGATCCTACCCTTCTGTTTTAGATTAACCATAGCCTTGCAATTGAGCAGAAATCACAGCCAAGGAGGTTAATGTTTAGGCCAAGTGCAGTACACCAATTTAGAAGCAAATGTCCACTTTCTTTGCTGGGCCACAAGAGAAGTATTTCTTCTCTGGTCTGAGTGGCAATAGTTGCAGAATCATCTAGAGGTTATCAAGGCCTGTGATAACAAAGCACCTGGTAAAATCACTTTCAGATGCATTGGCTAAGTCTGTGCTTTCAGGAGCCAGGGCAATCAGCAACAGTTATTGTGTGCTGTTCTTAAGTCATCAGTGAGTCTCCTAGAATGAATGGTATTAACATAAGGATAGGCTGCCAGTTTGACTGACAACCCTTATGCTCTAGGTTGCCAGGGAAGCATGAAAAATTAATATCTTTTATTTAGGGAGTCTATTTATGCCAACCCACAACAACTTTGTTTATATACATGAAAATGTACATCAGAAGGAGTGAAAACAAGGGGAACAGAAGAAAATGGGTGGTGCAATTTTAGGTGTAATTTTAATAGATTTTAACAGTGCTTTTACTGGGATTAGCACCTGTACATGCCCAGGGAGAAGTGAATGTTAATGTCTGTCTGATTATGAAAGCAAAGATCTCAAGGATATGGGAGTTTAAGTGGAATTCCTAATACTATGTTGGAGCAGATAGCTGTGGTCAGAGGCTTGCCTACTCTGTGGCTTAGAACTAAAAAACTTACAGAAGAGAATAACCAGGCTTGAATCTTTGTATGGATGAAATTGCTTCCCAGTATGTAGGACAACCTTTTTAGGTGATGAGAACATAGCAGTCACTAACTTACTGGTGCTCTTTTTATGCAAGCATCTCCTTTCTAGGCTGGGGTGTCTCAACTTTATATTCCTTGCTAGATAATAGAAAGTCATTTCAGCTTATTATGAAACTGTCCAATCCCTGTATCACTGTAGCTTTATAGAAGGTTAACCCTTCTCCATCAGTTATGACTTTTATACTACTCTCAGACCCTGCACAATGTGCTTGACCTTTTAGTTTCCAAAACTTCACTCACAGCAAGAAACACAAAGAGTTAGGTTTGATTCGATATACTTTTACAGTTTATTTACTGAGATATTTCTGTAGGGATAATACCTTGTTAGTGGAGTGAGTTTCCCCTGTTTTGTAACAAATACCTGAGAACAGCAAAGTAATTTGAAAATGGGAGCGGGAACTGCAAAATCTAGCAGCATTTTCTCTGAAACATATTCATAATGATCCAAACTTGCTTTCTATGGTGAAATGAGGTGTATGATAAAGAACTATTTCCAGGCATGGGAGCTCATACCTATAATCCTAGTAATTAGGAGGCTGAGAAAGGTGAAGTCTTGCGAGCTTGGAGCTAACCTATACTACATAGTAACTTCAGCCAAGCCTTGGCTACAAATTGAAACCCCTTCTCAAAATCACACCAAACAAAACAAAACAAAAAACAACAACAAAACAACAACAACAAAAATAACAATGCTTGCAAGATATATGAGTAAGACACTGAGGACAGGAGTACAAGGGAGAGAATATGGGGAGACACAGCTAAAGCTACGGCCCATGGAGGGGTAGCATGGAAATTTAATACAGTAGAAGCTTCCAAAAGTATTCACCTATATGAAGATGATCTAAATGAAATCAGCAAATAATAGGGAGACAGAGCCTCAACTGGCCCTTTCTTGTCACCAAATGAAACTTTCAATCCTGGAATTGGGTTACATCTAATTGAGTTGTTGGCCAAAAGGATCCCATTAAAACCACCAAATATCCCAGGCTGTTGCCAAGACTATAAGTTGCTCTTCCCAAACTGAAGACTAGGCCTTATTGTTGAAGACAACACCTACACAACTCATTGAACACAGAGAAGTCAATATGGTACCTACCTAGAGCCTTTACCTTTATATGCTAGTGTTCCTGGTATTGGAAGTTACTCTTCATGCTACCAAAGATAAATGCAAACACTAACCCAGTCTCTGATCTACAGCGGTGTGCTGCCTGTAAGGTAAGGTGAAGCAATGGTGGCACAAAAACTTGTGTGAATAACCAACTAATATCTGATTAGACTTAAGGCCCAGTCCTCTAGATGGAACCTTTTACCAGATGCCTGTGGCACTCAGGAGAGTGGGCCCTGCACTTCTCTCTGGCAGCACAGTAGAGTTAGCCCTGGTGATGAGGGAGAGAGAGATAGCCCTACCACTGGTAGGCTCCAGCATTCAGAAGAGCAGGCCCCAGGTGACATCTCCAAGGGCATGAGAGTTGACCCACTGGGGCAGTGCTGGAGAGCTGGCCTTGATTGCATGGGTGAAGGAGAGCTGGTAGGTTGATCAACTCAGCTACAACCCAGGCATAGATCCAGTGCTTTGAGTTGGCCCACCCCAATGTCTACCCCATCTATCACCAGCTGGGGCCCTTGGGCATCAACACATCAACATGGACCCAAGTGGCATCCCAGACCAGGGGCATCTCCATGGCCTTTCATGTTAACATGAACTATGGACAGCAACACAGAGCCCTCTACTCTCCCCTTCCACCGCTGCAGGGCCATAGATTCAGACATGGTCCTCAGTGTCAATATCAGTTAAGAACTCAACATGGCCTCAGGTAGGCAAGGCAGACTGCTCACATCAGGCTGTTCCTTACTACCCTTGAGTCACCAGCTCTGCCTCTCATCATTGTGCACACCCTGGTTTGCTAATTTATTTCTTCCTCTCTCCACTATTTACTTGCTCATCGTAGTGGCACCAAGGCCTCTAGGTGTCTTCTGCCTCACCTGTGCTGAGAAACAAACCACTTTTAAGGGTAGGCCATATGCCCAGCAGTAGAAGACCAAAATATTCATATATATATATATATATATATATATATATATGTATATGTATATGTATATATATTCTATGTTTTTTAGTCTATAGAACCTTTGCACATATATTATGGCTTCCAGTTTTGTAGTTTTAAGGGATCTCTGATATGCAAACAAGTGTGTCTCTGTGTATGTATTTATTTCTTGTGCCTGTTCTTGGGCTCTATTCCTTCTGTATTTATATTTGTTTGTTTTGTCCTATTCCAATGTGTTAGTTTTTCTACCTTATTTTATTTTATCCTATTATTATCCCTTAGAAGCCTGTCTGTAATGAGACAGAAAGGGGGCAGATTTGGATGAGGAGGTGGGGAAAAACTGGGAGGAGTAGAGAGAGTGGAACCTGTCCTTAGGATACATTTATGTGAGAAAATAATTTATTTTCAATAAAAGGGGAAAATGAGCAGAGAAAAATAAAATCAGTATACTACATGACAGTCTTCACTTTATTTAAAAAACAGGCTTTGTGTTAAGTAATTAAACCCAGAGAGGTTTGTAAAAATAAAAAGCCATCTGAGTATATACAGATATGTATAGGCAAGCCTGATGGTCCATGTTCAATCTCCAGATCCCACGAGGTAGCATGAGAGAACTCAGTGGTGCTCTGACATCTGTACACACACAGAGAGAGAAAGACACACAGACACACATACACACAGAGACTCACACACACATAGACTCACACACAGACACACACACAGAGACTCACACACACATACACACAAAGACTTGCACAAATAAATCAATAAAAATAAACAAAGAAAGAAAACCCATGTGAAATATCAGTATTTTTTCCTTTGCTCCATATGCATTCTGTAAAAATTGTGGTAAGTTAGATTTTCAGTGTAGTCAAGAGGTCTACAGTGGCAGCAAGATGGCTCTGCAGGTACAGACTCTTGCTGTCAAGCCTGATGACCTGCCTTTCGTTCCTGGGATCTACATGGTAGAAGAAGAGAATGGATTATCTTGAGCTGTCCTCTGATCCTCCTCACAGGCCATGGCTTGAACATTCCCAATTTCTACAAGATTAAATAAATAGATAAGTAGATAAGTAGATATTTAGATATTTAGATAGATAGATAGATAGATAGATAGACACATACATACATACATACATACATACATACATGTGATTTTTTAAAAGACAACTACGAGTCCACTGTACTGTGTCCCAACTGATAGTGGAGAGATTCTATCAACAAGCCACTATCTTTCTACACCCACCCTGTCCCTTAACGTTGTTCAGTTGGCAGTGTTCCTGCTTCTCAGCAATGTAAACAGAATTTTCAAACAATAGAATGAATACTTTGTAAGTCAAGTTTCCATGATTCCCTTTGCTAGGTAGGTACAGATGGTCCAATTCTCCCCTGCTGTGATGTTAGTTATAATAGCAAGTGAGCAGTTCCTAGTGAGCCCTCCTATTACAACAAGAAACAAGTCTTACTATGCAGTGTACCATGTTACTAAAATGGCATGTTCTATGGATCAGATGTATTTGATGCATTTTCACTTTGCAGTAGATTGATTTTGATATAATTCTGTTGCGAATCTGAGAAGTGTTTTTTTCATTTCAATTCCAACTGACTTTGTAGGTAAAAAATGCCCAGAAATATGTTGAAATGAAGGAAGGAGACTGTAGATACAGCAGCATATTGATAATGATGCTAGGTAACTCAGATGCCTTTTCTAAGACTCACTTTTACTACTTAGAGAAGCAAATGGTCAAGTAAAATTATGTGGTTTTCTTCATTGCTTTAGGCAATTTACAGAGGTAGCATTAGGAAGAATTTGGTGACCAAGGTATTCCTACTTCCACATGTGCCACCTGCCTTCTGTTTTTAAGTACATTAGCTCTGCTTTGCTATTTTCATTTGTACATTTGATTTCATTTGACCAGAGATTTACAGATTTTAAACATTGTAAATCAGTGGGGTGGGGGTGGGGGGCTAGACAAATTAACCAATAAAAAAATTTTAAAAAATTGTAAATCATTGTCCTACATGGTTTTTAAGGAATCAGATTCTTGGGTTTGCTTCAGGTGTCCCGATGCACAGAAATTTCAAGTTATTGGATTAAAAAAAAAAGAAAATCCTAGTTAATATGGGAAGAGGCAGTTTACCCAGAAGGTGCATAAAAATCCCCCAAAGCTCTAAAGGAAAATCATTTTCTCTCCGTCATGTACATTTCCTCCTGTTGAGTTAAGATGTGATGGTACTGAAAAGTGAACTGTCCCCCAAGGTGTACTGAAAGAGATCTCACTCGAATGAGGTAGGAGGAGCTAACAGCTATGCCTAAAAAGGTGTATGTTAATGAGCAGATGCTTCAGGGCTGTCAGTCACTGATGTTTTGGAATTGTACTGGGAGCTAAGAAAAGCTCCAGGCCTGGAATTATAAATGCAAAGTGCCTAGGAATGAGAAAGAAGAGACCTTTGGAAAATTCTAAGATTAGAGCAGAATCTGTTTTTTGTTTCTTTTCTTTTATTTTTGTTTTGCTTTTTGGTTACATCAGGGAAGATAGAGCCACTCTGTAGAAATATCAAGCAAGGCATGATGAGATTTTGGGGACATGAGCTGACATGTGGAAGGAGAAACTATGCTACTATTTCTAAGTACCCTTGCCACCTAATGATAAAAATGTCCCTTTAAGCTATTTTAAGGACTATATTTCAAGACCCATGGAATCATCTCACTTATTTTTATTTCTGAGGTTTTTTTCAAATAAAGTCTTAGAATCAAGGAACTTAGTTTATATTTTTAAAAATTTACATTTATATCATTTAGTTTTCTCCTCCTCCTCCTCCTCCTCTTCCTCCTCCTCCTCCTCCTCCTCCTCCTCCTCCTCCTCCTCCTCCTTTTCCTTTTTCTCCCCTTCCCCCTCCTCTTCTTCTTTTGAAATCAGGATCTTACTATGTAACTCTGACTATCCTGAAGCTTGAACTTCCCATGTAGACCAGGCTGGCTTCAAACTCACACAGATTCACCTGCTTCTGAGTGCTGGGATTAATGTTGTGTCAGTATACTCGGCTTCCCCTTCAGTTTTCTATGATTTTGTTAGAAAATGTTGTTTTAGTATTCCTTTAGATATAGCCATAGCAAGGCATGTAGCCTGTGAAATCCTTTAGGTTCTTATTCTGCTTCTGCCTGGAACTATTTTCTTGGAGGTATATGGGTGGGAAAAACAAGGTCTTACTTTGTAGGCCAGTCTAGCCTAGAAATTAGGTGGTCCAGGCTCATCTTGAATTCACAGAAAGGCATGGAGATGCCTCAGCTTCCCAATTGCTGGGTATAGACACGGGCCACAAAACATGGAATTTTGTAAAGGATTGGGCCTTTTGTTTTATAGTGGTATCCACAAATAATGTAGGCAGTCCTTGTCCTTAATATCCACTTATCTCAGTTTTACTAAGCAGCATTGTCTATGAACATAATGAGTAGAAAGAGACTAGTGTGACTTTTTTTGGGTGTTAGGCATCTGGAGTTTGTCATCAAGCCTAAATACCAGGTAAGACTAGCTAGAAATTAAGAGGGGATACTATTAGGCATTGGAGCGTTGGCATTTCATTCCCTGAGGCCTAGATACAGTGCTTTCTCAACTGCTGTCTAAGTAATTCATGTCTGTCATATGAGAATTGTTTCTAAGTTGCATCCTATGAGATCTTTTGTAAACTTGGTCACAGAGGCAGGGCAGATATAGCTTTGGATTATAAAGATTTATTGCTGTCACCAGATTAAAAAAAAAACAGCTTGCAGCAGCATTCTACCATGCTGGAATGTTATGTGCAGTAGAGACTGATAAGTAAATGCTGGCACATGCCTTGGGCTCCCCCTTAGGAGAGATGCTGAGACATTATTGAGATTATTTATTGTTATTGTTTGGAACATCAGGGGTCTGATATCTTAGTTAACATTTCAGTGCTCTGGGCATCAGAGGAAAGAAATCTCAGGCTTAGCAAAATACAGAGGTAAACACTAAACTAACAAGCATGACACATTAAATCTATTGCGCTTGGAGGTAAGGACATCAAGTTGCACATCTTTGACAGAATGTATTCTTTTACTGAGAAGACCAATGAGAACATTGTGTCTTCTTTATTCTCATGGGGGTCATCTTCAAATTAACAACAGATAGGTGCTGGATGAACGTGAGCACTCTCTGACTGAAAGAGGTTGTCAGACAAATAATCTTGTTAGTCACTAGCAACAGCTTGACTGATACCTGTTCTGACCAGATGAAGAACCATCTCTTTCTCTGTGCCATGTTTTTTAAAAATGTCAAAGAAAGTCTAATTTGACTCATTGGACTGGTAAAGCACGACTGTGTCCGCCCTTGTTACTTGCAGCTTACATTGACCCATCTGAAAATGGCCTATTCTGTGTTTAAAATTTGTTTTTAAGATATATTTTATATTTATTTGTGTGTATCTATGTGTATGTGCCTCATGTACACGCAGATGCTCTCAGAGGTCTAAAGAAGAATCCCATGGGGCTAGACTTACAGGCAGTTGTGAGATGATCACCATAGATGCTGGGAATCGAACTCTTAATTCTTTGCAAGAGAGGTAAGAGCTCTTAACTGCTAAGCTACTTTACCAGACATGTCTTTGTATTTCTAAGCCAGTTCATAACATTTAATATAGAGGGAGTTAGTGTGTCAGTCTTCTAGTAACATGTGTTCTTGGTATTCGCAGACTGATAATGGCCCCTTATAGTTTCTAAAATGGATCTTGTTCTAAGATGGGTCACACAGTTTGCAACATCTTATTCAGGCAGATATTTGGAGTTAGTGGTTTATGGTGAGAGAGGTGAAAGCTGAGATACATTTTTTGAAGACATTTTTAAAGGGCTGCCAAGCACAAATTGGACTGCTTGTGTGGAGAGAGAGAGAGAGAGAGAGAGAGAGAGAGAGAGAGAGAGAGAGAGAAAGAACAAAATTAGGAGGATCGAGAGGTGGGAGAGTAGGGAGGATATGTAATTAGGGGTAAATCTCAGAGGAGCTGGCTGAGGGGCAGGGTAAATATGATCAAAATATATTGTATAAAAGTCTCCAAGAATTAATAAAATATTGTCTTAAAGAAATTGAAGGGCTGCCAGGAAGATTGGTTCCTGTGCCAATATTATGTGGGTTCTTTTGAATTAGTGACTAAATAATTTCTTTTGCATTTGAGAATACCAGCTAGAGATCAACTCCTATAAATACTGCTGACTGACCACATATGTGGGTGTAGCAGTAGCTGTGTGTAAAAACAGATACCAGCCATCTGTACTAGCTACTTTTCTCATTGCTGTACCAGACAAGAAACAAATTAATGTGAAAGAGTTTGTTTTAGCTTACGGTTCACAGGGACACAGTCCATCACTGTAAAAAAGGTTGAGCTTGAGACTGATGGTTATGTTGTATCTATAAGCAGAAAGCAAAAAGAGTTACATGCTGATACAAAACTGGCTTTCTACTTTGTATTCAGTCTGAGTAAATCTTGGAAATTCAATTAACCTAATCTAGGAACTCCTTCAAGAGCATTCTTAGAGGTTTGTTTCCTGTGTAGTTCTAGGACTTGTCAAGTTGACAATTGCTATTAATCAGTATATCATCTGCCTTAAAATGTCACCATTGATGACTTGCTACAATTTGGAGAAACCCATATTGAGTCTTTTACTGGTATTGCTCTCTTTGACCAGGGACCTTTTTTCTGCCACCCCTCATTCTCTAAACCTTTCTTCTGTAACTCTTTCAGGTCCTACTATCTGAATAAAAAACTTCCCTAAACATTTTCTTTCAAGCTCACCATCCATTCTTTGGAATTCATATGGTTGCCATTTACTGTGTCTTTCTTAAATGTAGCACCCAGAAGATCACAAGAGAAGAGCACAAGTGATGTGGGTATGGGAAGTGAATTGCTTAGAAATTTAAGGGCTGGCTAATTGCAACATGTGAATCAAAACTCTAATGGTAATATCTCATCTTTCTTCTAATTCTCCCCCCAGCTCCTTCTCTTCTCATATCCATTCCTCTTCACATTCTCCCTTCCTTCTCCTTCTTCCAAGTACCTAATTACAGTTTTGCAAGACAGATTACAGATGGCATAGTGTGATATTCACACCTGGAATTTCCACTGATTTTATGCAATTCAACTTTGAGTGCCACTTTGCCTTGCATTCCCATAGCAACCCCACACAGCAGAAGGAGAGAGGGAAAAAAACCTTGAAGGCTCAGCAACTGCAGCTCCTGAACCTTGTATATTATGACTCTGCTTCTGAAAGGAAGATACAAATGAACATGATATTACTTCATATGTTGACTGCTTGTATTTGAAAAAAATGTTGAAAGGATGTTATACTATAGGAATAGGAAAAATTTATGTTTAACTGACAAAGGAGAGGATACAGAGGGGTTTGTAAAATATCTTGGTGATTATTGTCTCTGACCTTTAGAAAAATCATAGAAATTTGGATGTCTCTTACTCATGCTTCCACTTACAGTGTCCCCTTACTGGCTGATCTGTAGGCTAACAAGAAAGAAGCAGAAAAATTGCCAGAGGTCAAATATTGCTGCTTTGGAGTGTGATCACATTTGTGGGTTTAGTTTAATCTTTTGGGTCCTGGGCCCTTGGCTGATTTTTTAAAATATCTTATTTGACCAAAAACCCATATTTGCCTCTCAGATTTTAGAGTTGCTAGAAATCCTAATTTCATCCTCTTTGTGATCTGATGTTGCTGTTGCTATTGCTGTTGGTCATTCCCTACTGCACTCTGTTGGCTTGACATGGTTCCTTTTACCTTGTGTGGTATCTTTCTAGATTCCGGATAGCCTCATTTCCACTGAATCTGCTGTTATCTCATATGAGAGTTCTTTGTTCAGAAATTTATGTAAAGAAGCTCCTACTACACACCTCTTCATGAACTCTCCATAATATTATTTTGTTTTGCTTTCCCATGGAACATATTATGAACTGAGATTTCCTTATGTGTTGCTTGTTTATTCTCTACTCTCTGCTGCTGCTATAATGTAGCAGTAGCCTCTCAGCTTTATATTCTGCAGTTTGTCATGGGCTCCCAGCACAAACCTGCTGGGTAGATTAATTAATTAACTAACTAATTAATTAATTTGAAAAGTGCTTACTGAACACTCTTAGGTGTTTACCACATGACAACTCATTTTGGAAAATAAATACCACTGGCCCCTTGGAAAGTTTACTGACAGAAATATCAGACTTTGAAAGGCTAATGAATGTTGTATTCTTGTTTTCTGTCACTGTGGTTCTCATAGGATTTATAGGAGAGAGCTATTTCAGGCCTTAAGGGGCAAAGATGTTTCAAAAATGCTGCTTGGATCTGAAAGGTTTATCTTGGCTTGCTTTGGCTGTGTTTCTAGGCACCATCCTTTCTCCTAATGTAATGCTGGGCAATTAAGTTCTAAAAACATTGGCGCCATTATGTTTATCTTGAACCAAGGCCCCTAAAATGATTTTGAAGACCTTCAATGTACAAAGGAAACTGACAAGGTCTCTACTAATGTACTAAAAATATGCTTTGTGGACAATAAAGGAGTTTGTGGGTTTACTTTGATTATTAGGCAGATTTTTAAAATATAAGGAATGAAAGGGTTTCTTTTTATGTATTTACTGGTAAAACATAGTTTGATACCTTAATAAAGTTGTTGAATAATTTTTATTTCATTTTCTTTTGCTGAGTAATAGTCCTTGCAAATACTAGGTGTTATTTTGATCATCATTAACATTCCTCATTAGCTATCTAGGTTTCTTTGTCCCTGTAAATTGCTAACAGTAATCTCCTTTTATATGTCTGTGTGTCAGAATCAAAGTGTCCATAGGTGTTGGTGGGAGATAGCTCTTACTGACCACTTAACAAATACTGTGCTAAATCTGGTAATATTAGCCAATTTTACACATACTATTTCAGCCAAGATATATGTGTTTTCTAGGTTTTAGTAGCTAAGTGTTGAGCTTTACTTTTTTAAAGTTATGAAAATACATTATCTTCACATTATTGTGATTGCAAACAAATTAGAATATTCTTAGGGCAGTAGTTAGTACATTTGCTCTTCCAACCAAGAGGTTTTGTCATAAATTTAATTACTCATATGCAATTGCATCTCTTACAGAAATAATATTAGCATAATAGGAAATTGTTTCCTTCAGGAATACTGAGCATGTCCAGCATACTTTAGGAAAGCATTCTGACATCTTGGTGTTTCTCATGGACAATAATGGGGTCAATGTCCTCACCTGCCAATTTAAATTAGAAATCACCACTGGATCTTGTTGAGCCCTTAGGGTTAGTAAATAGGTTCCATGCTCCTGGACCCAAATAATATATCAGCAGTGTTCTTTAATTTCTTTGGGCCAGTCTGCATATGCCTGGAAATAAATGACAATTTTAAATTTTAAATTTAAATTAGGTCACAAAAGAAAAAAATGCTTCTTCATTTTGTTTTTGATTTCTCCAGTATTCCTTTATATCTAGTCTACTACTTTTGACTGCTTCTTTGAATTTTGTTTTAAGCTGATTTTATACAAGGCAGTAAAGAGTATATAAATAGCAAAATATAAAGGATAAAAATATATTAGGAGTATAAGATTAATTTGTATATATGTCACAACAGTAGATTGCGCATGAGCGTGTGTGTGTGTGCATTTGTGTGTATGATAAATTTTGCAGGTATTTTTGATCCATGAGATCTGATCAAGGGTACATGTTACATAAAATTTATTGATTGATTCACTGTAAGTTTGAAAATATCTCAGTAACTTTTCCTCAGATGTACTGTCCATTGATTTTTATGCATTTCAGCAAAGTACTAAACAAAAGATTTAGAAAAACAACCTCATTTGGCTTTCCTGCAGAAATATAGCTGAAAATTAACTCGACAGATCAAGTTCCCAGAATTCCACACAGTATATTATTCCAGGGATTCCTTTCTTATATATTCAAAGAAAAGAAAGAAAAACTAATTCTCTACCCACTTTTCAAGCAGAATCAGTATTAAAGACATCTAGAATAATCTTAGTTTAAACAACCTAGCAAATTACATGCCTAAGAAATCCTTATGATAAAATATATAACAATACGGACATGTAGCATGTTTAAAGAAGGTAAAAAAAAAAAAAAAACAACTCAAGGAGGAATCAACAACATGAATGAAAGTGAAATGACAATTTAAAAATCTCATATTCTATTTTTAGGAGAACCAAATGTGTTTTTCAGAAATTAAAAAATTCAGTAGGTGAAATCTAGCAGGAGATTAGGAATAAAGAAAGGATTCATGAGCTAGAGAAAAAAATCTGAGCATATTGTCAAAATGTGCTACATACAAACAAATGTAAAATAGGTTGAAAATGTGGAGGACAGAATGGCAGGATGTTTTATATATCTAATTAAAATCCCAAAACTAAATTAAGAAAAAAATATATCAAAGAGGAAATGGTTAAATCTTCAGAGCCATGATAAATTATATATGTACATATATGCTTACATGTACCATATATATATATATATATATATATATATATATATATATATATATATAGTTTCACAAAAAATAAATCAGCAATTATGCACAGAAGAATATACTACAAAACATTAAAAAAATAATTTAATCTTTCTGCCTACAAATAATATAATGAGGAAAAAGCTATTTGTGAGGAAAGAATGGTCCATCGAACATACTAAGTAAAATAACAGAATGTCAGCAGTCACAAAAACATAGATCATTTTAGGAAATCGACAACACATGGCAGCTTGTGTGTTGAGAATACAACCACTAGACAGAGCGAGAGAGCTTTTGAAGCCTCAAAACTAATCCCCAGTGATATACTGCTTCTCAACTTCTCAAGGCCACTCTTAATCCATTGCAAACAAGTTCTAGCAACTGGGACCCAATCATTCAAATATGTAAGCTTATGTAGGCTGCTTACTCACACCATCACAGCTTACATGGTAAATATATAGTAGATTAGACTCGATCCATCAGACATGTTTGCAATCTCTCGTATCAAAGAATTTTTATGATGTGATTAATAAATTTAACTTAGTGAAAAACCTCATGTCTAATATTTAGAGAATATCTATCATGTACTATTCACTAAAATCTCACATAGTTAGTTGCCCATAAACCAGTTATCAATATTTCTCCTAATATATTCAGTACAAATTATGCTTTCATAACCAGTAGCATCAAATTTGGAAATTGTATGCTTAAAAAATATAGGGAATTCTGTAAAAAAAAAATGTATGAATGGAAATAAATATTTATTGATTACAAATTTATAGAAGATTGAAAAGTATACACAGACAGGAAACACATGTGTCTCTTTAGGTTTTAAACAAAATAAAATATAATAAGATAAAAAAAATCATCACACTGAAGTCAGACAAGGCAAACCAAGAGAAGGAAAAGAACCCCAAGATAAAGCACAAGAATCAGAGACTTACTCATTCACACATTCAGGAGTCCTATAGAAATGCTAACTTAATAGCAACAAAACTATACACAGAGGACCTGGTGTACACCCATATTGGCTCTATGCTACTGCTTCAGTCTCTGAAAGCTCTTATGAGATTTGCTAAATGCTAAGTTGTTTTAGAGGGTCTTGTTCTTCTAGTGTCCTCTATCATTCTTGCTCCTTCTGCCTCCTCTGTGGGGTTCCCTGAGGGGAGGAATGTGATAGACCAAGGTCTCAGAGAGGACATCTTAATGTAAAACCTTATGAAATCAAGAAAAATGCTTTAAAATTTTTCATAGTATTAAAAGTTTACATTAACAGCAAAAGTTAAATAGTTTGGAGAGATGGCTCAGAGTTTAAGAGTATTTGTTTGTCTTATAGAGAACCTGGGCTCAGTTCCTAGAACCTACCTGGTGGCCTCACAACCACAAATAATTCTAGTTCCAGAAGATCTTTGTCCCTCTGCCTCTGTCTACCTGCTCCCTCTCTCTTACACACAAACACACACATACACAAATAGTGCACATGCATACATAAAGACAAAGCACTCATACACATAAAATAAAATCTAAAATATAAATTTCAATAAAATAAAACATAATTAATGTTCTAAATGTCCAGAATAGTAGAAGAAAAATAATAAACATAAAAATATAATATAGGTATAGAATTAATGAAGTAGAAAATGTAACAGAGAGAGCTGATAGTGTAAACGTTGATTTTCTGAAAAAGGCTAATAAAGCAGAATAACCTTTCATAATGTATATTAGAAACCATGCAAGTGAGAATGAGAACACAAACGAGCAATACTACTTATTTACAATTGGGCTATGATGAGGCATTAATTAACATGAAAATATGTAAAGGCAACCTTCTATAATACATGGAAACTTAAAAAAGGTATGCATTTTGAAAAAATATTTTCATGTGTGAGGGAGAGTGGATACCTGAGGATAAAATATGGAGTTGGAGTTGCAGGTATAATAATTTTTTTGACATTTGAGTCATTTTATATTTAAGCTGCAAATTTAAAATCCACAAACACTTAGAATCCGTGTTAATTAATCACAAACTGATTATATCTCTATATTCTGAAAGCAAACACTTGAAAAATGAAAACATTTATGGAGTTTATTGAGTTCAACTCTGATGAATAAGGTATATAAAACAAATATAACTGATATTTAATATATTATTGAAGGAAATATAAGATTTTATTGAGAGACTTAGATAAATGCAGATAGATAAGTAAAGCATATTATGAAACCCTCACTATAATTTACACAGCAGGTATCTCTACTTTATTCCAATCTAATTCCAATCAAGACCATGAAGGTAATTGTTTGCTTTGAAATAGAAACATAGTAAGTGACTCCAAAGTCCAGAAGGATAGGGGACTCAGAATAGTCCATTAAATGCCATGTTTATGATCATGGGATATGAGAAAGAGTTGTGGCTTACAGATATCAAAATTTTTAATAAAGATATAGTAATTATTATAACTATTTTATAACAGAAGTAAAATAATAAAATAGAGATCTTAGAGAAGTCCTTTACATAAAGGAAAATTTGATACAAAAGGTGAACATTTAAGCTTGGGTAGATCAATAAACAAGTTGTCTATTAGTTATGAACATCTAAGAGAATGTTTGCAATCTCAAAACACATACAAATTTAACTTGTTAATTTTTTTAAAGAAAAGAGTGAAAATGTTTTCAATAATATAAAGAGAACAGACTGTCTATGCTCAGGGTCAAACATGATAGTTTTTAAGTTTTAATAAAAATAAACTACTGAAATGATTAATTTATTTTTCTGTGTTAAAAACAAGCACTTCTCATTTAAAAAAAATGCCATTTGAAAAATTTCAAAAAGGCAGCAAGAGACACAAAATCAACTAATAGTCACTATCCATTATGTAATGAAAATAATTCCTACTAATCAACAGAAAGAGTAAACTGTTCAAAAGAAATTCAGGAAGATCATAAGTAGGTAGTTCACATAACAGGAAACCTGAGTAGCCAATAAATACAGGGAAAGAAGTTGACCCTGACTTGTAATTATTGATATAAAAGTTACATCTAAAATGACATGTAATTTTCTTATACCCTGCATTCATAGAAATGCAATGTATGGCTACATTGAACTTTCATGAAAATGTATGCAAGTATCAATTTATGGAGCTTCTAAGGAAGCAGTTTATCTGTGTGCAGGAAAGTAGACATGGGCATGTCCTACAAATTTATAATTCTACTTCTAAGTATATTCCATAAAGAAATCCTTCCATAATTATTCTAAAATAGTTTTACAAGATTTGGAAGAATTTTATAGTTTCTAATAATATTCAAGATACTTTTTCATTTAAGACAGGGTCTCACTATAGACCAGACGGGCCTGGAACTCACAGAGAACAGCTTGTATCTGATAAGATTCAATGTGGGACCATCATGCTCATCTAGAAGAAAAATGTTTAAATGATACATCTGTCAGACAGGGTAATATATACACAAATTTTGGTATAATAAGAAAACATACCAAATAGTAAAAATAAATGAAGTGGAAATAAATGAAATAACATATAATAATGATAAAATCAAGGAGATGAATAAATGTAGAATGTATTTCCATTTCTACACATTTTGAAGACAGTCAAAACAATATATGTTTTATACTTCTATGTATCTACACATCTTTAGAATGGATCAAGAGAATAAAATCATTGAAATTTTTAAAAATCTGATTCAGCACATTGTCAGACTAGAATTCAGAATTCAATAGTGGAAGAATACACTTCACTGTATTCAACTATGCTGGTTATGTTTCTCAGCTGGGTGGTATTTTGTGGGTGGTAATTATATTACTATATCTCCTTGAGGTTCTCAAATATTTCATAACACATTAGAACATAACTCACCATGATCTCTCTGCTCTATATAAGATTTTCCTCCTACACCTCTGCTTTTCTTATTGGTACTATCAATTCACAACTCGCCTACCTTTGAAAACTCAGGCCATAGCATCTTTCATTTTCACTACCTTCCCCGGCTAATCAGTAGACAGCATGGTAGCATTTCTGCTCAACTGTTTCCTTCTCCTATTGCTCTTCATAACTCTTGTGATCATTACATTAACCGTGTTACTGATCTTCCTGCATCTATCCAATGATTCTCGACATTGCCTGAACATTGCTATTACATATGGACTTTGAAAGGATCAACCTGAACCCTACCCCCTCAGTATGTGGAGCAGCTACTCACATGGAATGATCTGAGTAAAATTATAAAAAAAAAAAAAAAAGTTGTAAGTAAATTTGGACCATGACGTAAGGGAGTAAGTGGAGATTTTGAAATGTAAAATACCTACGGCACAAAATCTAAAATCCTAGTAGAAAAAATTTTGATAAGTACCACCCTATAAATATTGAATTCCTTCACAAAAATAAAAATAAAATGAAAGGGAAATATCTTGAAACTTATGACTGTCATAAGATAAACATTTTGTTTTCTTAGGAATCAACACAAGACTATTAACTATAAAAAATAGTTAAAGAAAAATCATTGAGAGAATCATAAGTGGCTTAAAATTTTGGAAAATACACTTGGTTACATTCACAAAAACCAGCAGACTAAAATAAGAGACACATACTAATTGTGCTTATAAAGCAACACTAACAATATACCTCCTAACTTGGTTTGAAGTCATTACTAGAAAATTTTTTATACAGTAGTTCTAAACCTGGGGCGACTTGGTCCCAAAAGGGACATAAGTCAATGTCTACAGACAATTTTGATTATCACAGCTGTAGTCTATGCCACTAGAATCTATTGAGTAGAACCAAGGAAATTCAGCCAATCATCCTAAAATCTACAGGGCTGCTGTCCACAGCAAACTCTTATCTTACCCAAGTGTCAATTGTTCCATGGCGAAGTAGTGCTGTCATAGATAAACAATGCATACAGATAGGTGTTCAGGAGTATTCATTACTACATTTTTTATAAGTAAAATCTTGGGGGTGGGGGTAACCATGCCCACCAATAGATGTGTGCTTAAAATTGTTGGACACATCCATGGTATGCTTCTGTATTATAGAGTGGATAAGATAGGTAGATGATAATAAGAAATAATTTGTGACTGATATCAAGAAAAATTAATATACAGGACAGTGTGTGCAGCATATTCCCACTTGTGAAAAAGAAAAGTCATACCTGAATATTTCCATGTATCACATGCATTTATATGATAATGTGCAGGGATTGTATAGTTAAGGATGATTGCCACCAGTCCAGGTGCAAACTCATTTTTATTGCTTTCTCTTATATATCATTTAAAGTGTTGTTTTATTAAGGAGTTAATTTCTTATTATTTAGGAAACCTATGGTAAGATTATTGTTCTGACTTCTTTCCCAAGCCATTTCTCTATTTTATCCCTAACCAGAAGTACCCTGCAGATAAATAGGACCATTTTATATACCTTCTACCTGTGAAATCTTTAAAATTTGTTCAAGATATGTGTTATCCCAAAGACTACATTTTAATATTTTACATGTGATGAATCAATTATATGACTACATGAGACACTTCTTACAACTTTTCCTGTCTTTGTTTCTTGACATGTTACTACTGAAACAGTGGACTTCATATGTTCATGAGGGTGAAACATATCCATTATCCCCTTTCTTTGAAAGGAACATGATACAAAGTAGAAAAACTCATTAAGTTGTTTCTTCGTGCATACTTCATTATTTATCCTGTTATCACACAATAAAGTCAAATTTAGTATGAAGTTCGGAGTTCTTGATTATGTCAACCATTGTGTATTCTACAAAAGAACTTTCATTAGATCTGAACTTAGATGGAATTGTAAGAAACTATTGAATTTCTGTCATTTATTATCTTCACTAGAAGCTTTGTAGATTCTGTCTTCATGCCATTATTTTATTGTTGTTTTGAAGTTAGAATTTGATTTATCACTGTAGCTTTAATTTATTTATTCTGTAGTTCTAATATCCAGCTTGTACATTAATATGCTCCTCTCACAACTTGGCATTAAGAACAATTGTGGCACAATGTGGTATTCATGTGAAAGAGTATTGTAACTACTGATTATATCTAGGTGAAGCTAGAATTCTATTCTATTGCTGCATTATAATCACTCTTTCAACAGTGTTGCTGCTCATCACTTTCCAAAACCTTACCTGCATCTTCCGTGGGATGTATCTTGAGTTGGAAGTCAATGAGCTTACTTTCTAAAGTACTCTGATGAGCTATTATCCTACTTTAAAACAAAGTAACTTTGGAATTTAAGATAGTATTGGGATGATAGTTTATCATTTACAAACTCTAGGCAAACCTAAGAAAATGTGCTATAGCTAATTATAGTGTCCAGATTAAGAGCTTTCAGTCTCTTCCAGAATAATTTATTAGCACAAAGTTAATCACACTTGGGAGAATTTCAAAACATTTAATTAAGAAAAATATGAAAAGTGCATTTGCGAAAACATGGCCTATAGCAATACCATTACCCTCACAGTTAAAGTGGCTGCTGGTTTACTCATCTGTCCCTATCTTGCTAGACACCATGTGAGGTAGCCAAAAATGTAGAGTAAACATTGTCCTTTGCCTTGAAGATATCTCTGTAGACAGTAATTAATGTGGAAACAAATGCTATGTTATTGTGATTCAGACAAGTATCAGAGAAATATAGTCTCACATGGCCTGGGGACATTAAAGCAAATCAGATGGAGTGGTAGGTAGGGCTTGAAGGATGATTATGTTACTATTTCAAACACAGAATAATGCTTATTATTTGTTAGATCCCATCTTAAATTAAGGTTAAAGGCATATTCTTGTATTGTGAGTAAAAACTAAACCTAAAATCCATGCTGTGCAAATATTTTGCAGTATTGGGAAATGAATTTAGGGCCTCACATATTCTAGGCATGTGCCTAATTACTGAATTATATTCACCCCAAACATATATCTTAATATATGATTATTTGAATGCTTATTGTTTTGTAATGGAAATAGTCAGAAAGAATAGATGGCAGTAATATCTTATCAGTTTTAGGTTTTGGTTTCAAACTAACTTGAAAGACTATACCTAAAGCCAGCCACTACTAGAAAAAAAAAAAAAGACAATGAAAATATATTACAAACAGTATCTGAGTATTGATGAAAACTCAACTGTATTGTGTAAAGTATGCACTGATAAGGCAAATATCCTTTCTTTATGTTGATAAAAGATGGGAATAAATGACTTTTTAACTTCTGATTCTATGTTTATTAAAGAATCAGTATTAGTTAATTTCATTCTTGAATATTTTAGGATAATAACCAAGAGCAGAGGTTCTCAGACCAATTTCCACTGTGAAAAGAAACATTAAAACAACCCCACTGATGCAGCTCGGTTGAAACAATGCCTGGTTGGTAAAAGAGACATTACACATGCTGAGAATATATAGGTGTTTTAGTCTGACATGTGACTGTTTTGAAAAAATGTCAATTTGTAAATAATTCCTCTTGTCAGAAAGATACCACACATGTGGATTTCCCAGAATTTAGTGTGTCAGAGTAGAGAAAATGAAGGAACTTTAGGCATGTCAATAAAATGACAGGTAATATCAAACATTTTTTCTTAAGAATCATTTTTCAGAACAAGTGAAGCATTTAATGAATGTCTTTGGAGCTATCAAATATTTGATTATCTTTTGCCAAAGATCCAGATACATTGCATTTACAGATTATTTCATTGTGTAGACCTGTCTTTCACTGTTGGCATTTTACCTTAGAAACTCATGACTTACAAAATGAAATGAAGTATTAGCAGAATATTCTAATGCCAATATTATGCATCCAAACCAGTCCATTCGTTTTTTGGGATTTTTGTTTTTTTGTTTTTTTTGTTTTTTTGTTTTTTTGTTTTTTGTTTTTTGTTTTTTTTTTTATGTCATTTCATTTGCCTTTAGCTCTTTTGCTCACCACTTTTGCTCACCATATTTTTCTTCACTCTTGGCATTTGTCCTTCAAGGTTCTGCTGAAATTCTGTCTCCTCTATAAAGCTTTTTCTGACTGTCTTTTTGCTCCTCCTTTCTTCTGACCATCTCTGTAGCACTAAGGGCTCAATATACAATCATATATACAGTAGTCTAGATTTGTATGTTGACGTCCTTTGTCATCATAGTTACTGCTGCAGGACTAGAACCTGTTTTGAACCTGTTGAATTAAAGATGATCTTTAAAGGCTAATTGTGGGCTGAGGGTAAGAATAGCTCAGCTAAACTTAACACAACTTAACTAACATGTACATGGCCCTGAGTCCTAGTCCCAGAATGGGAAATAATAATAATAATAATAATAATAATAATAATAATAATAATAATAACAATAATAAAGACTTACAAAAGGCTAAAATGAGACCTTGTATTAGCTGCACAGCCCAGTATATGACACACGGTAGCTACCCAGTAAACTTTAACTATTGTCATTATATGCTATACAAGTACTTAGTAATGACTACCTTTATTAAACCTTTGTATTCTAAGATAATACACTTATTTCTATGCTGCAAAGACCCAAGCCATGACAACAGAAGCAAAGCAAATGGCTAAAATAATTTAAAATACAAGGCACTTTCTCTATGTATATAATGAATAGTTCTTTAGACTTATCTAAGCAAAATAATTGATGGTTTGGGTATGTTGTTATCCAATGCCATTATACCAAATTTTCCATAAAAATCACTACTAAGAATAAGAGGCTAAAGACTAAAGTTGGACCTATGAAGTATTTAGATAGAATTGCTACTTAACTTAGTAAAACAAGCATTTTACAAATGTTTCTGACTTTATCATCTGATTCTCTGATTTGATTGTATTGCGTAGTGTTGTGTTTAGGAGTTTCAAAGTCTTTTAATCATGCTCTTATTTCTTTTAAGTGTTTTATACCTCGACCAGTATTTCCTATCCTTATTCTCCTGCTGGAGGAAATTTTCCAATTATAACAAAGCTTTAAGCAGGGGGCATTAAATACACCTTGTCTCAGCTTTACAGATGCTAATATTATCAAAAGAGATTTTGTTTAGCAAAGTGGTGCTATTTGTGCAGAGACCATGTTCCCATATTTTACAATATGGTGGTCTGTTCTTCATTACAGCTTACATTAAGAGGATAGGAAACATGTTCCATTTTGAAATGGTCTTCACTGACTGTCCATATAGCATTCACTTGTCCTGGTCTGTGTACAAATATGTTACTCAGTAATTATGGTGATTCAAGGGGATGGCCAATTCAGCACAGAAAATTGTGCTCCTGGGACATGAGTCAAAACAGTTTGTGAAAAGGCCAAAGGGTAGCACAAGTCTTTCGAGAATGTGAGTCACCATGATATGTGCCTCTGACAGCACACAGCCTAATGGCAGTGACTTGTTTAGAATATATATCCTGACTTCCTTCAAAAAGCTTTGAGGTAAGTCAAACAAAATGCCATAAAGTTGAAAATTTGAGGATTCAGATAGACAGGTCTGTTAATGAATAGAGCTTTATCGTTCCCCAATATGAAATTGTTCCTTATATAATCCATGAAGACTTTCCCCTCTTGTTTTGTACTTTGTCTCTGAGATTTCATCCTCTGTCTGCTCTTATTGCCCAGAAAGATTGCCCCCCATTGTAGCTTCATTCTGAACAGCATGCCTGGGGACCAGAGTGGTCCCCACTGAATCATACAGAGTAGCTCTCGGCGGCTTTGTGACAGCTCTTACAAATGGGTCTGACGTGAGTGTGTGCTTCTCTGTGAATCATTCATTACCTGCATGATGTGTCTCTCCCCAGGCAATAGGCATAATAACACAGCCCCCTCAGTAAAGCGTGTCTGATGAATTTTGTAGACTGTTGGTGGAAAATTTTCAGAGTTATTCTTTCTAAATGTTTTAGTTTATCTTGCCAACCAAAAGCTTAGTACAAACACATTTGCCAGCAGCCATGAAGCACGAAGACCAAGCTCTGCTTTTAAAGGGTTGAGAAAGTGATTTGCTTTAAGTCTATAAGAACAAAAAGGTTAAAGTTTACACAGTGTTGGCTCTATTGGCTTCCCCCTGACTACTAGCCATCTTCTGCGATATGGCTACTTTTCTTCCAGGGATACATGCTTTAGCCAAATTGTATTGCCACAATCATATCAACTCAGCATTTTCTTGTCATCTTTCAGTCCTTATAAACTGCTTTTGAATTGACAGCTGCCACCAACATGCCTTGGTAGCTATTCATTGGTAGGCCTAATTGATCAAGCTGAAATGTGTTACTTTCTCATTAAACACTATAAAATTGCTAGCAGATTATAGTTAAGAGCAAGTGCCTTTGTATGTCTCAATAAATTAGTTTTATCTTTTTTGTTTGCTTGGTTTTTTGCTTGTTTTTTGAGACAAGTTTACTCTGTGTAGCCTTGGCTGTCCTGGAACTCACTCTGTAGGCCAGGCTGGCCATGAACTCACAGAAATACACTTGCCTCTGCTTCCCAAGTGCTGGAATTAAAGGTGTGCACCATCACTGCCTTGCTAGTTATATTTTAGTAGTAGTTTACAGCAAACTGCTTCTGTATATGTCAAATACACTTTATTCTATTATAATATGATTGATATAAAGACATCAATATATAGGCTTTACCATTTTTTAACATGTGATACACATGTAATCCCATTTGAGTTGAGCTTTGATTGCCTGAAAAGATAGTGTCAGTATTTTGTATATTGTCATATTCCACTTGCTGTCAATGAAGCTTGTTCCTTAGTTTACAAAGATCAATTCTAAGATTTTTGTGAGAATTAAAATCAGAAATGAAGGACAAGTGAGATGGCTCTGCAGGTAAGGATGCTTGTTGTCATGCCTAATGAGCTAAGTTTGAGACCTACACACACATGATATAAGGAAAGAAATCACTTCTACAAGTTGTCCTCTGACTCCATTGGAGCACAGTGGCATTGTATAAGATCACACACACACACACACACACACACACACACAAGTGCATACACACAATCATACACTAAATACTTACATGTATGCATACATAAATGTATACATACATGCATACATACATATATGTAACAAAATAAAAGATGCTTTCCAGAAACACTGGAGTATGTTTTGTGATCTTTTAATAACTATAAATCTTGTAGTCAATTGTTAAGGAAAATTACCCTTTATCTCAAATTATTTTTTTATTTAGTCACAGAGTCTAGGCATATCCATTTCTGATATACAAATACACAAATTACATGATAATGAAACTTCTTCTATTTGTATTATGCTTAAGGTGACAAAGTGCTTTACTTTAAAGCTGAGCATGTCAAGGTTCCTGAAATAAATTGTATGCTCAGCATTTTTATTACTTTATTTTCTTTTTACTTGTTTGCCAAGAGAGACAACTGTCACTTATGAATACATCATTACAGCCATCGTAACACAGTGGGAAGCTGGTGGACAAAATAAGTGTACTCTCCTCCCCATGTGCTAGATACTTTTATGTCAACTTGACACAAGTTAAAGTCATCTGGGAGGGGGTAACCCCAGTTGAGAAAATGTCTCCATAAGATCAGGCTGTGAGCAAGCCTGTAGGGTATTTTCCCCATTAATAATTGTTGGGGGAGTGCCCAGCCCATTTTGGTTGGTACCAGCCCTGGGGACCATGGCAGTCTTGGACTTTATAAGAAAGCAGTCTGAGCAAACCAGTAAGCAGCACCCCCTCCATGTCTTCTGTTCTAGCTCCTACCTCCGGTTCCTTGCCCTGCTTGAGTTCTTGCCTCTGCTGCTTTTGAAGGTGAAATGTTGTATGGAACTGTGAATGAAATAAACAGTTCCCTTCCCAATTTGCCTTGGTTGTGGTATTTTATCATAGCAATAGTAACCCTAAGATACCCCAGAAAGGGGAACTGACAATTTGTAAGTACAGTGTATAATAATGATGACTCTTCCATGATGTACATATACTGGAGTGCATAGCTGGAGGCCTGATGGCAAATCAGACACAATATTTTTGCCATTCTCACTCTAATTTAGATATTGAATATTCTGACAGTAATGCTAGTGCAGGGGAAATATTTCTTGTAAGTCTACGCTTATAGTTCCAGAGAAAGATGAATGAGTATAGATGGTCCTTGGACTGTATCTCTCTGACCAGGGATCATGCATGCCCTTCTACTCTAGTACAATGTTTCTTGCTGTGCAATATTGGAAACATTTGAATATTGGAAAGGATAGTAGATAGATAACCAAATGTCCTCATTATACAATCATTACCTATTTGAATCCCCTCTCTCTCCCTAAATAGAAACCCTGTAAGTAGTTTTAGAATCTACCCAATCATTTCAGCCCATTTTAACTTATTATGTTGTGGTACTACTTCTGCATCATTATTTATTCATCTCTTATTTTATCATATGTAATATAATACCCCACTGCCATACATTTCTTTCTTGTGTCTTCTTTTTGCCTTTAATTCATTGAGCATTGCTAAAATTCTGTTTCTTGTTCAAGTTACAAGTAGTATATTTTCTATTTCTTGGTGTGTGTGTGTGTGTGTGTGTGTGTGTGTCTGTCTGTCTGTCTGTCTGTCTGAAGTTACAAGCAATATTGCTCTTAATTTTCAGTTGTGTTGTCCCTTGATCACATCTATTATCTGCTAAGAAGTTAGCTGTTTCCAAGTCATGGATAATCACTACTGAATTCTAAATTCTTTATCACCAAAATTTATTCCACTGGCTGGGAAAACAGTGGCATTATATTCTCTTCATTCATTCATAATAGGATGTTTTGATGACCACACTATACAAGAAACTTATCACAAACCATGAAAAATCTGGGGTTGTATCTTTGTGTAGTTTGAAAATCACCAGAAAGCTTTAATAATTCGTGTTTAAAGGGAATGTTTCACTTATTAGTGAATTATAAACAAAATTCTATTATATTTTATAAATCATTCCTATCCATCCCCATTAGGGTGGAATCAGAGATTCACATTTACTAATATTGATGACATTGAGAGAGAGAGAGAGAGAGAGAGAGAGAGAGAGAGAGAGAGAGATTCCTGTGTTTGTATTCTTGGTTCTTTTTCTGTTAGAGGCATAAGATAAGACAGGGAAAGGGATTGATAATGTGCTATTTTTTGTCATATACTAGATCTTGCAAAAGAAGGTTAAGGTGATGAGGGATTATAAAAATGTACCAGGTGGAAGGCTTCAAAATCACTAAAACAACAATGGCCCAAGAGGAAAGGGAGACCTTTAAAGCATATTGCAAATTATTATTCAGTAAAGCAAATGTATTATTTGATACCTTCTTGGGGGTCAGTAGCAGTTGAAAGACCTGTACTGAAGAATTATGTCTAAAGGTCAACAGCTGTTTTATAGCAGATGCAACTTACTCCCAAGGCTATTTAAGCACATTTTTAATAGAAATTATGATTAGTACCAGGATGATAGTGTATCTCTATAGAATTCTAGGATCTCTTAAAGGAGAAATATTTGGCCTTATCAACCCTAATAAAGTTCATGGAAAACACCATCTGGTGAATGAAGGCACAGAAATTGACCTGAAATTCAGTTTAGTAGCAATGTAACACATTTCATCCTTATCTGGCACCTTAGTTTCCATGTATTCCAACAAAAAGATCAGAGGGCAGAAATTAGTACAGAAAAAAAATGACTTATTTACACATTAGCCTAAGGAGGAAGATCTAATACACATGCACACATACACAAACACACACAAACACACACAAACACACACACACACACACACACACACACACACACACACATATGCTATAAGTGCTAGGCTAGAGCTCTTCCACCGTGTTATATCCCCAGAATAATTCATAAATTCACCCATAAGAGAGAATAAGTGGTTCTTTCTTAAAAGACATATAATCCATCCTAGTTTGTGTGGAACCATGCTTCTTTGGTTCAAATCCAGACCAAGGGAAATGAGGTAGGCAATATCTAGGTCTTAAATCTTTTACAAAATAAATAATCTTATGGGTTTTATAGGAAGGTGAATATGAGATACAGCATGATAGGGTAGCTTCATTGTCTTTGTGTCCATTATATATTCCTTTGATCAATGACTTCATTTGGAGGTTAGGTTGTAGCTCAGCTCTTCTATGCCTGTTAAACACAATTTATTTATTTATTTATTTATTTATTTATTTATTTATTTTGATATTTTGATATTTTGATATTTTATTTACATTTCAAATATTTCCCCCTTTCCAGGTCTCCCCTTTGGAACCCCCTATCCAATCCCCCTGCTTCTATGAAGGTATTTACCCACCCACCCATCCACCCACTCTTGCCTTCCCTCCTTGGCATTCCCCTATACTGGGACATCTAACACTTTCAGGCCCAAGGGCCTCTCCTCCCACTGATGGCTAACAAGACCCTCCTCTGCCGCATATGTGGCCAGCACCATGGATCCCTCCATGTGTATTCTTTGGTTGGTGATCCAGTCCTATAGGTGGAAAAAAATTAAAAAAAAAGGTGTCCTAAGGAAGAGGGAGACCCGTGTAGCTCTTTTCCATCCCTATGTTCCACTCTCCCTCCTTTCCTCTTTCTCTTCTTCTTTCCCCTTCTCTCTCTCTCTCTCTCTCTCTCTCTCTCTCTCTCTGTGTCTCGATGCAAGGTCTTACACTGTAACTTAGACTCAGACTAGCCCTTAACATGGAACAATTGTCCTCTCTGAGTCTCCCTCCCTGATTGCTAGGATCATAAAAATGAGTCACCACACAAGGCAAAAGCCTCTCTTTACAGTTAAAATACCACCTCTTCAGCGAGGACTTTAGTATGGGATCACAGTACAGTAAGAATTGTTATGATAGAAGCTTCATTGCATACCATATGAAATGATATCCCTGAATAGCAGCACTTTTATTCCTTCTTGCCCCTTCTCTACAAGATCTGGTTAATGGGTATGCTGCTGGTGACCCAATTCAATGGCTTATGGTTGGTTTACTGAATTTTAATATATCATTACATGTAAATTAATAAGAAACCTAGAAAACTGCAGATTTCATGGTGCATATGATTTGAAATCAGTTATCCAGAGGTCAAAAAGGTTACATGATAACATCAAGGAGAGATTCAGAAGAGGGGTCCATAACTAGCAAAAACAACAAGGTCTTAGGATAAAACTACATCAGGAAATTGATATAGTAACTAGAATATAATCAGGAGGCCTATGAAACTTTGAAATAATTACAGCATATCACAGACTGCATTCCAAAAGCTAGGATACCAAAAGGGGTGGAGGGAATGTCTGAGGTAAGGAATTGTGACTAGAGCACTCACATTGTTTTTACCTTAAAGTCTAGTAGAACGTTTAAAAAAGTATGTGCTACTGGGTCCTCAAATGCTTTTCTTCCTTTCATTATACCAGTTAAGCCAACAATTGTTAAGCATCTATTTTGAGTCAGACACTGCACTAAGCTGCAGAAAATATAGAAATGTATAAAACAGGGTCCCTGTCTACCAGGAACTCAAAGTATAGTGGGAAAGACAACTAGGAAAAACGACAATTATGAAAGTTGTATCAATTATGGAGAAATGCTGAGTAGGATCTATGGAAGAACAAGAGAGGAATACCTGCATTTTATATGGCTGTGTGTTGTTTCTCATACTTAAGCAAATTATCAGGAAAATAATCTTTATTAAGGTCCCGAAAGACACATGAAGCCACAGGTAGAAAGACAGTTTGGCTGAACTGACAGTGCAGGGCAAGAGATAGTGAGAGATAATGCTAGAAAGGTAAACAAAGGTCAGATTGTGAAAGGTCTTTGTAGACTATGGTAGAATCTAGATGTTGTATTGCAAAGTGCAGGGAACCCATGACGGATCTAAAACACTATGTTACATAGTCAGAGTTGGCTATTTGGGGAAAAATAATCAAACTGTCAGTTATGTGATAATATAGTAGAGGAAATGGTGCCACTCACAGCAGAGGAGAGATACACAGAGAGGCACTCCATACTCACTGACAGGCTAAATACACCAAAATAAATAGCACAGCCATTTTTATATTTCCTTATTATGCCTCCAGATTTTAAGTTTTATTTGTATTAGTTTCTAAAAATACAGGACATTTGCCAAAAAGTGATGTTTGAAAGACATGTAAATTTCAGAGATTTTATAATATAAAATCCATATGTAAAATATTTTATAATGTAAACTCCAGATATGTAAAATCCATAGATTGTAAGTGCTTACCACAGCTCGGGGAGTACCAAAATGTAGGCACAATTTTGCTATCAATTGGAGGATGACATCATGTAAGATGCTAATCTTGAAAATGGGCCTTTGATCTTGATTTCTCACACTGACCCTTTAAAATTAATTTAAGGTTCTGTCGGGGACATTGGCAGATTAAGCACAATCTTGCTCAACAATGATATAGTCTGAAGAAGAACAGATACAACTGAACTTCAGGATTTAGATTTTTAGTTTGCTTCATATTAGAGTCCCCTGCCACATCAGTATCAGAATATCCTTTGGAAAGAACAGCACACTTCAGTGTTATCTTTTGGAATAGTGGCTTGGCGTTTGCTGCAGTTTGGAAATCAAACAGCTAAGTACTTTGACATTGTGAATGAAGTGCATTGTGAATGGAGAGAAAAGTTTTATTGGCCAGTGCTCAATAACCAAAACTGTGTTCAGCAGAGAGAGATGGGAAATTGATTTAATAGAAATTGAAAAGTAAAACATACATAAATTAGGAATTGAGAAGTCATAAAATATTCCTTATTTTTTAGGCATCTTTATGTCTGAATGTGACATTAACTGGCTCTGGTGATGTTGAATTAAGCCTCCTATTAATATATTTCAAGTTTAGCTGTTAATGTTGGCACTCCCTATGAATGTCAACAATTTGCCTGAAATGTAATAAAAACATCTGATGCTTTTACACGTATCTAGTCAGCATTGTTTTAAACAAGAAAGCATAGCCGGGCAGTGGTGGCACACACCTTTAATCACAGCACTTGGGAGGCAGAGGCAGGCAGATTTCTAGTTCGAGGCCAGCCTGGTCTACAGAGTGAGTTCCAGGACAGCCAGGGCTACACAGAGAAACCCTGTCTCGAAAAACCAAAAACCAACCAACCAAACAAACAAACAAGAAAGCATAGTGTGTCTGAAGCCAAATCTGCTCTGAATGGTAAATGACAATACCAATAAATCATTACTTGTGTACTATTATGTAAGAGAGATGAGCAAAGTTCAGTTTTGCTTGGTTTTGAACTCAAGTCTTGGTCACTACAATTTAATTGCATGCTCTTTTGTGTTATGGCTGCCTTTCATTTTAGCATTGTTTTTACTGAAACTTTAAAGTAAATACAGATAGAGCTGAAGCTCTTTCATTCCCAAGTCAACATTTATTGAATTATACTCAGTGAAAGAAACCATACTAACTACTTTTATAGAGCATATTTAATGAATGCTTATTGAAGAGCCCTGTGAGACAACATAATTCACATATAAGGAACTGAAGTTCATGAAACATTAAATAATATGCCCAAGGCCTCACAGCTATTATATCATAGAGCCAAAATAGGAATTGAGGCATTTTCAGTACAGAGACCTGACTCTTAGCCACTATGCTACACAGTCTTAGGCGAAGCTGTCTTCAGTTGGTTTTAAGACTGTCCCATTATTGAGTTAGTACCAAAAAGAACTCTTGTTTCAGAGGCACAATTTTATGTACATTAATGTTCTCAATCTCATATGATCCTCTGATCTAATGTCCACTCCTAGTAATAAAATTACATATCCACAGAAAGTCTTGTTCATCAATATTCATATTTGCTTTATTTATAATAGTCCAAATTAAAAGTGATCCAATTTTCTGTCAACAGTAAATTGTGCTATATTTATACAACAGACTGCCATTCTATGAAAACAAATTATTGCTACACATAGCATTATGAATTTCATAAGCATAATGATGAGTGAATGAAGTTGCATAAAAACATATACTGTAGGAATCCATTTATATGCTATTCACATAGGCAAATGTAAACTGTGATGCAAAAATCAAAACAATGGTAACAACCTGAAAGAGACTGATTGTAAGTGGTACAAAATACCTTTCTCAGGTAAGAGAATATGACTGTGACATGGTACACTTGGGTCAGCCAATGAACATATGCTTATGATCCATTTATTTCAATCATTATAAATTATAAACCACAATAGAAGGTAAAATTAGGGACCAGTGAAAAAGCTCAGTCAGTGAAGATACTTGCTACCCAGCCAGAAGACCTGAGTTTGACCCCTTAGACCCACATGGTAGAATCCAGGAACTTTCTCTTACCACTTATTCTCTGACCCCTTCACATGCACACAGAATATTTTTAATGACTAAAAGAATAAACAAAGAATAAAAGCAAAATTTGCCCCTCAAAATAGTGTTCACATAGTTAAAAAAAATATCTAGTTCATTACCAGGCCAGCTTTCCAGAATCATGGGGATCTATTCTGAATAGAAAGGAGTGGACTTTAAAGATACACAATGGAGTGAATTGATTGTGCCTAGGTAGGCAGGCACCTCTAAGCATTTTAGCCAAGAGGACATTATAAAGAGTTATTGGAACCCAAATCTATCTCTAGAAAATGATCGGGAAGTTCTGTACAGAAGGCTCATAGGCTTTTACTTTTGATAATACAACCAGGAAACTGAGGGCCAGTAAACCCCTCTCAGCTAGCTGGGATGTCATACTTACATACTCTAGAAGGCATTGTAAAGATTTGCAGTTTGTTTGTTTGTCTGTTTGTTTGCTTGACTCATGGTTAAAAGAGGGCTATAGAAATCAGCTGAGAGGCACTTAATGCTACTGGAAATTGTTCTATGTTGTTTGGAATTTCATTATTTTAAAAATAATGTCAATAGAGATGCTTTTCTTATCTTCTAAAACAGAAACCAAACATCCTACCCTAGCCATTCACATGGCTTGCATCCTCATTTGTTTATATCTCCTGTACCTCTTCACAGAGGCCTTCCTTGGGCATCTTTTATAAAATACTCATTTGCTATTCTTTTCTATACTTAAATTTTCAATTAATGTATTATTAGCATGAAAATGTGAAGTGTGTGTGTACTTGTGTGTGAATCAGCATACATGTGGAAGTCTGAGAAAGGACAACTTTCTTTCCTACTTTACTAAGGCGGTGTCTTTCTTGTAGTTTCTACCATGCTACCTACTCCAGGCTGGCTATTTCCTGAGCTTCTGCCTGGCATCACACAGTAGAAATGCTGGGATTACAAATACCTACTATTGCACCTACCTACTTTTTTAACCAGTGTTCTGGGGAATAAACTCATGCCATCATGCTTGCATGACAACTTTTATCAGATGAGGGATCTCACCAAACCTCCCTTCTATAATTTTTATCCAGAATGATATCCATAAAGTCCCAGATATATACTTAGTCCCCAGTTTGGGACTATTGGGAAGTGGAAGAACCTTTAAAAGGTGAAACTGTGAATACACTATGGAAGAGAATTGTGAGATCCTGGTCCCACTTTTGCCTTTATCTTTTGATTCCCAGCCATACAGAGTAGCATTGTGCTATCATGAATTCTGGCTAATGATGTTCGGCTTCACCATTGAGTCAAATGGTTATTAACTAAAACTACTGAGATTGTAAACCAAAACTCTTCCTCTTTATAAATTGAGTATCTCAAGTTGTTTTAGTTAGGACTTCCATTGCCACTTTCTAGACCAAACATATTCACACCACCACATGGGTATTGGTCAAATCACCAGAAGACTGAAGTTCCCTTAACTTGTTTTATTGTTCTTTATAGACCTTATATTATTCAGCATCAGCATTAGTCTATCTAGTTAATGTTTGTCTTTGTTCATTTGTACAAGCTCACTAAGAACTGAGATAACTCCTTTTGTTCATCTTTATGCCTTCATTGTTTAGACAAGTTTCTGATACATGGAAAGTCATCAATAAATATTTCTTAAAATATTAAGATATGATGACCAAAATAAATGAAGTAATTACTTTGTATAAAAAAAATATTAATGATTGTAACTAGAGAGATGGCTCAATCAGTAAAATGCTTACCATGCAACCTTGAAGACAGGCAGTCTATCTCAGGACCCAGGGGGAAAAGTCTGGCCTGGTAGCACGTGCTGAGGAAGTGAAGATAGGTAGATCCCTGGAGCTAGTTGGCCAGCCAGCTAGCCTACCCTTTTTAGTGGGTCCAGTCCAACAAGAGACCCCATATCAAAGGAAACTAGCTATAACCTGATGACTGACACCTGAGGTTGACCTTTGGCTTACACATACATACACACACATGTGCATACATATTTGTACATAAATGTGTACCTACATGCACATGAATATACACATACTTTTACACACACACACACACACACACACACAGACCTTATGTTTTAGTTACTTTTCTGTTGCTGTGGTATGATACTATGACCAAAGCAACTGATAAAAGGAAGAGTTTATTCTGGCTTATGATTTCAGAATGATAGGAGCCCATCTTGGCAGAGAAGCATGGCAACAAGTGACAGGTATAGAAGCAGGAGCAGGAAGCTAAGAGCTCACATCTTAAACCACAAATACAAAACAGTATGGGCTGAAAGTTGGGTGAGGCTAGAAGCTCTCAAAGCCTGTCCCCAGGGATGCACTTTCTCCAGCAAGGCTGTATCTCTCAACGTTTCCATGGCCCTCTCCAAACATCACCACTAACTGGGGGCCAATTGTTAAATATGGGAGCATATGGGGGATATTTCTCTTTCCAACAACCACATCTGCACTTACACGTACACAAATAATGACTATCAGTGAATATGTCAAAGAGAGAAAGGAAAAATAAAAGTAGAACAATTGAAATGTATCCTGGTGAGAGAAGGGACTGCATTTCACATGGAATAAGACTACATTTGTGCCTAGAATTGCTGTATTGTACTGGGAAATACTGGACCTTTTTTTTTTTTTTTCTTAAAGTGTGAACATAGTAACTAATAAAGCAATGAATGGTCAAAACAGAGTAAATAAAGGCCTGGAAATAAGATGAATTTAGTTTCCTTCTAGTTGTTTCTTTCTGCCATCTGGTCCATGAAGTTCAAATAGTCTCAGGAGTAAAGGCATATGCTTCAACTTATCTCTATGATGGAAGCAGAAAGTGGCACCTTTCCCTGTGTTGACATCTGTCTGAGCTAGTCTCCTTTCATTCTGGAAGAGATCAATCCTGCATGTGATAGAGGATTATCCTCTTTGCTACCCATAAGCTGCCTTTGATCCCTCTTATTTCCCTTTCTGAAAGGGCCTCACCATTTCACCATGTCTCCAGCAACTTACAGCATTGCAAACAAGGCAATATTTTAAATACAGTTATTCCCCCCAATCGCTCATATTTTTTAATGTTTTAATGCCTTGAATGTTCTCAGATTTTCAGAAATGGAAGGTCTGAATATCACACTTCTAGTTTAGAAAAATAGAAGGAAAAGAAATGCTATCACCGAAATGTATAGCATTGTGCTTTAGCTTTGTTCTGCTATTATGAAGTAACTGCCCAAACCCAACAAGTTCAATTTTATTTTATTTTATTTTATTTTATTTACAATCAGGACCTAAATTCACTCTATGGAAGTATATTATAATTTAGGCTTACTAGGTCTAATGGAAATGTGAGTTCCTTTTAATTCGATTCAACCCCTAATTAACTCACGTTGCATGGAAGGATTTGTGCTAGATAAAGAAGTTAAAAGACTATATACAGAGTCTAGAGAGGTGGCTCAGCACTTAAGAATATATACTACTATTGAAGAGGACCCCAATTTGATTTCCACTATCCATTTGGGCAGTATGTAACTTTCTATAATTCCAGCCCCAGGGCACTCAATGCCTTCTTTTGATCTCTCTGGGTACCTGCACTCATGTGTACATACACAAGCACACACATGCACATAACTAAAAGCAGTAAAATAAATCCTTTTTAAAAATCCTCTAAAGCCTCTGTCTGCATGGAGAACACAGACTGCAATTGTGTTTGTTACCACTAATAACAAATCTAAGGACTAATAAGAATGAAGGCAAGTGGAGCATAACAAGTACATGGATTGGGAGATGCTTTCATGAAGAGGAAATATTTAAGTTGAAACTTACTGTGTACTTTTAAGGTAGCCATGGAGAGACTAAAAATGATTGTGACTTTTGCCATTTGGTGATCATCTTCTCTATTTCTGGCATGCATACTAGCCTTATTATCATAGCAAAGCCGTCAGCTTATTCCATATGGAATTGACAAAAAGACCAGTGTAGAAAGAATTTTATGCTCTGAGTAAATTTATTTAACCATATATTTACAGAGTGTACTCCATGCCCTGTATTATTCTTGCTCATAGAAATATGCTAGTTAAGACAATAGTGTCTTTTGTATTAAAGAACATTTTTATATCTAGTAAGAGGGACAAAAATAATAAATAAGAAAAAATACTAGGTATTGATTACCATTGAAAATAAAGACTAGAATATTTCATTTTCATTAAGTTGTGTGTTATATAAGCTGAGGTATGAATTACAAGAAAGTCAGACAAGTGATAAATATTTCAGGATATCATAATTTTAAGGGTGGATAATTTAAGGCATAAAAGACGTTTTAAACTGGAGGTTAAGATAGATTACTGGAAAAAAATGAAGAGATTGGAAGGTAATGATACAAACAGAAATGTGTGGGTTTGTGAACCTCCAGATTTTACTCTAATAGTGAAGAAGATTTCTTAGAAATTCACTGTCTACTATGGCAGCAACTCTCAGGTATGTTTATTGAGAACTTAGATTATAACTGGAGCAAAATGAGATATACCTAGACTTGGTATATGAAAGCAGGATGTAAGCAAATTTTAGTAAAGTATATGCATATTGCATGTGTTCTTGAGGGTTCTTGATTTCATCAGTGGTGAAAGGCTGCTTAAGATGGAGCTCTGCATTGATGCGGCTTTTATGAGTTGTAACACATGCTGAAATGGAACTTTTCATTGATACAGCTTACTTTCAGTCACCTATGCACCTGTCATTAATCTCTAGCCATGCTCCTATAGGGATCCACAATAGATTCACTAATTCCCTGAGCTTATCTGGGTCAAATTGTTGATTTGGTCTATCAGTCCCTTATTTGTGGCAAATAGTTGCTAATTTTTGTCTCCCCAGAAAAGTCCATGAAAAACAGATTAGAATTGGAGTATAAATTTAAGATCCATAAGCATATAGAGAAAAATACTATCTGTGAGAATAGCCCAATGATAGAAGAAAGAGCACCAGTGACAGAATCCTGGGATCTTCTATCATATTGTGATTGAATAAGGGTTGGGAAGGTAACTCGTTGAGGAGCAGTGAGTGCTTGCTATGCAAGCATGACTACTTGAGTTTAGATCTCCAGTATGCACTTAAAAACTGCATATGACCACATGTACCTGTAATCCTTATGCTGAAGGAGGATGGAGACAGAAAGACTACTGAGGTTTGCTGGCCACATAGTCTAGCTGAAATACAGGGCTTTAGGTTCAGCAAGAGGCTCTGTCTTGAGGAAAGAATATGGAGCTGGTTTTAAAGACCTGATGTCTTCTTCTGCCTGATGCCAGTATAAGCATACATATGCATATGCCAGTATAAGCACACATATGCATATCACACACACACACACACACACACACACACACACACCCCAGTGAATGATTGGGGTGGGGGCATCTGGTGATCTATATTGAAAGAGGGAAGGTAATATGTAAGACAAAATACAGAAATCCTCAGTATAAGGAGGAAGTGTTCAACATAGTTATGCTCTTCAGTGATAAAGTGAGGCCAAGAAGCTATTATTTTATTCATGACTGTTCTGCTTTGAAATTGAAATGCCTGTCAGAGTTTTGTGTGTTAAATGCTTAGACCCCAGATAGAAGGATTACTTTGGGAGGTGGTGAAAAAATGTTTTGCTAGGTGGGAGTAACCTGGAAAAAGTGGGTGACTGGGTGTACACCATTGATGATTATACTTTATTTTCCTCTTGCTGCATGCTGACAAGCATAAAGTGAATAAATCCTGCCACATGCTCCCACTTCTGTGTTATTCTGCTTTACAACAAGCCAAGAATCAACAAAAACAGTGACTATAGACAGAAGCCTTTAAAACTATGACCCCTAAACAAATATTTCTTCTCTTATGTCAAATATTTTATCTAACTATTACTGTTTTGTGGAGACCATTGCTTTTAGTGAAATGATGTCAGCCCAAGCCTCCCAGAGTGAAAGTAGAGGACAGTGTGAATGAGCACAGACAATGAACATGATGACTCTTTCAAGATACTTCCTTAGGAGAAGAGGGATGTCTTAGTCATTGTTATGGTGAATTAATTCTATGATCTCATAGAGTTGGGCATTTGCTTATAGTTCCAGAGGTTTAATCCTTTAACATAATGTCAGGGACAAAGGTGGCATTCAGCCAGGTGCTGTATAAATAGTCGAAAGCTTTATATCCTTATCTTTAGGCAGAGAGAGAGAGAGAGAGAGAGAGAGAGAGAGAGAGAGAGAGAGAGAGAATGCCAAGCTCCCAAAGCCCATTCCCAGTGACACACTTCCAAAAATATTACACCTGTTCCAACAAGGCCATACTTCCTAATCCTTCTAATCTTTTCAAATAGTTCTACTCCCTGATGACTAAGCATTCTTATTTAAAACACCACAAAGAGAAACAGAAGATTAGCTGAAGAAAAATAGGATTCTTTTGGTTATATGTTATAAAATAAATAGGTATATTAGAGCTAGAGAGATGGCTTAGTGGTTAAGAAAATTTAACGCTTTTCCAAAGGATCTGGGTTCAGTTTCCAGCACCTAGATGGTGGCTCACAATTATCTGTAATTCTAATTCTAGGGGATTCTATGCCTCTTATGACTCCCTCAGGCTCCAGCATGCGTATGACACACATACATACATTTAGGCAGGCACACACACACACACACACACACACACACACACACCTATGTACAATTAAGCATTTTAATGAGATATTATAATCTTTTAAATAACAAGAAAATGATTCAAAAGAAAGGAAAGAGTCCAGTGGGGAAAAAAATTAAGGAATGATGTTGAAAAATCTAGACAGAGCTTTAATTAGAACAGAGACATGCTAGCAACTGAAATAGTAGAAGGAGTAAAAGATACTGAGTATGTATGACAAAAGATAATCTGGTTGTTTTGGGGACTGGGAGCTATGAGTTGAGGGTGGAAGACAAGGGAAAGCAAATGAGCTATTGCAGCTAATTTTGAAGAGGTAGAAGTAGTAAAATATCTTTGAAAAGTGAAAAAGTTAAAAGTATGAAAATATCTCTGGACAATACTGTGTGCTATTTCAGATTTGAGTTCTTGAGTTTAAGCCCAACGTACACAGTTGTATGGTTTCTTCCAACAACTGCCTGAAACTAACAGAAAAAGCTAAAAGAAGCTGTTCTTCAGACTTTCAAACAAGAGCTAACAGTATGATCCCAGCTTTGCTTTCCTTCTAATGTACATTTTGAACTAAAAGTGTCATAATGCCAAATGTCATTTCTTCCTGTATATCAGGACAAACCTTTAATTTAATACTTTTTTTTTTCAATTTCCTACTTAATGTTCTGACATTTAGTCTTCTACTTCAGTATTATTTTCTCCCCCCCCCCATGTCATCTCTCTTCTCACTTGTGCATGTTTCCATCACATTTTTACAGGGTATCTGGTTCCTTTGAGTGGCTCTTTTTCTCTTTGACTTGCCTGTCTTCTCTCCAGTTCCACTTTCATTTTTGTCACAAATCTGCTTGTGGATTCAGTGCCTACCATATCATGTATGAGGATGCATTTTATTATTTTATTCCCATGGAATGTGTTCCCAGCAAGGTTTTCAATACTTTTTTTTTTGATGCAATCAGCAAGAGGTTTATTATTTCCAATGCATTGGGATCGTCCTGCACATGAGGAGCCCATTCAGGGACCTTATATAGGATTTTAGAGCAGTCGCCATTAAGTACAATATGATTGGCAGAACAGTGTGACTTTTAAACTGATTGGTCTTTAGGGAATGAAGTAGCAGGAGCTTAATCAGCCCCTCCTTCCCAGCCTATGAGTGCTTTTTTGGGGGGGGAGGGGACCCTGGTGGAATATCTCAGTTCTTGTCAGTCCGTCCCACAGGGAATATCTGCTAGCTAGGTGGCCTTATCTCCGGAGAGGGGAGGAGGAGAGGTAAAGCATTTCTTTCATTCCAGGGCCATTGTTGTTTAGGAGAGCCTATGTTGACAGAGAATATCTGCTGGCCAGTTGGCCTTATCTCTAAAGAGGGGAGGAAGGGAGGAGGGGAGGAAAAGCATTTTTTTTCATTCCCCCCTTTTTTTCTTAGTAGTATTTCAGTCATGAAATTACAACTCATTTTGATCTAACCCTTACTACTGTTGCCATAGCATCATAATCTGCACCATGCTTATGCACTCTCTAATGAAAGCCAGTAAGCGATTTAGGATGCAAGGTCCAAAGGTTAAAAGTAATACTAAGATTATTAGGGGTCCTTTCCAGCAGGGTTCGAGCATCTGGGCTACAAATTATTTTCTTCAAGTACTTTAAACTTCAAAGCAGTATGCCTACTACTAGTATGTAATTGCATATTAGTAATCCATTTTCTATTTATTTTTATATCTAAGTACTTTCTCTTTTTAAGTGAGAATTTCATACATAAATTTCATAAGTAAATGTTTTGATCAAGCCTACTCCATGCCCTTTATTTTAATTCTTCACCTATCCTTCCACTACCTTTCCCTCCCAACTTTATCTGCCTCCCCCAGTCCATTTGTCTGTTTCTCTCTTTCTCCCCCTACTCCTACCCCCAGAGTTCTGTCTGCTTGTTATGTTGTAAGATACTATTACTGGGAAGGCATGAATAAATATCTACTCAACACTAACAAGAAACTAATCATAAACCTAAATTCAAGATACAACTAAAGCCCGACTTGGTGAATGAATGAATTATATTGGGATTACTTAGAGGAATATGGGTTAGTGATTACTTATAGAAGCAGAAATGACTGAAAAACATTTGCCTCACCAAGGTCCACCCCAGCCTGGCTGACAGCTCACAAAGGTTGGGAAACATGGAGCACACTGCCTGTAGGGAGATTAAAAATCCCTCCAGTTTACTTTGAACTTCTTTCAGGTAAGTCAGGGCTCTGTTTCTTCTAGGTAGTTTGGGTGATCTCTGCTTCTTCTAGATGCTGGACTTCTCTAAGAATCTCTGAGCAGCCTTTACTATTTATTTACTGTTGGGGAAGGAGGGGTCTGGTGAATCAAGTAAGTTTCAGGGACTTTCTGAAGCTATTTTGAGTTGTTTGCTTCCTGTCTTAATGAACTTTCCTGCAGCATTTCACCTCTCCTTAGAACATCCTGTTGTTTCACACACCCACATGATGGGATGTGTTAATCTCTGAGGAATGTGCTGCACAACACATCCCATTCTATCCCTTCCGGCTTCTACCCTATCCCTTCACCACTGTTCATTGCAATTTCATGTGCTTTAAAAAAAACAAAAAACAAAAACAAACAAACAAACACAACAACAACAAAAATCACACATACTGACTGGGCCAGAAACTGGTGATTAACTAGGTAATAAGTCTAGAGCAAAATATGATACTGTTTTTCATCTAAATGGACACAGTATTAAAATTCTTCTTTACTGATAGGTTGTTTTTCGTCCTATAAAATGAGCCAATTCAAGCCAGATTAGAATATATTAAAGGCAGGTTTATTTGGAAGCTACGCTCAGGCAGGCAAGTTCACAGGCCCAACGGACCAAGGACTGAGGCAAGGAGAAAAGAAGAAAGGAGGGGAAGGGGAGGGAGAAAGAGAGAAAGGAAGTACCCCACACACACACACACCTAGAAGGGGAGGGAGAGAAGACGAAAAAGTAGAAGAAGAAGAAGAAGAAGAAGAAGAAGAAGAAGAAGAAGAAGAAGAGCAGAGACAGAGAGTGCACAAAAGGTCTGGATTATATAGGGAGGAGTTTCTGGGGGAAAGGCAGCAACTTGAAAATTCAGGGTTAAGGAAGAGTATGCCAGGAAGGGACTGAGGCCTGCTGGGAGGAACTGGAGGCAAGGTTTGCTTTGATATGTAAAATATGCACCTCAGTCTCTTGCCATTCCAAAACCAAACATTTACTCCCATATCATCTCTCAATCCTTGTCAAAGAAGTTACTTTCTGCATTATATGTCCATTGACTCAGAGACCTGAATCTGGTTGACAGGCTCAGACCTCATCCTGGAAGAGGGAATAGAAAGATTGTAAGAACCAGAGGGAGTACACATCCATGGTAAAACAGCATTTGTTCAAACAAGAAAATTCACAGCTGCTGAAACTGCATGTATAAGACTTACACAAGATCAGGCCAACCAAAATCCCAGCACAAATGGGAAAGGGCTCATAGAGTCCCATCATTAGCTGAGAAGGTATTAGTAATTGATGGCTATAGGATAGGGAGGGAGATAAGTTTTCTAAACACCTTCTGTTTACCAAGAGGATAATGGAAAGGTACTATGGACAGTTGGAGCAATGTAAGAATAAGTACAAATGGAAGGTGTTCTGGCAAATCTAGCTTGCAATCTCTTAACATCATATGAACCTCATCTTATATTTTTCTGGAAGTCTCCAAGTACCCATTATACTACCATTTGTCTCCAAAATCACTGTTTGTCTCAATGTTCACATCATACTAATAGAAAATATATGATAGGGGCTGGAGGTATGGCTCAAAAACACTACTTGCTATTGAAGAGGACCAGAGTTTGGTTCTCAGCATGTATGTTGGGTGGCCCACAACCACCTGTAACATCAGTTCCTGGCTATCCAGCATCCTCTTTTGGCCTCCAGGGATACACATATGATGTACATATGTCGTACATGTGTGGATACTCAAATTCATGTGTGCATACTCACACAGGCACATAAAATAAAAGTTATAAATATTTTTTAAATTATGGTGATTTCTTCATTGATTCCAGCTCTTTTCTAAAGAAGCCCTTTCATATAATCACTACCTATACTGACTAAAGAAAGTAAATAAGTAAATATGAATCAATAAAGCATTTGAAATCCTTCCAATAAGATCTAATTTGTAATATTTTTAAGCATTATGAATATTGCAGATTACACCAAAATGAAGTTTGTTGTTGACCATAGTTACGTTGTTCCCAGTGTGTTATACAAGTTCTATAGAAATACATGTGGATCATAATTAAATTATGATTATTAACAATAAGAGTTTTAAAGAGACCCATTACTCTAGCCTTAGCCCATGAATGGGTCATTTTAGCCAGTGAGGTTTCTTCAAAAATCTGGTTCCCGAATAGAGGAAACAAAAAGATGCCTTTTGATTTTTCTTAGTCATCAAATGCTTCCCTTGTATGTATATAGAAAACAATCAGATTCTCACATTTTCTTTTGTACTGTTTGCTCTCCCTGCATTTTACCTGACATTCTCTCACACTGTCAAGTGATCTGCTGCTTCGGGGTGACACTAACAATCAGTATTGCCTCCCTATTGAGGTGTCTTGTTACTTAACACTGAATTTTCTTGCTGCCACTTGCCTGTGTGATTAGACTCCCTAGTATTACTTTCTGCTGTGATCCAAGCCGAATGGCTATAGAATTTAGATGACTATCTAGTTTTCAGTGATCTAGACATGTCTTCTCTGATCTTACCTACACACTGCCAATTTGGTCACTTTTTTGTAGATGGTTTTCTGTAGTTAAATGTAACCAGTTGTAAAGGAGCTGAGATCTTTCATTTTATTCTCTCTCTCTCTCTCTCTCTCTCTCTCTCTCTCTATATATATATATATATATATATATATATATATATATATCAGGATGAGAAGGGTGGTCTTTGGGAGGACTATCATATTTCATCATTAAGATCTGACCACCTTGTCTCTATTTGATGGTTTCTATACAATCCATTCTGACCAAGAGAAGATAAAATTAATAACACCCAAATCAAACTGAGATAATAGAAATTAAATAAGTATTTTCTAAGAGACAAGCCAAAACAAAGGTATGTTGTAAGTGATGATTCATAGAAGAATAAACTAAATGGGTAAATTGGAAACTATTTTATTTAAGTTTTTGTTTTAATATTTGAAAGTTTTGTCCTTGTCTGCAATATATTGTGAACACCTTCAGGTATCAATTGATGACTGTTGTTCTAACTGTGGAGACTTAATAGATAGATACATCCAGCAATGGAGGTGACAAGGGCATGGTAAAGAACTTTTTTATTACACAGTAAGCAAACGTGGGAGAGAAAGTAAAAGCAATTCAAAGAGTCAGGTTTGCATACCAAAAGAGTAAAAGATGATGTGAAAGGTAAGGATATTCCTGAAGTGAGCAAAGTAAGAACCTAGTTAGGTTAGTAATTGAGAACAAAGTGAAAGCAAAAGAGGTAAAAATAAAAGTGATGCATTTCTGCAGAACGAATTTGGGAAGATTGCAGCAAGAGCTGTGTGAAATTGAATGAGTGCAAGCAGGAAACGGCAGAGAATAGAAATGCAAAGCATTAAAGATCCTTCAATAGAGTCCTGAGGATTCTGTCTGTCATCCACCAATAAAAATAATAGGAGCTAAAGAGGCCTTCTATGTCTGAAGGGCTATACGCAAAAAGCATGCAGGACAAAAGCAGAGATATTCAAGGAATAAAACATCAAGTTTACAGGGAGACAGGAAACGATCACAGCACAAGTTTGAGTGTAAAGTAAAGATAAGCCTGACAAAGGGGGAGAATGAAAAGAAGAGCTGCTGTATATAAGGTTCCTTGAAAGCCCATCCATTTCACAATTTTGCTTTTCTGAATGATAGGCAGACACAAACTCCACTTAAATAATGCCTTTTGTGATCTGGAAGTTGTGCCTTACATAATTTGAAATTTCTCCTTGATCTGGGAGTGAAGTCTTAGAAATCGTTTTGAAGTCCCATGGAATTTCAACATTTTAAATTTTGTAAAAGATTCTCTATGAACTCTCTGGGGAAAACAATCATGAACTTTATTTTTGGAGGGGCATCAATCTTGTTTACCTATAATACTTTTCTTCTCAGAATGCAGACGGTCTGTAACCCTTATATCAAACTCTGCAATACTCCCCCACCCCAACACTAATGTCATCATGTGTTAACATTGTAGCAAAAGGACAATTGTTTCCCTGATGAGATTCTGTGGATTAAGACGTTAATGAAAGCATAGTATTCAAATGAAACAAACAAACAAACAAACAAGGAAGGAAAGAAAGATGCATTGAAGAAAAAGAAAATATGTTCTTAAGAACATAATTACATACCTTAGGACTAGAGGCCCCATCATAATATTATTTCATCTGTAATGTTGTGATCCTTTCTTTGTAGGAAGTTTAAGGTTTTTGCATGTCACAGAGAGTCATTTAAATTAGTGATAAAACTAAGTGAATAATTAAGATGAAGATTTCGGTCACAGTGGGGAGCTAAGATGACTAGGATTTCCAAATGTTCCTCATTTTTCACAATTGTCATGGCATTTAAATATGGTAGATTTACTTTTATATTCCCATTGAATAGGAAAAATCACCTAAGATATACTTAAAGTCCCACTTCTTTGGTGCCTTTCAATTCAATAGATTACATACCTGTTCTAAATTCATCACTCAGCATGGTCATTATTTTTTATTATCTATGATGCTGTCAGTAGCTAGTAAAAATAAATGAAATCTGATCATCAAATAGCTGACAGTAATTGTGATAGAAATTTGGAACGCATAATTATTGCACAAAATATAGATGCTGAATTTTATTGTTGTTCCAAATGATTACAAACATGTCAAATCATCAGAATTTCCTCATCTGTATTTGACTTTACAAGAACTATACATTATATGGCTTGTGTCCTTCAAACTTTGATCACTCTTTTGGTACTTTTAGGAACTGGAGCCTTTAAGTGTCAGAAGAGATCTATTCTACTCAAGGAGAACTCTGCCATGGATCTGAGTGACTTCTTGTTCTCCTGGGACTAAATTAGTGAACATGAGAATGTGTTGATGTAAATTGCAGCCACCCTTGTGTTTTGTCTCTCAGGTGTGCTCACTTGACCTTTCTCATCTTGCTATGTTATAGCACCCATCAAAATGCCTTATATCTTTGGATTTCTCAGCTTTCAGAACTATGAGCTACATAAATGTCATTTTTTAGAAATTACCTTAACTCCAATGTTTTTTTAAGAGCAACAGAAAATGGGCCAAGACACAGGCAAGCAAGTACTTTTAATCATATTTATTTTGTGATCTCTCTCTCACAGACACACACACACATACGCACTTAAAAAATTTTAATGTTATATCATTTTTGTGTACCAATTTATAATTTCTTTCACTATATTGAAGCTTCTTTGTTTTAATTATGTAACAGCTCCATTACATGCGCAGTGAGTTTTTCACCTGTACTATTTTCTCTCAAACCCCTCCTTGTCCCACTGAAACTTTACTTCTTTTGAAACATGTCCCCTTCCTACTTTGAAATCAATCTCTCTCTCTCTCTCTCTCCCTTTCTTTCTCCCCTCCCACCAACTAGCCTTCTCCCTGTGCTATTTGGTTATGGAGCTCTGTGGCACAGACTGGCATTCCTAGCCACAGAAGTAGACTGGAAGGCTGCTGTCCCAGGGTCTTCAGAGTCATTTGGATTTGCATTTCTCTGATGACTAAGGATTTCGAACATTTCTTTAAGTGATTCTTGGTCATTCAAGTTCTTCTGTTGTAAATTTTTTTGTTTAGTTCTCTATCCCATTTTTAATTATGTTATTTGGTTTTTTGGAGGTTAACTTCTTGAGTTCTTTACATATCTTGGATATTAGACCTCTATCAGATGTCAGGTTAATGAAAAATTTTTCCCAATCTGTAGATTGCTGATATGTCCTATTTACAGTGTCTTTTGCCTTACAGGAGCTTTTCAGGTTCATGATGTCCCATTTGTCAATTGTTGATCTTAGAGCCTGAGTAACTGGTGTTCTGTTCAGTAAATTTCTCCATGTGCTAGAGTTCAAGGCTCTTTCCCAATTTCTCTTCTATTAGATTTAGTATATCTTGTTTGATGTTGAGATCTTTGATCCACTTGGATTTGGTCTTTGTACAAGGTAATAAATATGGATATATTTTCATCCTTCTACATAAAGACTAACAGACTAGCATCATTTATTGAAGATGCTTTCTTTTTTCCATTTTATGTTTTTGGCTTCTTAGTCAAAGATCAAGTGTCCATAGGTGTATGGGTTTATTTCTAGGTCTTGGCTTCCATTCCATTGATCGTCCTGCCATCTGTCTCTGTACTAATACCATGTGGTTTGTGTTTTTTAGTTGTTTTTTTTTTTTTTTTTTTTTTTTTTTTATCACTATTGCTCTGTAATAAAGCTTGAGGTCAGGGATGGTGATTCCCATGGAAGTTATTTTATTGTTGAGAAGTGTTTTGGCTTTCTTGGGTTTTTCAATTATCCATATGAAGTTGAAAATTGCTCTTTCCATGTCTGTGAAGAATTTTGTTGGAATTTTGATGGAAATTGTGCTTTTATTATGTTTAGCTAGGTGTCATAAATTTCTGATCTCTCCAAGACTTTTAACATGAAGGGGTGTTGTATTTTGTCGAAGGCTTTTTCAGCATCTAATGAGATGATCATGTGATTTCTTTCCTTGAGTTTGTTTATATAGTGTATTACATTGATGGATTTTCATGTATTGAACTATCCCTGCACCGCTGGGATGAAGCCTACTTGATCATGGTGAATGACGATTTTGATCTGTTCTTGGATTTGGTTAATGAGAATTTTTACTGAGTATATTTGCATTGATATTCATAAACAAGGTAGGTCTGAAGTTCTCTCTCTTTGTTGGGTCTTTGTGTGGCTTAGGTATCAGAATAATTATGGCTTCATAGAATGAATTGGGTAGTGTTCCTTCTGTTTCTGTTTTGTAGAATAGTTTGAAGAATTTTGGTATTAGCTCTTCTTTGAAGATCTGGTAGTATTCTGCACTAAAACCATCTGGCTCTGGATTTCTTTGGTTGGGAGATTTTTGATGACTATTTCTATTTTCTTACAGGCTATGGGACTATTTAGATAGTTTACCTCCTCTTTATTTAAATTTGGTATGTGGTATCTGCCTAGAAAACCATCCATTTCATTTAGATTTTCCAATTTTGTAGAGTATAGGCTTTTGTAGTAGGTTTTCATAATTGTTTGAATGTCCTCAGTTTCTGTTGTTATATCTGACTTTTCATTTTTGATTTTGTTAATTTTGATACTGTCTCTGTGTCCTTTTGTTATTTTGGCTAAGAGTTTGTCTATCTTGTTGATTTTTTCAAAGAACCAGCTCTTAGTTTTGTTGATTCTTTGTATGGTTCTCTTAGTTTCTACCTGCTTGATTTTAGCCCTGACTTTGATTATTTCTGCCATCTACTCCTCTTGGGTCTGTTTGCTTGTTTCTGTTCTAGAGGCTTCAGGTATGCTGTTAAGTTGCTTCTATGGCACCTCTCCAATATCTTTATGAAGACACCTAGTGCTATTAATTTTCATCTTAACACTGCTTTCATTGTGTCCCATAAGTTTGGGTATGTTGTGCCTTCATTTTCATTGAATTCTATAAAGTCTTGATTTCTTTCTTTATTTCTTCCATGACCAAGTTATCATTGAGCAGAGAGTTGTTCAGTTTCCATGAGTATGTGGGCTTTCTGTTGTTTTTGTTGTTACTGAAGTCTAGTCTTAGTCTTCGGTGTTCTGAAAGAATACATGGGATTATTCTAATCTTCTTGTATCTGTTTGAGGCTTGTTTTATGTCCAATTATATGGTCAATTTTGGAGAAGTTTCCATGAGGTGCTTAAAAGAAGGTATGTGCTCTTGTTTTAGGGTAAAATTTTTTGTAGATATCTGCTAAATCCATTTTTAGTTTTACTGTATTTCTGTTGAGTTTCTGTTTCAATGACTTGTCCATTGGTGAGAGTGGGGTGTTGAAGTCTTCCACTATTATTCTATGAGACAAAATGTATGTTTTGAGCTTTAGTAAAGTTTCTTTTATGAATGTGCGTGCCCTTGCATTTAGGGTATAGATGTTCGGAAATGAGCCTTCCTCTTGGTGGAATTTTACATTGATGAATATGAAGTGTCCTTCTCTATCTCATTTGATAACCTTTGGATAAAGCCAATTTTATTGGACATTAGAATAGCAACGCCAGCTTGTTTCTTGAGACCATTTGCTTGGAAAACTTATTTTACAGCCTTTTCCTCTGAGGTCTGTGTCTGCCTTTGTCACTGAGGTATGTCTCTTGTATGCAGCAAAATACTGGATCCTGTTTATGTATCCAGTCTGCTAGCCTGTGTCTTTTTATTAGAGGAATTGACTCCATTGATGTTGAAAGATATTAAAGACAAATGATTGTTAGTTCCTGTTATTTTATGCTGCAGGTGGTATTATGTGTGTATGATTCTCTTCTTTTGGATTTGTTGTGAAGTGTTTACTTTCTTATATTTACTTTCTTGCTTTTTCTTGGGTGTAGTTACCCTCCTTGTGTTGGAGATTTCATTCCACTATCCTCTGTATGAGTGGATTAGTAGAAAAATATTGTTTAAATTTGATTTTGTCATGGAATATCTTGCTTTCTCCATCTATGATGATTGAGAATTTTTCTGGATATAGTATCCTTGCCTAGCATTTGTGTTCTCTTAGGGTATGGATTATATCTCTCCAAGATCTTCTGGCTTTTAGAGTCTCTGTTGAGAAGTCTGGTGTAATTCTGATAGGTCTGCCTTTATATGTTACTTAGCCTTTTTCCCTTACAACTTTTAATATTCTCTCTTCATTCTGCACATTTAGTGTTTTGATTATTATGTGATGAGAGTGGTTTCTTTTCTGATCCAATCTATTTGGTGTTCTGTAGGCTTCTTGTACATTTATGGACATCCCCTTCTTTAGGTTAGGGAAGTTTTCTTCTATGATTTTGTTGAAGATGTCTTCTGGCTCTGTGAGCTGGGGTCATTCACCTTCTTCTATTCCTATTATTCTTTGGTTTGATCTTTTCATTGTGGCCTGAGTTTCCTGGATATTTTGGGTTAGGCGATTTTAACACTCTATTTTCGTTGATGTGTCAATATCTTTCTCTTCTATCTCTTATATTCTGTTGGTGATGCTTACATCTGTAGCTGTTGATCACTTTCCTAAGTTGTCCATCTCCAGGGTTGCCTCCCTTTGTGTTTTTTTTTCTGTTTCCATTTTATGTTCTTCGACTGTTTTGTCCATTTCCTTCATCTGCTTGATTGTATTTTTCTGCATTTCTTTAAGGGATTTATTTGTTTCTTCTTTAAGGGCTTCTACTTGCATGCCCGCATTTTCCTATATTCCCTTAAGGGAGTTCTTTATATCCTCCTTAAAGGCCTTGATCATCTTCATGAGATGGGATTTTATGTCATTATCTTGCTTTTCAGATGTATCATGGTATCCAGTAGTTGCTGTGGTGGGAGAACTGGGTTCTATTGGTGACAAATTGCATTGGATTCTGTACCTTATGTTAACTAACCCGGTTGTCTTTGACTAGAACAGGCCTCCTTGGAGGCAGGTAGAGTTCTGTGACCTGAGTTAGAGCTGGTCTCCTTGGAGTCAGGCAGTGTTGTCTTTGTTTACTGTGGGCCTCCGGTATCTCTGGTTAGAGCAGACCTCCTGTGTCCCTGGTTACTGAGTACCTCCTGTGCCCATGGTTACTGTGGACCTCCTGTGCCCTTGAATACTGTGGCCCTCTTGGAAGGCTCACAGGCCCTATGGTTTGGGCAGGTGTCAGGCAGATGATCTGTTCTGGGTGGGGAAGTGGGCTGGATGGAAGGTGGAGCTCAGAGGTGGAGGGTAGGTCTCATGTCAGCTGAGATGTTTAGGTGCCCCAGCTAGTACATTGTTTGGATATGGTTCTCACCTGTGTCTTTGGTTACTGAAGACCTCCTGGGGGAAAGTAAGATACAGTGTTTGGGCAGGTATCCAGCCTCTGATTTAATATTGCACATTTGTAGTCCCAGCATTCCTTTTGGGAGTTTGGAGGTAAAGAAAATATCTTAGAAGCTTGTGAGCCAAGGATAGCCTGGAATATATAATATAGGAACAAAAAGTACAAGAGAGTCCTTTCCACAAAACAAGGTGGAAAGAGAAAACCAGCTCCCAAAAAGTTTTACTCCAATTTCTACCATGGTACACATGTACCATAGCACAACATGCCCATAACCACACAGATATACAGACATACAGACACATACTATTTCTCCCTCTCTCTTTCAGATAGTTAGTTAGATAGATAGATAGATAGATAGATAAATAGATAGATGATAAACAAAGTCATTAGTTTAAAACTAAGATACACTTTCAGAAAATCTATTGAATACCAGAAAGGGAAACCAATACAATTTCTAGGTAAATGTCTTCATAACCTATTCTCAGCACAAATATCTTTCCTAGTGAGGCATTTTAATGCCTCAAGTCATCTTGGGGGATTTAGATGTACATCTAGATTTGAAAAGATGAACAATGTCCAGAATAAACAGATTTAAAACTAGAGGAAAATCAGTCAAGAGAGGTCCATTTTAAAAGCTTCATTTCGGTCATATGTTTAAAAGTGAATGCCACTAATATGAAAGTAACAATTATTTTTTAAAAGTATTTTTACAATTCAGGAAGTAAATGTTGAGGTTTTATGGTGCAGCGGAAACAAGAATTGAGGTAAGAATATTTTGAATGTGTGATAAAAAGCAAGTGTCCTGCTCTCTGATTTCAGCAATATAATTTCATTCTTATTAGGATCCTACCCATCTTTAACAATGAAAATTGAACTAAGGATAAAAAATTTGAGGAGCATGTGCACTTTAAGTTTCAGATATATAACTTTATTTTCATTAAATTATATCCACATGGAATGTTAAAAATTCATTGAAGGATGAAAATCTGAGGAGTTCCTAAATCTAATTTCTCCTCCTTTTAATAACATTCCTGTAGTACATTAAGTCCCTGGATATTACTCAAATTTGCTTTAAAATGGGATTCATCATACTCCTGTTTCCCATGTTGTGAAGGTTCATGTGCAGAGTGTGAGATGATACTATCAAAATTCAATTTACACATTTAGTACAAGGTTAAAATGTGTCTGCCCCTCAATGAGGTAAGGAAGGAAAGTTGCTTTGTTTAATGTTAATGGAAAAACATCACCTGTGAAATAGTTTCAGAATGTGAAATTAAGTCACCCATGTATGTTGTATGCTTACTCCCTCAGTGTTTGTTCCTTCTTTCTCAGTATAACTTCCTTTTGGGTTCTTTAAAAAAAAAAAAAACTGTTTAAATACCACATTGCACAAAGCTGTATCCATACCTGAGCATGAAGAACTACTTGTGTGGTCTTGTGGAAATTTACTTGTAAAATATTGACTTTTTAGCTAGATTGTAAACTGAATAAGGAGAGAGAGGCTTTACTTTAGATAGCTTCCTACATTGCCTTACACTAGATTGTACTAAATAAAGGTTTAATGAGTTTAATGTGAAACTGATTACGGTAGTTAATCAGTAACTCAGACTACTCAATGAAGCACATTATATGTAAATGCATTAAAGTGTCACAGTGAAGCACATTGTTGTGTACAACTAGTATATGCTAATAGAAAAGCTGTTTTAAAAATCCTCTGTTTTTTGTAAACATGTCTTTGTCTATGTTCCATTGACCAAGACCATGAAAATCACATGATGTTAACAACTGCAGAATCTGAAGCCCCATTACAGACTTAGTCGATATAGTGTGAATTTGAGTAAGACCTAGCTGTTATTTGATGCTTGTTATTGTATTTTGTACTTTACTAATCCCACTTTAAACATGTTTTCCTTCTTTTATCTTTTTGTTTGTTTCCCTCTTACTTCTATAGATTGGGCTACATTTGTGAATTATTAATCATGAATAAGAGACATTAAATTCTTCATAAAGTAATCAGCACCTAATAATCTAGATTTTTCTCTGTTAGCACTATCAAAAGCATGTGGATTGTTCATAGCCCTTTCAGCCTATGTTATCTAATCTGACATCATATATAGTTTCAAATATCAAGAATTACAATATTATTGTCTTTACATAATGAACAGAATTTTGACACAGAAATAGTCCCTCCAGACATATATATGCATATTTATACATATATATGCATAAATATATGAGATCTTTATTTTTCTTTAAAGTGGATTTTTGATATGTAGTCACTCTAAAAAACAGCACTTCAAAATTTAATGAAATTACATTATGTATTACCATCATTTGTTAATGCAATTATCAGCTGTAATTAATCCTTCTCATTTCAAGAAGAATTTCCCACTTACTGGGCATTTGTGTTATTATTACATTTTGAACTTTGACCAGAACTACTCCATAAAGAATAAGAATATTTGGAATAAGATTTGTTTTATGACTCACATTATTCAGGCCTCAATGAGTACCTGAAGGCAAACATCCTACAAACCTTCACATTACTTGGCAAATAAACTGTGTGTGTGTGTGTGTGTGTGTGTGTGTAATTAACAATTCATAGATAATAAAACAATGCTGGATGTTTCTTATCACTTTAAAATGTGTGTTTGATTAAACTAATTAGCGACAGTTTCTTTTATATAACTGTCAGAAGATAACTGTGTTGTTCTGACATTTCAAGAAAGATATGTATGATTAGTTGTAGCATTCTAAACCCCATGGAAGGAATCAGATGCTAAATTACTCTATGTGTCTAAGAATAAATCCCACATTATTAATAATGAGTTAACCAATTATTCGCTGTTTACGTGCACAGTAACCCTGAGGTGCATTGTCTTCAACATTGAGTCAAGAATAAATATTTTTTGAGTTTGAAACTCCTTGCTACAACTATTGTTTTTACCACCATAAAACTATAGAAACTAAAGTGTTTGTTCCTTTCCTATAGGAGAAAAATGGCTTGGTATGGCTCGGAGTAATGGATTTATAACCAGAATCCACAATGATTATGCTTCAATCTACCTATGATTCTGTACTCTTATCTAGTTAATCATAAATGTAGTTAATCCAACCACAGTCCCTTGTCAAGATAGCATCTGCAAATTAAAAGCAGCCCAACTGGCAAACACCTTTCTTATTCTGTATTTTAATTTGATATCTAACATCATCCATGCCAGAAACTTGTATACTTAATTCTCCAATAATTAAAAGACATAGTTAGATGCTGAAACTGGTACAAAGCTGGATGAAGGGTATATAAACATAAAATAAGTCAAATTACTTGTATTGAATTATAGAAAATAATGCTACAGAAGTCCCATGCCTAATGAGAACTGCTTGCACTAGTAAGTTATTTTCATTTCTTTTGTTACCTCTTATGCAAAGAGTTGTAATTTTTCTTCTCATTTTTGGTCAGTTTGTTTTAAGGAATTGTAGGTCTCAAGAGTTAACTAAGGAATTACATACTTGACTGGTTTCCCTAAAAGTTGCAATACATCCTATTAGCCCAGAAATGCCAATTGGAGGTAAAATAAATACAAGTTCTTCCAAAGTCAGCACTTGGCACCTTGGCAGTAGCACATTTGTGACTGATTGATTCCCTACTGTGTTCCAAGAGTTTTATTCCCATTCTGGGATGGACTTTCAGTTCCTCATTTGCAGGCCTGTTATGGTGATAACAGATAATAATATTCGAAGGTGCACATTCGATTTTTTTAATCGTCATTCATTTCCTCTTTACTAGAACTTTTCCTTAGCTAATTAGAGCCACAAAGATGCTAATTTACTTCACTTTAGTGTTAATATTAATGTTTATTAAACTACTGTAGAAATTGGCTATTTCCTTCACTATAATAACATCCCAGATGGAAGTTCCTTTAAATAAGAAAACTCAGCAAAAATCATTTGTAGCTTCATCTTAGGTATATCCAGTCTCATATCATCATGAGTGTTTCAAGATGTTTCCAAATAGTTCTATGGCATTGTCCAATCTCTGAAACAAAATTTTCTATATTATTCAAATTATTACTTTTAAAGCTGTTTGTTTAAACCCTTATACTAACAACTAGAGGAAGTGGGAAAACTTTGAAGATGTAACTTTGTCACTGATATTTCTATAAGATAGAAACTGGAATGTGTCATATTGTATACCTTAAGGGGAGAGTTTGAATGAGGGTGTATTGGAAAGGTAACAAATATATTTGAAGCTGATAGTATGTGGTTAAGGGCTTATACTTAAAATTCAAAGTCCTAATTCTTCCTTTTACTGTTTGTATGGCCTTGGCAATTTATTTATCCTCTATGAGCTTGGCTCCTCATACTTGAAAATGGTACTAATAATCCATAATCTCATTGTGAAATTTATAGAAGATGCTACTTATATAAAGCAGTGAGATAAAATAGTGGTCCATATCATACATTCAACAGTTGGAAGATGACACCAATATTTTATTTAATTCTCAAAGATTATGATGACTCCTTCATGTATTTGCTTTATAATTCCTTAAACCAGGTTTATTGAGGCATAATTTAAATTCTGAATAAACAACTCACCACAACTGTATAATTGACTTTTGGTAAATTTATTCAATTTTATGACTACCATCATATCACCATTACTCAGAACATTAGTATTATATAAAAGAAAAGAATAGGTAACTCCTACAGCTTATCTACTATTCCTATGGATTTGTCTCCTGTGGATAACTGTTATTAAATTCAGTGTATAATATATGGTTTTATGTGACTAGCTTTCCCTCTGCCCTCATTTATCATGATGTAAACTAGGTTTATCAATGTTATAGCACAAATTAGCACCACATTCTGGTGAATAGTATTGTATTGTGTGGATATAGCATATTGTTTTCATCAACCATCAGCTGACCACCAACTGTTTTTCTATAGTTGGGATATGTATTCTCTAAGTGTAAATATCATAGAGAAGTTGTTGTAGTATTATTAGTATGGGTAGTAATGTTTGCTACTTTTTTGATGATTGAAAGGCATTGCTCCCTATAGCAAAAGAAAGTAACCAGGTTCATATGCCCCTTAAAATAAATCAAAATAAAAATAAGTAGTATTTATAGTTAAAAATTGCAAGATTTCTCTAGAGAATAAAATTTAATCACAGGATACATCATCTGAAGACATTTGATTCACACACCCTTTGAGAGAATGAAGAGAGAATGTTTTATTTAAGTTTTATTGTAATACTGATAGATATGGCTTGTCTACACTACCTAAATATCAATAGAATATATGATACTTCACACAGGCAAAAATTTACTGTTGATTAATACAGAGTATAAGTAATGCTGTTAGAATCTGGGCATCAAAACCCAGAGGATATATCTTGTGACCATTTTTTTCTTTTTGTGTAAGATTAACAAATCATCCCATAACAGAAAGAGCAGAGAGGAAGGATGCAGATTATAAGTAACATTGTTAGAACCTGGGCATCAAAACCCAGAGGATATATCTTGTGACATTTCTTCTTTTTTTGTGTGAGATGCAAAAATCAACCCATAACGAGAGAGCAGAGAGGAAGGATTCTCCATCTAGTTCATGAAATGATATAGAATCCCTTGACAAAGAAGACTACACAGTGGTTTGTATACACCATAAGCCTTGGGGCCTTCTAGTATCCTAGGCTCTTAGCTAAGAAATAATATTCAGTTAGCCTATGTTTAAAGTAATACATATTCTAGAGAATAAATCAATGCATATGTTATGTGAGATACACATTAAATATCTTTGTGCTAACTTATAGAACTTGTCAGGGTCAAGAAGAAGGGCTATTTCTTTTCTCTCTTTTACACATACAGAGAGAGAGAGAGAGAGAGAGAGAGAGAGAGAGAGAGAGAGAGAGA
>JADRCH010007462.1:1103702-1142107 GCA_019843965.1 Rhynchomys soricoides | reverse complement strand
AGAGAGAGAGAGAGAGAGAGAGAGAGAGAGAGAGAGAGAGAGAGAGAGAGAGGTCTACATATGCAATAAGGAATTACAAGAGTTCAACCAAAGGTAAGATGGATGTAGGCTAAAGTACTAAGGTTAGGGAAACAAAAATCAGATTTGGGTATCTTCTTCTTTTATTGTTGTTTCTCTAATTCCTAGTCATTTCCACATTCAAATCTTTTATAAGAAAGAAATGTGCTGTTATAGTTTGAACATTGATCCTAAAATCCATTGATTAAGATGCCCACTCAAAAGATTGATCAAGTCAGATGAACAGTGGGATATTTCTCAAATGTGATTTTTGGACACTTACATTCAAATGTTCATCTTAGTCATATTCCTCAGTTATGGAGATGCACACTAGTTTGAGGGCTGGAGGTCTTGTTATTTTTATTTGCGTCTGTTGCTGAAATGTAACTTGAAGGAATGGAATTCAATAAGATATATAAATAAGTTGTAAGTAAGGAAATAATACATGTGTGAGTGGGTCTTCTGGCTTGAGGCAGAGTCCATGACAACTCATGTGCCTGATGTCCTGTGACCACAAGAAAGAATTAGTCATAGTATTAGGGAGCAGATGTCCTGACAAAGCATCATAAAGTTGTAAGAGATTCATATTAAAAAGAAGCCTTTTAGAAATATAGACTATATTTTCTTCCTAGCAGAGAAAGAGATACCATACAAATTTGTCTTTGTCTCAGAGCTTGAGCCACTGGAGTTCTGTTTAGGAAATTCCCCCTGTGCCAATGAGTTCAGGCTCTTTCCCACTTTCTCTTCTATTAGATTCAGTGTATCTGGTTTTATGTTGAGGTCCTTGAGCCACTTGGACTTGAGCTTTGTGCAAGGTGATAAATATGGATCTATTTTCATTTTTCTACATATCAACAGCAAGTTAGACCAGCATCATTTATTGAAACTTTCTTTTTCCATTGCATATTTTTGGCATGTGTTTCTCAAAGATCAAGTGTCTGTAAGTGTGTGATTTTATTTCTGGATCTTCAATTCTATTCCATTGATCAACATGTCTGTCTCTGCACCAATACCAAGCAGTTTCTATCACTATTGCTCTGTAGTAAAGCTTGAGGTCAGGGATGATGGTTTCCCCCAGTGATTGATAAATGGGACTTCATGAAACTGGAAAACTTCTGTAAGGCAAAAGACATAGTCAATAAGACAAATCAGCAACCTACAGATTGGGAAAAAAACTTCACTAACCCCACATCTGATAGAGGGCTAATATCTAAAATATATAAAGAACTCAAGAAGCTAACCACCAAAAAAACAAACAACCCAATCAAAAAATTAGGGTATAGAACTAATTCACAACGGAGGAATCTCGAATGGCTAAGAAGCACCTAAAGAAATGTTCAAAGTCTTTAGTGATCAGAGAAATGAAAATCAAAATGACCATGAGATTCCATCTTACACCAATCAGAATGGCTAAGAGCTAAACCTCAGGTGACAACATATGTTGGTGAGGATGTGGGAAAGAGAAGCACTCCTTCACTGTTGGTAGGATTGCAAACTGGTATAACCACTCTGAAAATCAATCTGGAGGTTCCTCAGAAAATTGGAAATGGATCTACTTGAAGACCCAGCAATACTACTCTTGGGAATATACCCAAAAAATGTCCCACTGTGCCACAGGGGCATGTGTTCCAGTATGATCATAGCGGCCTTGATTGTGATAGCTGGAAGCTGGAAACAGGCATCCTCAGGAGGTAGGAGGTTGTAGGGACCTTCCTGATTGCACCAGAGACCTGGGAGGTGAGAGAGTCTCAAGACTCAAAGGGAAAGGGACCTTAGATGAAAGGCCCAACAGTAGGGAGAGGGAAATTATAGAGCCCACCTCCAGCAGGAAGACAGGGCATCAAATGAGGGAGGGGTTGCCATCCCACAGGCAAAACTCTGACCCATAATTGTTCCTGCCTGAAATAACTAGAGGGATGGAAATGGAGAGGAGCCTGAGGAAAAGAAGGTTCAGTGACAGGCCCAAAGTAGGACCCAGATCAAGGGGAGAATCCCAAAGCCTGACACTATGGAACGCTCACAAAAAGGGACCTAAAATGACTGCACTCTGGAAGACCCAACAAGCAGCTGAAAGAGTCAGATGCAGATATTTCCACCCAACCAATGGACAAAAGCTGCTGACCCCTGTGGTTGAATTAGGGGAAAGGCTGAAAGAAGCTGAGGAGGAGGGGGACCCTGTAGGAGAACCAGCAGTCTCAATTAACCTGGACCCCTGAGTTCTCTCAGACACTGAGCCACCAACCAGGCAGCTACACCAGCTGATAGGAGGCCCCCAACATATATACAGCAGAGAACTGCTTGGTCTGGGTTCAATTAGAGAAGATTCACCTAACCTTCAAGAGTCTGGAGGCCCCAGGGGGTTTAGAGGTCAGTTGGGGTGGAGGGTGAGGGGTGGAGACATCCTCATGGAAACAAGGAGGTGGGAAGAAGGTATGAAATGTGGAACAGTCTGAGGGTGGACAAGGAGGGGGATAAAATCTGTAGTGTAAAAAAAATGTCTCTAGAATAGAAACATTCTGTTCTATAGAGGATGAGAGACATTCTTTTTTTTTTCTTGTATTGGTAAGAAAACTAGAGAGATGATTGCAGAAGATAGTGATCCAGAAAGCTACAATGACCCACCTATATGTGGCAAAACCATATCTGTCTATCTGTCTCTCTCTGTCTCTATCTTTCTCTTTCTTCTCTTGCTTGCTTGCTTTTTTTTTCTTTATTCATTTCTTTTTAAATTTTCATTTTTTGAAATACCCACCATCTTCTTGTTTTTCACATTAAAAATCATCATTATTCAAGGCTTAGCTAAAGCCATATCTCCTTTACCAAATTTTTGAAGATGACTTTTCTTATATATTGATTGCTTTCTCTCTACTATGTCTCATTGAATGCTATTAATGTGTCAGAAAATATTGCTTTGTCTTCAAAAATTGTACATGCATTTGCTTTATCTTCTCAATTAGATTGTAAGCAACTTATACATGGAGAATAGCTGTCTTGATTAATTTTGTATTACTTAATGAACCTTGCACAGTAAGCCATACACACTGGGTATTTCTATCACCTGCATGAGAATGCTAGAATGTTGATTGCTCTTAAATCTCATCTCATAATTGAGTGTCTTCCAAGATGATGTTCTATAAGAAATGTTGGAAGAGTGTCTGTGAATAAATGGCAAGCTCAAATCATAAGACAGGAATTTAAAAAAAGAAACCTTGCTGCTACTTTAATAAATTTATACTCCGTGGTTTAAAAAAGTAAAAATTTTATTTACACAGAGGAGGAGATAACCTCAAAACGAAAGAGAATATTTAACCCAGCAATTACACCTTTCAGGTTCTGACTTATCTCATAAGAGAAAAGAGCTTTTGCAAGTATCGGAAAGTGAGGTTCTATAAGCCAAGGGACACAAAAGCCGTCAATGTACAGTTAAAGTATTGCTAAAAGGAGATTTCAAATAAAAGAGGTAGCATAACAGAGTATATTATTACAAGTACACTAAAACATACTATTATAGCAAATAGGGAGGGAGTCAGAACGGAGGAAATAGAAGAGACAAGTGAGAGGCAACAAGGGAAGGAACTAGAGTGTATCTGTTAATGAAGGTAACATGAAGAAAAACAGGAACTAAAGTACCAGGCCAAAGGAAGATACTACATAAAAGAAGATTTTGAAGGAACTGGCTGAAACCTGAGAATTTCATATATTCCAACAAATAATGACAGCTCAGATCTACAACTAAGAGAAGCACTCCCTATCTATACTTAAGCAAGCTCGACCATATGATGAAAAGGGTTACTAAGAGTTGTGTCTGAGCCAAATGTATGCTCCTTCCCCCAATCCTATACCTGGCATTCTGGCCATTAAAGTCAGTCTTTGGGTAATGGCTTTTCATTTCTAGGAGCCATTTCTTTAAAAGGCAATTTAAATTGACTGAGAGATTTAAAATACACACAGCTTTCTATCAGCCCTAAGACTTTCACAGAAGATTAGCCTTTCAGAGTACTTTTACATGTTTCAGCTCTGTCCATCTTCACTTGTGACTTCCTATCCCCTCTCCTTTGCTTCTTACAGTCTAGTCATAAATGAAATCATCATGTTTCTTTGTTCTCCAGAGTCTTTGTGTGTTTCCTCTGCTGTGCATGCTCTTTTGCTTTTATACCAGTGTCACTTTGCAGCCTTCTGTAAACTGTCCTAGTAGTGCTTTCTCCTGCCATTGCAATTCACTTTAAGATTGTTGGTGTAATTGGCTTCAGTATCTGTCTTCTACTCTATACTACAGTTTGTGCTCCACCAGGCTATACTTTCTCCACAATCATTCTCTCTCATCATTCATTCTCTCTCTCTCTCTCTCTCTCTCTCTCTCTCTCACACACACACACATACACACACACACACAAGATAGTACTCTACTTAAACTTTGAACTCTAGTATTGGAATGGAATTACTTGGTTTAGAAAATTTGCTCTAAAGTTGCTTAGCTGTGTCTCAATTTTATCACTTAAAAGCTAGAGATAACAATCACAACTAATAGTATCATGGAGAGATTGAAATAAAATAAGATATTCATGGACCTCCATGGACTGAAATATTTTAAGCTTCCAGGAATGGGGAAACACAAAAGAATTGTGAAAAAATGTGTGCTATTTGAGGTTCCTGCACTGACTCACCATTTATTCCTAAGAAGTTAATCAAGGGCCCTGATTTTTCTATTTTCAATAAACACCATCAAAATATGGGTTTCTTCTGTTCCCTGTATAGTCATTGATTTTAAACATATGGAGTAACCTAGAATGAGATTGAAGCCTCTCCATGTGGTGTGACTATGAATTGCCAGGTATTGCTTTGGTCCTCCGAGGAATAGGCAGTCATTTTAATCACAATTGTTACATTTCTTAAGGGCTTACATTTATTCTATGTCTAGGCACTAGGCCAACTGTTTTATTTATAGCTTCTTATTTTTAGTCATGTATAAGTCAGGGCTGGTTGGTTACTGGCCAGGCATGCAGGAGAGATTTCAAGTATGGAATTGAGTAGCCTAGGAATGGATGGCTCTATTCTCCTCAGTGTGCTTCATGTTCTTGACTAATAAGTTTTTTTCTTTTTTAATTTCCTTGTTGACTGTCTAGATACTTATCCTTTGTCGAAAACATTAGGAAGATAACTGTACCTTCAACCATTGTGTGAAATCTTATGCATTGCCTGAAAACTGGTTCACAGGGAAAGTTATAAAGATGGAAGTACTAGCTGTATAAAAAACAACCATAAGCTCCTTCTCACTGGAGTGGGGTTACTGCTAAGGTATAATTAGTAGTAGCACATATATTAGCAATTAGAAAGTCAGAGGAATCAAGACATGAACAAAAGACCATCTGTTATGAGAGAAATATCCAACCCTCAAAATCAGTAGGTAATACATGCTCTATTCTTGAAACATAATAAATAGTTAAAGAATAACAAAGAAATGTCTTACTCCCTGCTAAAAATACTCTTGGGAATTCCCCCAAGGCAGCCACACACTAATAGTAAAAGTTCCTATTTTTTAAAAGTTGAACTAGAAATAAAAACTGGTAACAATTTTCGTCTAACCTTATCCTCATATTCAGAGGCTCCCCTTCAAATGTAATTGTGGACTTTAAGTGTACTTTTTTATATAAAATAATTTCTGGATAGGATTCAAGGAAACTTTGAATAGAAAATCTTTCTAACTCACTCAAGGAATTTGTAAGGAGGATAGTTGTTTTGTCTATAGAATGAGGCAGAGCAAATAGTATCTTCTGGATATACAGGACAAAAATGCACAGTTAAAGAAACCTGAGTGTGAGAGGTTCTGTCTTTTTCACTTGTATGGGTCCTGACCCCATGAAAATTTATTTTCCTTCCCTATACTTTGGAAGAATTGTTTCTGAATCACAATGCCATTGTGGATTTTATAGGAATTAATGCAAACAGTTCACTTAATGCTATAACAAGCATTGCATGACAGAATGGATGAGGGAGTTACCCTGAGTGACCATCTGTTGCCATTACCCAATGTGACAAGATTGTTCTGCATCTATAAAATGAGTATTAATAGGATTAGAATTTCATGTGAAAGGCTCAGTAACACAAACATATAATCCAAGTAAAATGCAGTGTCTACCAGGTAGTAAGCAACCAAAAAATGCTAAGCATTACGTATTTTAGCACAATTTCCAGCACCCACACTCTCTGTGGGTGTTAGCTCTTATTGTTACTCTTGGGTTAGGAATCTAACCCCTGGTTAGGAACAATTATCAAGGGCAGATATAATTCACTATTGATTAGTGTTTTGGGAATATCACTGTTGGTGGATTTGAGCAGTGATTAACAAGGTGGAAAGAAAAGAATAAAAAGAAATGTCAACCCTCTTGTATAGTGTGAATTATCTATAAGAGCAGGAGGACTTAGTGTTATATAAAAATGACTAGATGTGTTGGTTGGGTTTTGCAAACACAAGCCTAGACATATCTGAGAAGAAGGAATATTAGTTGAGAAAATAGCTCATTCATATTGGTTTATAGGCCAATCTGTAGGGCATTTTTCTGATTGGTGATTGACAAAGGAGGGCCCATATCACTGTGGGCAGTGCCACTCCTAGGAAGGTGGTCTTGTACAGTATAAGAGAGCATACTAAGAAAGCCATGGAGAACAAGCCAGTAAAAGTGCTCCTCCAGAGCCTCTGCATCTATTCCTACTTCCTGGTTCCTTCCTTTTATAGTAGACTGTGATGTAGAAGTGTAAGTAAAATAAACTATTTCCTTACCAAGTTGCTTATGGTCATGATTTATTACAAGAATAGAAACACTATCTAAGACACTAGACATTCATTTAAATATGTTAAATTCATGCTTTTACATATTGGTTTATTTTCATATTGTTATGGTTATTGGAACATTGTTAGCAAGATTGTAAAAACAAAAAGGCATACTTTGAAAATAAATTGGTGTGCTTTTTCTCATCGATCCTAATCTAATTGCCATCCTTATCTTGGGCAATAGTCTTAAATTAGTTTCAAATTATTTATGTGAGCATTCCAGAAATCTTTTGAGCTATACTCAAGTTACAGTGTTGGTTTGCATGCCATTTAGTGCAAGGTCCAGCCTCCAATATAACTGAAATTTCTATTATTAGTTTCTATTTCTTTACCAGGACTGTATAATACTGTGGATTATGCTGCATGCAAAGGGCAAATCACATTTCACACTTGCGATGTCATTTGTATCCTTTTAAAACTTTAGAACTGTTTTCATCTTCCATGAGAAACATTTTTAAAATATATGTAGTTAACTGAGAGTGGTAACACACACCTTTAATAGCAAAACTTGAGAAGCAGAGGCAAGTGCATCTCTGTGAGTGCTAAGCCAGCCTGGTCTATGAAGTGAGTTTCAGGACAGGGCTGCATAGTTTCAAAATACGAAAACCAACCAAACATAAAACCTTATATAATTAGGTACAGAATACCATACAGTCTATATGGAAATTTTTATATTTTACGAGATAGATTTGAAGTATGCATAGACCCAGGTTATGAAAACTCTTAACATAAGGGATTGGGTAGCCATAAACTGAAGATATTTGAAAAAAATGTGACTGTTTCTGAAAAATGTATTTATTATTCTGCTATGAGAACGCATGAAGAACCACATTCTGATTTTTACTCTATACAGAATCTAAGTTTCAAGTGCCTCATTTCTAAATGATTCTTTCTTTCACATCTCTCACTCTACTTCGAAGAGAAGCTTAGCAAAACCACAAAGAAAATATTACCTTGAAATTATACCCCAGAAAACTGAGGAAATAAAGAAGGGTCTTTTTATGGACAGAACAAGGTCCTTAACTTTTGGCGTTGATTTATCAGAGTTCTTTCATCTCATGGGTGATAAGCAGTTGCCTCTAAATAGAACATGAGAGATTGAACATTATTCCTAGTGTTCACCTCAGAGGTAGAATTCTTGCTCCAGTTTAATGATTCCTTCGAGACCTTTCAATGTCTGTATTTGAACTTGAGCTATCTAGCATGAGAAGGATACAATATCCAGCCCTATGCCATGGAGGAAACATTTTAGTTGGCAAGTGAATTTTCAGGAAAGGTCCAAGATTTGTGAGATGCTTTCAGATTCCATTTCTACAGCTCAAGATCAAAGGACACTAAGGCAGTTAAACCTTGATACTTACTGATACTTGCTCCAAACTGAAATACACATATAGAAATGTTTGTGTGTTATGTGTGTGTGTGTGTGTGTGTGTGTCTGTGTGTGCTTGTACACCTATGTAATATTTGAATAAATGTGCCTTATACTCTTTAAAATGAAAACAATGAGGTACTAGAGCAGTGGTTCTCAGCCCTTCTAACACTGAGACTCTTTAATATAGTTCCTCATGTTGTGGCGAACCCCAACCATAAAGATATTGTCATTGTTCCTTCAAAACTGTAATTTTTCTACTGTTATGCCTCATAATGCAAATATCTCATGAGCAGGATATCTGATAGGCAATCCCTGTAAAAGAATTAGTTGTTCAACCTCCAAAAGTGTCTCAACCTACAGGTTGAGAACTGGGCAGTAGATGAAAGAGAAATGGTCATAGAGAAGAAGTTTGAATGCTAGTGACTTAAGACAACTCTTTGCAACTTTGTAATTTTGTTAAACTAGCACTATCCAATTTGTGTGTGTGTGTGTGTGTGTGTGTGTGTGTGTGAGAGAGAGAGAGAGAGAGAGAGAGAGAGAGAGAGAGAGAGAGACAGTCTGTGGTGTATGTACAAAATCTGCTTTTCTTCCCAAGATCCCCAAAACAAACCTAGGCATAATTCTGCCAGAGGAACAGTTTCTCAGCTTTCCTTGTAGAGATGAGGTGAGGGGTTGCCTGAAGGGCTGTAGGCAGTCCTCCCTCAACTGGCTACATCTGAAAAGCTCTACCCAAAAGGGATGAGGGCTTTCCATATAGCCATCCAGTGTCCTTCACCTCCTCTCAATGCAGGCTGTAAAGTGTCAACACACCCATTTGGGGTATCTTTTGCAAGGGAGTAGGGATGAGGCAACTAAGATGGCGGTTGCTTGGTTCAGAGGACAGTTATTCATGACAGTACCTCCAAAAGGGATTGGGTTATAGATGTATGTGACTGCATATGACTTTCCAAGTGAGGTCTAGGAATATGAACTCAGGTCTTCAGGCTTGTAGAGCAAGCACTCTTAACCCTCTCATCTTCTCAGCTCCTACCCTATCCCAACGTGCTCAAGATAAGTACCCTACTTAACTCTGAACCCTTGGCAGAGAGAGCCTAGATTTTAGTTGTTTTGTATCACTTTCCCTAATCTTGACTGATATAAAAATGTTGCAAAAAATATTTTCTTGAAGAAATGTTGCTTGTCTAAAACTTTGAATCTTCACGTTCTCACTCCCACCTCTCAAACTCAGTATGTAGCTGATTTACTTCCCCAGTGTTAGGGTTAGGGCTATGCACTACTATGCGTGGTCTGTATGCAGTGTTAGGGATTAATCTTGGGAGTATTTATGTATGATAGGCAAGCACTCTAACAACTGATCTATATTCCCCAGTAACATTCTTTATTTGGATTAAATGTAGTATTGCCAGTATTTTTCCCTGATCACCTCTAGAATTGTACCATTCTGTTCTAGGACCTCAACTTAGTCTATTTTCCTGCCTAGCTGTTTTTACTACATGAAATTATATATGACTAATTCTTATCTTGTTTATTGTCTATGTTCTTTAATGTAATTCACTCTTCATAATAACAGAGGCATTATCTATGTTTCTCCACTGAATGTTCAATAGTCAGAATGCTGTCAAATCAAACACAATAAAAATCAAAACAAGCATTTGTTGAAGTATATACAAAAGATCAAGGAACATTCTCCCAAATACTTTTATCCTAAGAGTTATTGTTACACTGAATTCCATAAATATCACATATATTCAAAAGATAATATTAAATATAAACTCTCTCTTGGAAAGAAACTGTCTTTTGATTTTTGATGTCTTTGCTCTGAGTAGTCAAGAAAGTGATAAGAATTTCAAAAGAGCAAGCACTGAATAAAAAATGTTCTTGGCAATATTAGGATGTTTTTATCTTATTAAGGACCAGTGGGTTTTATAAATGCTTGTTCACTCCAAGAGAATGGCATTATTTGAATTAATTCACTAGTTACAACCTCCAGCCCCTTAAAGATGTTTTTCTCATTTTAATTATTTTCTGAAATATTTTCAAGGATAGTGACTTCATGCTGATGATGGATAATGCACTTGAAGAGCTTGTATGTTGTTCACAATTAACTGGAACTGTTAAATGAGCCTCTTAATATATTTGTAAGTTACTATATTTCCTTAAAAATAAGAATCAAAAGACAGAGAAATATTTTAAAACCTAAAGGATGTCATTTGCCCTTTCATTGTATACCCTGCATCTAACAGGTTACTTAACCAAAACATTCCTGCATGTCAAATTTAGTCTCATTTAACACTTTTCTCAGGCAAACAGCTTGCCCAACTTACTTTAAAGCAGTCTAATAATGGGCAATAAGGAGGAATTAGTCAAATCTTATTTTTAATCTGGAGCTGGAAATAGTTCTATTAACTTGCAGGTGGTTCTAATATGATTATGAATGTGACACTTTGTATTTCAAAGTTTACCCTCAGGGTTCAACTATGAGCACCAGGAGGAACAGATAGACAAAGATTTTGGCTCTTCTAAACTTAGAATAAGAGAAGATTTGATGGCATACGTTGGTGGATAAAGACACCTGCTATCAAGACTTGAGTTCAGTTTCCTGGACCCACATGGTAGAAGGAGAGAAATGACTCCCACAAGTTTCCTTCTACGCTCTACACATGTGCCAAATCATGAGTGTGCCACTCCTCACACATAGAATAAAGAAATGGGGGAATAAATGCAGCCCAAGCAAAAATCGTAATATAGTGCACAACACTGATGTGGAGAGAGTTCGATCAGATAAACAATTGTGAAAATCGAATTATGACTGAGAGCTTCTGTTAGACATGCCCGAACAAGCTTTGGTTCGTGGTAAGGATGTGTGCATGAATCACACAGTGCTTGTTTTGTTTTCTCTGTTTCTGGGGAGGCAGGAGATATCAGTTCAAAGCAATCCCTGCTTAAACATTCTAAAGCCAAAGAGCAAAAAGCTTTAGCAGGAACCCGAAACTTTTCCAACACTGTCCGACTTCGCTATACCTCAAAGCTTATACAAGGAGTATTGGGTGCTATCTTAGGGTTTTACTGCTGTGAAGAGACACCATGACCAAGGCAACTCTTACAAGGACAACATTTAATTGGGGCTGGTTTACAGGTTCAGAGGTTCTGTTCATTATTGTCAAGGTGGGAACATGGCAACATCCAGGCAGGCATCATGCAGGAGGAGATGAAAGTTCTACATCTTCATCTGAAGGCTGCTAGGAGGAGACTAACTTCCAGGCAGCTAGGGTGAGGGTCTTAAAGCCACACCAACAGTGACATACCTATTCCAACAGGGCCACACCTTCTAACAGTGCCTCTCCCTGGTTCAAGCATATACAGACCATAACAGGTGCTCTTAAGTAAAGCAAAATAGTATTTTTATGATGAGGAAACTGGACTTAGGAATTTGGCAAGGGATCCTCATTAGTTCCTGTCTTTTCTGTTTCTCAAAGTGCAGTTGTTATTCTTCACACTTTTCCTTTGCCATTCTTCAATAGCAGTAATGCTGCTGAACTGGGGAGAAGGGAGTGGGTTGAAATATATTTTCTGCAGCTACTGATGGCAAGTCAGGCTCTTTATCCTCTGCTTTCCATGTGGTGACATTTGAAAATTAACTTGCCCTGTTTTCCACTGTGTATTGTAGGGAGATTATAGACAAAACGTCTTTTAAGATATTTCATTTTGTTCCTGCTTAGAGCTATTATCAGTTTCACACACTCTTTAGTCTTTTGTCTTTATTTAGGATCAAAGAAGGAGAGAGAGGAGTCCTATAGGATTTTAAAATAGTTCTCTTTGTTTATTATCATAGGGGAGTGCCAAACGTCTTTATTTATCACCAAACAAATCCTATAATATGGTTTTATTAAAATGCTCATAATATTAATTACTGGGCAACCATGTAGTCAAGGATAATTTTTTAATTTTTTCTTTTATAAAGCACAATTGAATTTGAAAATATTTCGACGTCCTCTAAGTATCTAGGCTGCTAAAATTCTTCTCCAACACTAAGCTGAACAGACCTTATCTTCACCCTCAGTACATTTCTATGCTGACACTAAATGTAAGATTAAAAACTCTTAGGCTTACTGGAGAAAATGGCTTTACTTTTTAAAAAAAATATTTTTTAATTTTTATGAATATGAGTATTTTGTACCATATATGTTCCTGATGCCTACAGAATCCAGAAGCAGATATCAGACCCTTTGGAACAGGAATTAGAGATGATTGTGAGACATAATGTAGGTGCTGGGAATTAAATCCCCAGTCCACTGGAAGAACAGTCAATGCTCTTAACTTCTAAGTCATCTCTCCAGTCTATTTCTATTTCTAAAATCATCTCAACACTGCAGCATACCTTCCTTTTCCTCTTAAGTACTTGAATAAAAACAAAGCAAAACAACAATTCACATTTGTCTTAACATGTAAAATATATACACATATATATGTATATGTGTATATATTTTAAAATATTACAAAATGGTATTGATGAATTGTTTCCCAAGTAACATCACTCATAAATAGTACTTTTTCTTATAGTTTCTGCCTTTTCAGAAATCCATTCACCTTTCCATTTGTTTCATCTGATGAAACACTTTATAACTGAACTGAGGATAAATTTAAAATTGCAACTGTTTCTGTAGTCTGGATGAGAAAAACAAAACCAGCTGATTTGTTTAAGGAAACACATTAACAAGTATTTCAGTTATAAAGGATAAAGCCTAAGCTGAGGGTAGAAGTTGAAAGGAATGTGAGGTAAATTGATCTTCTCAATATGTAAACAACATTTTGAAGGTTTTCCAGACAACCAAAGGGACAAGAGCTGTTCTTGGACATGTTCATGAGAGAATGGGCTCCTGAATCATGGCAGCTGGCCAGTACTATAACGGAATCTTAGCAGGAACTGATGTCAGAGAGTCAATTTTTACAAGCAGTTACTTCCCCTGTGCAGCAATCCCCTCCCTGTTAAACCAACCTTTAGTGGAAAGTCCATTCTGTGCAGAAACAATTTTAGTGATGCCTTAAGGAGTCATCCTGAGCAGTTGTAGCTACACTTAGAGTGAGCTGATAGAGAAAACAACCATTATCTGTAATGATGGTTCCAGGACTGCCATAAGCTTCAAACTGGGATTCAGAATTCAGGGGAGTCAAAATGGTCAGGAAATAAAAGGAATATCAAAGAATCGCCATATATATTTTTAATTATGTAGCAATTAGGACTAGAGTACTTTACTTTAGATGTTAAAAGAAAAGCATAAGTCCAGTAGGCTAGCAAACTAGGGGAGAGTTATCTTACAAATGTGAGGGAGCACAGGCAGAAACACACTCCCAGGGCAGGAAATTTATGAATACTTATGCATTCAGATTTTATGTGTTGTCCATGTACTTGTACTTGGTCAGTTTTACTAATTTTAAATAAAGTTAGTAAAGATCCGTTTGTTTTTAGGTATCTTTATACCTTATTTGTGTGACTTGATTTATATTTTAAGCTAATTAACTATAACAGTCTATTTCTATTGAAGACTTAGATGTATTTTTTCATTTTTGTTTGTCTTCATTTTCTAGTTAATGATTTGTAAACTACCATTATTTCATGTTATATGCCTTCTTAAAAACTGTGCCGAATAATATGTCCTGCAATGTACCAAGTCATCTACAGGAAGACAACTGCATTAAAAAGTATGAATTACTGTAATTCATAATCTGCTATGAGCAGATTCTTAGTTCCTAACAGCAAAATAATAGCTCTAAGTCCTACAGAAATATTTAACTTTATTGAATCTACCTTTATTTGACTATTAAACATAAAAACCCAAAGTGTTTCTATGTTATCCAATTTATTCTCACAATATAATACAAAGAATGTTTTAGTCAAAGGGGCAGACATCATATAACTTCATTTGTGTTTAATGGATCTTTACATAGGGAACGATTTTACCAAAAACAATTTGTGACCTTCATTGCATGAGAAAATTAAATCTTATCTAACTTCTACCTTATTTTCTACTTATGTTTGCTGAGCAATTTATCCATTTTTCATTCTCCACAATACAATCTTGATTATCTACTGCATTCCACAGAACTGATCTTACAAAGCATTTTTATGATGGCTTAATTAAATAATACACTTCGTTTATTTGAATATGAGTTTTTTCTTGAGCCTATGTTTCATATAACTTATATGGTATGGCTCCTTCCATATACCATGACTTCCAGAGCAAATCATGAGGCATGATTAGCATTATTTTGATAATAGGATGATGCAAAAAAAAAAAAACTTGACTGACATTTGTGAAAAGTCCATTTAACCTGAACTTGAGTTTTCTTAGTACTAAACTTCTGGTCAGTTCAGTGCCAGTCTCTTATTCCCAATATAACACAATATGGGCTCCTGGAATGGAGACAAAAGTAAATCTAGTCCATTAGTTCACTAATGTTTTTAAAAAGGACAGTACAAAGTGTTCAAGTTATTTAGCTAAGGTTCCATAGCAACTTACCAGAGGTACGGGCAGTGATTTTTTCTTTAGTCTTCACTTTTATTACTTGTGGACCAATTTTAAATATTCTGGAGTTTAGAAAATTAATCACTAATACCCACAATAATGTATGCATATTTATATATACACACAGGCCAAACTAAAGCCACATTTGGGAAAAAAGGGTATTATTATCTTTCTAGAAAACTTACTAAAATAGAAAATGTCTCAATTTTTTTTGAAAACTCAATAAAAGTGCATATTTTCACAAAAGATTTTGTAAAATATTTGCCTGCTACATGCCCTCAAATGTTCAGAACTTGCAGATTCAGGAAGTGCCCAAAGTTTTGAGAATGTGACAAACTATACTACCTTGATATTGTGAATCTAAACTTTTATAATTTATTCTCAAAAATGCCCATGATTTTTGAGCTATTGCAGCTGAGCATAATAAAAAGAATATAGAACAGAAGCTCGTGAATGTCTGTCTGAAACGATTTTTACTCAGAATCACTTTATTTTATCATGACAACATAGAACTGTCCAATACAATGGAGAAACTCCATCTTAGCTCACAAGTTAATTTTGCATACACTTCTAGAAAGTCTTCTCCTCTCCCTTTTAGCATGCACAAATTTGCTAATGGATATTGTTTAAACATCTCCTAGAGGACAGAAGCAGCAGGGAAAATTAACAAGAAGAACAGAAAATAGGCAAATAGAGTGTAATCAGGAAGATGGAGTGGGAGCTTAGTGGGATAATGATTGTCAACTAGATATAAAAATTGACTATTGGATTTGAAAAGACAATATAATGATGTCACCTGAGAAGAGCCTGCAAGGAAACTGAAGAGGAGTTTGGTAGTGATTAGGCAGCATGAGCTAAGCCATATAGGGGGGCTGCCAGGGCAAATGGGCATTCACAAAGTAAATGACTCTTGAAGAAGACAGAATAAAAGCTGGATAGTTACAAGAGATAAGCAATTCAGACTGAGTATGGACTAGATGCAGAGGGTCATTACATGGTAGGTTGACTATCAGGCCACCAGGGCATCCGTATTCATTAAGAACCTCCCACATGGCTGTCAGTAGACCCAGAACTACATTGGAATCTTCAGACCAGTCCTCTAAGGGCTTAGCTCTTCTCTGAATCTGGATCCATGCTTTGCTGTCCCTTCTGTTGCTGAGGCTTACGAGATCAAGACCCTATCAAAGGTCACCCCTACCATTTGTGTCCTGAATCTCATTTTCAATTTCTTTCCCTTTAACCAGAACATTACCATTGGCATTGAAATACAATTTTCCAAAATAATGTATTGTCCTGATAGTGAAGACTAAAATGTGTTTGTGCATGTGTGTGTGAAGGTTTAGATGTTACTTGTGCTTTTATTCTTCTTTTTAAATTTCTGCTTTGTTTGTATGTTTCCTTTGCCTGTTTGTTTTCTAAAGAGAAAGAAAAATAATTGGTGGAATTGGATAGGGGGAAAGGTGGGAAGGACCAGGGAGAAGTTGGGAGGGGAAGCTGATCGCAGTATTGTATGAAAAAAAAATGATTTTCAATAAAATGCATATGTACTTATAAAAAGAATGTGGTGAAAACAGTAAAATGACCTTTAAGGACACATAAAAATGGGGCACAGAATTAAGGTTTTCTAAATTCTAAAACTGTAATTACGCAGGGGGTAATGGCATGTGCTTATAGTTTCAAAATTTGGGAGGCTGAGGTAGGAGGAATATGATTCATGTCATTTTAGAATATATAATAAAAACTTGTGTCAAAAATAAAGGAAGGAAGGAGACCAGTAGTCAAGATCTCTAGGGAAACATAACCCCTAGAGTATAAATATATTAGAACAAAATTTATTAAATTGATTTAAATCGAAATAGTCCAACAATGGCTCTTTTTACACTGGAGAGGCTGAAAACCCAGAAACGGGTCTGTACATGATCAAGATGCTTCAGCATTGTCAATCTGGCACCAAAGACCTGGACGATTGCTATAAAGCCAGTATAAAGTTCAGTGCAGATCAGAAGTAAAAGAAAATAGGGTCTGATGTCAACAAAAGATGAGAGCAGAAGTGCAGGTGGCAGTAGTATCTCTGGTAAATGAAATTGTCAGAGAACTGTGAAGGCAAGCAGGCAGGGGGAAAAAAGCCTTTTCCCCCTAGACATCCTCATAAATGCTCCCCAAAGCACTACCCACATCGAGGGAGGGAAGAGAGAACTCTTGACAGCAACACCTCCAGGATGAACTTGAGAATGAGTGACAGCAATTTAGAAATGAATTAGTTATTGGTACATAGCAAACTAAGTAAGTGAAAAAATGAGCCACCTAATGAACTGCCAAAAGTTAAAAGAAAATCAGAAAAGAAAGGAATTGTAATCATAATAAACTGGATAGCTCAGCAATAAATAATGGAACATAATCACAAAAATATAATTTATGAATTTGTCTAACCCAATGTGGTTTCACCATCAGGGAAGGGAGATTTTAGCAAAGCTGAAGCCTCATAATAAGGAGTTAGCAGTCACTACCTAAAGTTAATTTAAAAGCAAACAGTGTAACTATGTAATTTATATACGTAGAGCTAAACACCAGAAAAACAAGAGTTGGATGTTGTTTGTTTGATGGGCCCTGGTATCACTCAGAACATGGATAGGATGGAGTGGGAACAGCTATTTCCATCAAAAGCCAAGATGTGAAACTAAAAGTGTAAGGGATAGGCATTGATGATTTAGATTAAAAATTAATTTCAAATTGTTGCTTGGGGGTGTGTCTCAGCGATAGAGCAGTTGCCTAGCACACATAAGTTTCTGAATTCAATCAACAATATCACTGAAATAATTAAATTTAATTAATCATACTTGATCTCTCCTACTTTATCAATTAATAATTATGAAAAAATAATGATGCCTGCTATCAAGGGCTTTGAACTCGCTCTCTTTCACTATGTCAAATACTCTTTGGGAACAGGGCATATGAAGACTTCTAGGCCCTGTTAGATGTCTTAATAAATAGTACTCAAACTACCCATGTGGATAACTTATAATGTAGCAAAAATTTACTTTGGTGAATTTTATTCTTGTCACAGGTATGTGGCTATTTTCATTTTCCTTTGTGTTTAGGCTGACTTGCTTATATGTAACAAATCTGAAAACGACACATTGCAAAACGTGATTTAACACAAGCAACAATCAAACAGCTTCCATGAGCAGTATTACCTAACTCATCAGGGAATGTTTTATGTCACATAAGCGAGTCACACTTTGGCTTCTTAGATTGGCTGCGTGCTTTCTGGTGTGAATTTCTGCATACATCATAACTCTTACTTTGTTGTCCTTGCTTGTCTTTACTTAATATCTCTCATTACCTACCATTTTAAAGGTTATTTATTTATTTAATGTGCCTAAGTATTTTGCCTGTATGTACATCTGTGTGAGGATGTCTGATCACCTGGAACTGGAGTTACAGACAGTTGTGAGCTGCCATGTGGGAACTAAACCCAGGTCCTTTGGAAAAGCAGCTGGTCTTAATCACTGGGCCATCTCTCCAATCCTCTGGATATCATTACTTACTAGTATCAGTAACCCCTAAATCTGAACTCTATATTGAAGCAGAGAAATGGTTCCCTCAGTAAGAATTCATTCCACATACTCAGGAAAAATAAGAAAATTAAAAACTTATTTTAAAAATATAATACCATGCATCCAACACTGGCTAATGCCCAAAGAGGAACCAGTCCTGAACAGAAAATTTTACTAACTTTTGTAGACTCCAGGCTTATACATTCTACATAGGCTGTCATCCTTAAATCCTTTTCAGGTACTTCCTCCAGGTTACACTGTTAAAAATTTAAACAGAGACGGGGCCTGCAAGTCTGGCCATTTTGCATATTGGAGATTTACATAAATATTGTCAAAATTATTTGTAAGTATACCAGTGTTATTTTTTTTTAGATAATTGTACCACTTTCTGATTGTTTCTCATTCCTGCCTGATAGAAAAGGTTGGACTTATGTTTTAGGTGTCACAGAGAGGTCTTTTTCATGAGTGTTACTTTCTGGTTGTTTCATGTTTCTGTCTGATAGAGAAGGAAAGTTACATTTGTGTTTTCAGAAGTTATATTTGTGTTTTTCATTACAGAGTGACTTTGACGGATGTATTAACATGAGACAGTCACCTTCCACCCCTTTAGAATTGCTTCTCAGTCATTTTAAAGATGTTAAAACAAGGGAGTAGAATCTCTTGGTCATTATTTTGAAAGATCAGTTGACCACATTCTACAGGTCAGAATGGCCCACTTTCAACAGCAATTGGCCCCAGGAAGAATCCTTTGATTTGATTTGAGATTGGTCCAGGTGATCTAGAAAATCATTTTTAAACCCAAATTTGGCCACCCAGATCAAATACCTTATGTGGTGGTTTGGCAAGACCTCCTAGAGGACCTGCCCTCTTGGCTTAAAACTCCAGACAACAAATAGAAGTTCTCGCCTTGGCTACCAAGAATCCCAAGGATACAAGGAAAGAGATATCAGATCACCCATCCCTTTCTGCACCATCCCCCTACCAGGTTATCCACAGGAGGACTAAAAAGGATATTATTTTTCCACTTGCACCTTATTTAATCCCTCAAGTGGAACAGCAGCAACTGCAGAGCAGGCAGCCCCATCATAGGCAGCAGGAGGATAGCCTGCTGCAGAGACAGGAAACTGATGGGGGGTGTCCCTTTAGCCAGAGTCTGTTGTCCTATCCTTGCACACAACAGGGCCAGTCATTGACCAAAATAATCAACCCTATCACTAAAGGCCCTTTACCACCAGTGATTTTTATAACTGAAGAACTCAGAATTCTCCCTTTTCAGACAATTCCAGAGATCTAATCAATCTCTTTTAGACAGTCCTCTTTACCCACCAGCTCTCTTGGGATGATTGTCAACAACTTTTATAGGTTCTCTTCACCACAAAAGTGAGGGAAAGGATACAGATAGAAGCCAGGAAGCTGGTTGCTGGCCCAACATGGGAGCCCACCAGTAACCAAGCAGATGCTTGCTTTCCCCTTACTCTCCAAGACTGGGATTTTAACACTGTTAAAGGTAAGAAGAGGCTCTTGGTCTACCATCAGGTTCTGCTGACAGGTCTCAAGGTGACCACAAGATGGCCCACAAATTTGGCTAGAATGTACAGCATTAGACAGAGAAAAAATAAAAGCCCTGCAGTTTTTTTTTTTTTTTAAGAGGGTCATAGAGACATTTTGATAATACAACCCATGGATCATAAATCACCAGAAACGAAGACAGAGGGCACTCTAGCTTCTATTAATCAGACAACACCAGATATTAAGCAAAAGCTCCAAAGGTTTAAAAGGTAAAATAATAAAGTCTAAATGACTCAATTATAGTGACAAAAGTATTTAATAAAAAAGAGACTACAATAGAAAAACAGATGAGAGGACAAGGGCAAAGATCCTGTTAACAACTATGACCAACCAAATGACCATAGGAGATGCCGAAAATAGATAGCTTCAGAAGAAAGTAATAAGGGTGGTGGCAAGAATCAAGAATACCCCCACTTAACAAAAATACAATGTGCCTATTGTAAAGAAGAGGGCCACTGGGCCAAAAAAATGCCCTAAGAAGGAAAAGGCTATCCAAATCCTGTGCTTAAAAGATAAAGGTTAGGGGGAAAGGGGTTCAGATTCCCTCCCCAAGCACAGGGTAACCCTAAAAGTAGAGAAGGAAGCCCACCAGTTTTCTTATAGACAGCAAAGCCCAACATTCTGTCTTAAAGAAAACTGAGGGTAAAGTTTCTTCAAATAAAAAAAAAAATTCTGGGTCCTAGGAGCAACAGGAATTGAACAATGCTCATAGAGAGATTTACTGACAAAAATGAAGACACAATTACATTTCTTCCTAAAAGGTGCCAAACTATTAGATTCAGAAGGGAAGCCTATTCATGTTCTGCTCACTACTTTAGCTGAAGAATACCTTTTGTTTGAGCCCTTCCCCACCTCAGAGGATGAAATTACTACTTGGTTAGATTGTTTCCCCAACGCTTGAGCAGAGCTAGGAGAAGTTGGGATCGTTAAACATGGGAACCCAATTAGATTAAGCTCAAGCCAGGGCCTGAGCCTGGTTGCTAAGGAAGATATACCTAACCCCCCCTCCCAAATTATTAAATGTGGAAATTTTGAGAACGTATCAATTGGCCTGGAACTCCCTGCTTCTGCCAGTCAAGAGGCCTAGAACTAACAATTATAGACTAATACAAGACTGAGGAGAGGTAAAAAAATGAGTGATAGATATCCACTCGACAGTTCCTAATCCCTATACTCTCCTGAGTACTATTCCTCCTGAGCACCAATGGTATATTGTACTTGATTTAAGAGATGCCTTCTTCAGCTTACCCTTGGCATTCAAGAGCCAAGACCTCTTTGCCTTTAAATGGCACAGTCTTGAGCCAGGGGTTAGTGGACAGCTGACTTGGATTCATCTACCCCAGGGTTTTAAAAACTTACCTACCATATTTGATGAGGCCCTCCATGAAGACTTGAGTGAATATAGAACCCAGCACTCTGACCTGAATCTTTTACAGTATGTAGATTACCTCCTGGCGTCAACAGAGACCAAACAAAAATGCCTAAATAAAACCAGAACCTCTTGGAGGCCCTGGAAAATTTGGGCTATCGAACCTCCACTAAGAAAGCTCAACTGCTAACCACAGGTGTCCTATCTAAGATATACATTTTTAAAACGTCAAAGATGGTTCTCAGAGGCCAGGAAAGAAACTGTCTTGCACCTTCTAACACCCAAAAATTCCCCAACAGATAAAGGAGTTCTTAGAGTCTGCTGGATTCTGCAAAATTTAGATACCCAGCTTTACAGAAATAGCTAAGCCATTATATGAGGCCACCAAAGAGCCTCCTTAAAACTTTGTGTAGGCAGAGCGGCATCAAAAAGCCTTCAATACCTTAAAGAAGGCCTTAATTTCTATACCAACCTTGGGATTGCCAGATGTAACTAAGCCCTTTCACCTCTTCATAGATGAGAGATCTGGGGTGGCAAAAGGGATATTGATGCAAATGCTTGGGTCCTGGCACCAACCAGTGGCCTACCTCTCATAGAAATTAGACCCAACGGTCAGAGGCTGACTTCCTTGCTTATTCATATAGCTATAATGGCCCTCTTGGTCAAAGACAAACTCATTGGGACAGAGCCTGACTGTCATCACGCCTCATGCTGATGAAGGGATACTCAAACAGTCTCCCAATCAATGACTCATCAACCCCAAAATGACTCATTATCAGTATCTCTCTTAAACCCTTTGTACTTGCTGGTTTTGTGTCAACTTGACACAAGCTGGAGTTATCACTGAGAAAGGAGTTTCAGTCGAGAAAATGCCTGCATGAGATCCAGCTGTAAGGCAATTTCTCAATTAGTGATCAAGTGGGGTGTACCTTGTGGTACTATCTGTGGGCTAGTAGTCTTGGGCTCTATAAGAAAGTCAGCTGAGCAAGCCAGGAAAAGAAAGCTAGTAAAGAACATCCCTCCATGGCCTCTGCATCAGCTCCTCCTTCCTGACCTGCTTGAGTTCCAGTCCTGACTTCCTTTGGTGATGAACAGCAGCATGGAAGTGTAAGCTGAATAAATCCTTTCCTCCCCAACTTGCATCTTGGTCATGATGTTTGTACAAGAATAGAAACCCTAAGACAAATTGGTACCAGCATAATGGGGTATTCCTGTGACAATGTTTTGGGGAGGACTGTGAAAAGACTTTGGAACTTTGGGCTAGAAGATCCATTCAGTGTTAAGAGCTCTGTGGAATGTTTTATAGGAGCTTAGAAGATAATGTTGAGAACAGTGCAGAAAGAAGATGGAGGCCTGGCTTGTGAAATTTCACAGGGAAGATCAAAGACTCTTATCAGGGCCATTGCTAGTTTGACTTAAGATTCTGTGGATTTTGTTAGCTGGGACTGAAGAAATCATCTGTGATTAACAAGATACCAGAACTACTAAAGCAAAACCATTGCATTACTGGTAAGACTGATGCTGGTTACCTGGAGCTGGGAAATTGGCAGTGATTGGGAAGAGACCAGCATCAGTGAGGTGAAATCTTCTGAGAAGTGTTTTCTGAGAGCACAGAGGCTGTGTTCCAGAGATAGCCATGGTTGTACCTTGTGCTGTGTCTGGACTTGGTAATTTGTAAGAGTCACCCAAGCAGTACTGGTTTTGAAGGCAAGAAGGAGTCATGAAGAGCAGCTGAGGCCTGGGCACTGTGAGAGGCCGAGGAAGGCCATTGGTGAAGGTGCAGCCTCAGTTGCAATTGATGGCCCAGGACTGAAGGGGTCATGCAAAGGAGGTGAGGCTTGGCACCATGAGAGGCTGTTGGTAAATCCTAGTTGCAGCGGAAGACAACAGGGTTTTGGAGATGCCTATACCATGAAATGACCACCAAGAACAGCAGCAGCAGTGGAGTACAGGCATCTGGAGCCTAGAAGACAAGGTGTGCTCTACAAAGGGCAGAGCTGGAGAAGTGACTCAAACCCTTGGAGGAATCCAAAAAACCATGAGTGGATCTCAGGCATTGGACGATTAAAGTTTGATTTTGCTTTTGATTGTGACTGTGCCCTGATATATTTTCCCTCCAGAAGGAAGAAGGTATTTTAGTAGAGCCCACAGTTAAGAGACTTCTGATGGTAAAAATACTTTGAATTCTAAGAGATTGGATATTTTTAAAGGGATTGAAATTTTGATATGTAAGAATTTGCAAAGATTGTGGGACTTTTAAAGTTATTTAGATCTTGGGGATGAATAAGAAAGTAAGGGCTGAGGCTTAATAGTGATGTGTTTGTGTGTCAAGTTGACAAGGGGTCAATTATACTGGCTGGTTTTGTATCAACTTGACACAAGCTGGAGTTATCACAGAAAAAGGAGTTTTAGTTGAGAAAATGCCTCCATGAGATACAGCTGTAAGGCATTTTCTCAATTAGTGATCAAGGGGGAGGGCCCCTTGTGGGTGGTACCATCTCTGGGCTGATAGTCTTGGGTTCTATAAGAAAGCAAGCAAGCAAGACAGTTAGAAACATCCCTCTATGGCCTCTGCATCAGCTCCTGCTTCCTGACCTGCTTGAGTTCCAGTCCTGACTTCCTTTGGTGATGAACAGCAGCATGGAAGTGTAAGCTGAATAAACCCTTTCCTCCCTAACTTGCATCTTGGTCATGATATTTGTACAGGAATAGAAACCCTGACTAAGACACCCTTCTAGGATAATCTTTCAGGTTCCAACTGCCCTGAACCCAGCTACCCTACTACCAGATCCAGATCTCGAAGGGCCACTATATGATTGCTCAGATGTCCTGGCACACATCCAGGGGACCAGACCAGATCTTCAGGATACCCCTTTGATGGATACAGAGACAACATGGTTCACTAATGGTAGTAGCTTCATTCAGGTCAGAGATATGCTGGGGCAAGTGGTAGTCTCAACACTGAGATCATATGAACAGAGCCACTCCTGGCTGGAACATCAGCACAGAAAGCTAAATTAATAGCTCTAACCAAGACATTAGAGTTAGAAAAAGACAAAAGTTTTAATATCTACACAGAGAGTTCATATGCCTTCACTGCCACTCATATACATAGAGCTATTTATAGAGAGATAGGCCTTCTGATGACAGAAGAAAAGACTATTAAAAATAAAAAAGAAATCCTCTCCCTATTAAGGGCTCTATGATAGCTTGAAATGTTGGCCATCATTCACTGCCCAGGGCATCAAAAGGAAAAAAAAAAAAAAAAACCTCCATCTGAAAGGGCAACAACGAAGTTAATGAAACACTCTGGCAGGTGGCCCTAGAAATTGGGCCCCTCATATCCTTGATTGCCCTAGACCCAAGAGAACTCACACTCCTTGACCAGCCTAAATATACCACAAAAGATGTTATCTGAGCCAAAAATCTACCCATGTCACACTGTCATAAGAGATAGTAGAAGACAGTTGACTACAAACTAATTGTACCAGAAAAAAAAAATGGGTCTAAACATATTGAAAAAGATATATCGTTCTTCACACATGAGAGCCCAGAGAATACATGACTTAGTCTGCCAGTCCCACATTAGAATTAGAGATGCCAACTCGGAAATAACAAAAATTGTTAAAAACTATAAGGCCTGTCAAGTGACCAATACAGTGGCCAATGGGGGAAAAAAACATGGTATTCAATACTGGGAGTCTATTGAGGGATGGACTTCACAAAGGTAAAACCAATAAAAACATTCAGATTTGAATATTTACTGATGGTTATAGATACATTTTCAGGATGGTCTAAGGTGTTCCCAACTAAACATGAGACTGCTTAGATAGTAGCCAAAGACACTACTAAAAGAAATTCTTCCAAGATATGGTTTTCCTAGGCTTATACTGTCAGATAATGAACCTATATTTGAGTCCCAGGTGAGTCAGAAATTAGCTAATATTCTGGGAATTAGTTAGTAACCTCATTGTCCATCAGACCCCCAGAGTTTAGGACAGGTAGAAAAGATAAATAAAACCCTAAAAAAGATCTTAACTAAATTGAGCTTAGAGACTGATGGTGACTGGTTAAATCTTCTCTCCTTTATTGGGTACAGAACTCCCCATACTAGATAGGAGTCACCCCCTTTATGTTTGAGTCACTCCCCCCATTATTCCTAGTTTGCAGGTAGAAGTTATTATAAAAACAGATGATCACCAATTATTAGATGATCTCAAAGGTATCCAATGGGTACATAAACATATTTGGCCTAAACTTCGTGCTTTCTATGAAACTGGACCACCTCTGGAGCCCTACCAATTCCAACCCGGAGATTGGATCCTAATAAAGAGACATGGCCAGGGGTCACTAGAACCTCTCTGGAAAGGCCCCTATGTCATCCTTCTGACACCACTTACTGCCCTGAATGTTGAGGAAATTACAGCCTAGATTCATCATACTCACACTCAAATTACAGAATCATTTACAGTCAAGGATGAACCAGACCATCAGAGAAAGAAAAGATAAAAGATTATCAGATATCCTTCCAACCCTCTCAAGCTCAAATTCCATTCTGATAAGCCTCCTCACTGCCTGTGCTGTAGAACCCAACCCTTACCAACCCCTTAATCTTACCTGGGCCCTCATCAATAGGGCCACAGGAAAGACTGTTAATTCCACTTCCTGGGATATGCCCTCAGGTACCTGGTTCACTGATCTCAGTGTTGACCTCTGTGATCTGGTGGATAAAAAAATGGGACACACTCCCCCTCCTCGCCTCTCTAGAGCAGCCATGGTTGGTGCATTAGAAACTAAACACCAAGTTTTTTACATTTTTACATTTGTCCAGGACATTCCCAGAGCCATAACCAATGCAAGAAGTGTGGAGGCCCTGATGTCTTCTACTGTACAGCCTAGGGATGTAAAGCCACTAGATAGATACATTAAAAGTCTCCTAATAAGGACCTCATCACCATGATGAGGCTCAATATCCAGGACTGTGAGGATAAATACAATCCTGTTATTAGATTCACAGATGATGACAAGAAGGCTAAATGGGCTTCCGACAAGACTTGGGGACTAAGACTTTCTGTTACTAGTAAGGATCTAGTGTCCTGTTTAACATTTGACTCTATGTTTAGACGCACCCAATTACTTTCAACCCCAATGTCTTGCTGGCTAACCCTCCACCTACTCCACTTCTGTGTGCCCAGATCCCAACCCAAAGCTCATACCTAGTATTGCCCCATCCCAAGCCCCAGGAACACCACAAAGACTAAATAATGAGAACCCTGACACCCTCTGGAATATGATGGTCCAGTCTTTTCAGGTCACCAATGCCTCCAGAGCTGAGTTGACTAAATCATGCTGGTTGTGCTATGTGTTAAGACCATCATAATTTGAGGGCATAGCTGATTTAAAGCTTTGCCTAAAACTGAGAACCTCAATGAGTGCAGATGGCAACAAGGTGAGGCTAGGTTGACCTTACAGGCCATAGATGGTCAAGACACCTATATAGAGACAATCCTGGGGCCTATAGCTATTTTTGTAACCAAACTTACAAGATAAATCCAAACTATAGTGACTACCTATTGCCACCCATCAATATCTGGTGGTCATGCACTACAGGGCTCACTCTATGCATCCATGAGACTATATTAAATCACGACAAAGAATCCTGTATATTTGTCCAGTTGTTACCTATGATTATCTACCACACTAAAGAACAAGTTCTAAATTTTCTAGATAGAACTTCAGGTTTAACACCCCCCCTTCCAAGAGTCAAGCAAGAAATAATTTCAGCTGTAACTCTGGTGTCTCTAACAGAATTGGTCATGGCCTACATAGGAATGGGCTAGCTTCCGCAGTGTTACCAAACATTACAATTGTCTAAGTGAGGCCATAGAAACTGATATAAAGAGATTTTAAAAAGAAAAAATATTTTCTTTTATATTCCTCTTATATTCTCTAATATTCTCTGGGCTTCCTGGCAGAGGTGGTACTCCAAAATAAGAGGGGGCTAGATCTCCTGTTCATGCAACAGGGAAGGCTATGTACAGCCTTCAAAAATTAATTTTATAGTGACCATTCTGGAATGGTCAAAAAATTGATGGACAAAGTACTGACCAAGAAGAGAGAGAGAAATAGAGAGAAAAGAGAGAAGAGAGAAGAGAGGAGAGAGAGAGAGAGAGAGAGAGAGAGAGAGAGAGAGAGAGAGAGAGAGAGAAGGCTGGTTCAAATCATGGTATAACAGCTCCCCATAGCTGAACACCCTAATATCTACCCTGCTGGGTCTCTGCTCATTTTACTTCTGCTCCTCACCTCTAGCCCCTACATTCTGAGCAAATTAGCTAATTTATAATAAAAAGACTTGGGGCTATTCAACTTATGGTGATAAAAAGTCACTATCAGTCTCGACATAACAAAGCCTATGAGCTTCAGGAAGTCCCATGATTGGGCCTTCTAGTCACAAGAGAAAGGGGGGATGAGATGCCAAAGCTTTAAAATTCAGACTCCACTTTAGAGAACCTGACCTAAGTTTGAAATCAGATAAACTAACAGGCTGGTACCTATCATTAGTTTCTAAATTACCACCCCTCCAACAAAACTTGAGCCTAGCTCCAGTCTCTAGGCTCAATTCCAACAAGTCCTGTGTCTCCAGGTTAAACCTCCAACAAGACCAGCATCTCCAGGTTATTATCCCAACAGATCTACAACCCCAAGTTACAAGCCCACCCCATGCCTAACAACTACCAATGCAGAAAAAAATTAAGTTTACAATTTGATTCCCAGCACCAGCCAGTTATACTAAAGGCCATGGTCACTTTCCAATTAGATGCTTGCACACATACTTCATGTCCTGCTTGCTGCTTACTATTTTTTTTTTAAATTTTTTAAGATTTATTTTTTTTATCTAATGTATATGAGTACACTATCACTGACACACCAGAAGAGGGCATCACATCCCATTACAGATGGCTGTGAGCAACCATGGAGTTGCTGGGAATTAAACTCAGAACCTTTGGTAGAGCAGCCAGTGCTCAAATCACTGAAAAAATATATATAGATAGATAGATATAGATATAGATATTGATATTTTATTTACATTTCAAATGTTTCCCCCTTTCCAGGTTTCCCCTTTGGAACCTCCCTATTACCTCCCCCCTCCCTCTGCCTCTATGGGGCTATTCCCCCACTCACCCACCCACCCATTCTCATCTTCCCTCCTTGGCATTCTCCTATACTGGGGCATCTAACACCCTCAGACCCAAGGGCCTGAGGTCAAGGGCCAAGGCTTGAGGTACCAAGCCTTGCCTTGGTAGATATTTGGGGCTCCTCTCTCCACCAAAAACTCTCTTGTATGTCAGCAGTGAGCTGAGGGGCCTGGGCTAGCTCAAATAGAATGAAAACCTTGCTGTGAGTTGCATTGGATCTACTCCTGTCTGAGGTTTTTTTTTGGGGGGGGGTGATGGGGGTCACTAACACTTCTGTGGCACTACAGAGTCATCTTTGCTTATGCCCAGAAATGGTATAGCTGGATCATATGTTACTTTTAGCAATTTTTGTGTAACCTCCGTTCATGTGACTACTGCAGGGTAGTAACCCAGATTTATGAAAGTGTCCTAGCAGAAGAACATGGAGACATCTATGTTTTAAAGCTGTTGGTAGTCAGCCAACCTCCAAACTTAATTGGACTTCTCTGCCATTGCATCTCTCCGCATGGTTCTCACTGCTTTACCTCCATGCCCTGTCCCTTTCTGCTACACTCCTGCCTGCTTCTCTCTTCCTCCCCTCTGTCTGCCCCAGCCTCATCTGTTATCTCTTATTTCTACAAAAGCTGTACTCCTTATTCATCAAGTCTGAACCAATCATCAGCAGGACCATGCCCAGTCCATCTCTCTTTGTTGCCTTTTGGGGTTGAGGGCTACATGAACTTCACCATGGCTGTTTGCTTCTTTATGTGATAATCTCAGAGAATCATCTTTCAGGCAGGTGAGGAATTGACAAACATTGGTAACAGGCCATAGAAACGACAATACCAAATACCCCGCTAGCACTTGGCTCTGCCAGAACAGCAATTAACATTCGAAAATACAGGGACACACCTACATAGCCCTTTGATACGGTGTGTGTGTTGGGGTGGGGGGTAGGTTATCCCAACAATTTTTCTTGGTCCTTTCTCTATATTGCTTCCTTTACCTTTTCAAGAGTTAAAAGCATTTTGAAATTATTTTTGGTATCCTACCTAGTAGGAGTACCACCATAAGCAGATATTCCTGGATATTTTGTGTTTTGTTTTGTTATGGTTTTTTGAAAGGTCTCATATAACCTTGGCTGTCCTTAACTTGGCTACATAGAGGAGGCTGACTTTGGACTCCTGATACTTTTGCCTTCCCCATAACCTCAGTGTTGGGATTACAGGTGTATACCACTGCAACAGGTTATCCTGTGCATTCTCCACCTCCCTCACCCTGCTTCGTTCACTCCATTTAGCAGATGCAATGTTTCATATGATCTTTACCTTTCCTTCTTAATGTGTTCCTGAATATCTAGAGATTCTCAGTACAGTTTCTTCCATATGTAAGGAAACACGACATATCCAGACCAATCTCACTCTCCAGGACCTAACAGAATTTGCATATCTAAATTTCAAGTCAGGTTGCACTATGGTCTCTGCTATATAATTAAAACTACAGCATTAATATAGTGGTAACGTTCAAGTTTAATGTAATTCTGTTCCAGAGGAACAGCTGTTATACTGTAACTGGTTCCCCCACTCTCCATTATGCAGAGAATTTAGTGTGTGTGTATGTGTTTGTGTGTGTGTGCTCATGTGTGTGCCTGTATACAATATGGCAAATAATAGATGGCAGGGGAATAAGAGAGACAGACAGCACTATTTTTGGTCCTTTTCACTTCTTGCCAAGTATGTGATTTTGCATAAATCCCTTATGTAGAAAATCCTTTTTCGGGTGATAGACTTAATTTGTATGTTGAGATTTTCATACTGGGATATAGTGCATATCTAATAGATTAAATTTATTATTATTTTAATGAAGTTTCATAGCTTTGATAACTTGTATCTCCTTCAGGCTTCCCTTTTATATTTCCAATAATTTCTTTATGTGTGTTTCATACCCATTATTGATTTGGCCAGCAAAGATAGAAGTTGTTTTTATTTGGTTTTAATTAATTAGTCTATTTATTCATTTATTTTGACAAGAGAGGAAATTTACTTTCTTAAATTGTTTCCTTCTGGTTGGTGATAATTGTTGTTAGCTTGAATGTTAAGGTTGATTTTTGGTCCAGCTGCTAATGATACATGATTGCTATATTCTAGAGAGAAGAATTTAGATGTAATTAAGTGTGAATACATCCTCATCAGCTTGTCTTCTGCTCTTACAAGAACTTTTGCTTGTTTAAAAGTGCCAGCTCCAGCTTAATTCTTCTCCTAGTAAACACTTTAGGATTATGCAAGCAGACCAGTATTTCTAATCTGATTCAATACTTATATCTTGAAACAACAGACAATGTGATGGGGTTACAAATTAAAACAACAACAACAACAACAACAACAACAACTCTCAGTTGCTGACAGCTAGGGATGAATGGCATCATAGGAGACCTAAGGTATTGAGTCGTGTCAAAAATATGGTAAATCTGTGTTATAAAAAAAACCTCTTTCTAGGAGCTAATGGGATTCAGAGGAAAACAGATGAAAATTAACAAGCTCAATAAAATAATAGGGACTCAATTGTCTGAAGGATCTGATTAGTTGTTTGGTTCATTGCTTATTTTCTCTTTATGTTGATGGCGAATCAAACATGTGCCCTTGTATGTGCTAGTCACATACTGTGCTCCTGAGCTACAACTCAGACACATATCTGTTTTATAAGCAAATTCTCAGACCACCTCTGAATTTTTCAAAATAGTGTCAATGAAGAAAAGAGGGAGCAAAGGAAGCAGCCACAGAATGAAGTGTTCCATGGACTAAATAGAGGTACATAGGAGGAGTATAGGGGCAAGCTTGGTAGAAAAGGAAGGAGGAATTATAGCTTTGATGAGAAATTCCAGTTCCTTGGAAGATCCCGACAAGGCTTTCATGTGGCCTGAGCACATGACAAAGAAAGACTCTGTTTAATAATGTATAAATTAAAGAAATGTGAGCTTTTGCAGCGTCACACTGATTTTTTTTTAACTGAGTTGATACATTTTCATGCATAAGGAACTTGGTGTTTAGCCTTACTAGTGTACCATTGCCCAGTAGAAACAAAATGTTAATTGTACAAGGAAGTATTGGAGAGAGAGTGGGGGGGGGAATACTGTAAGGTGGATAGCTAAGGTAGAATTTTCTAGTGGCTAAATTTAAGCATGCAAATATAACAGGCAAAATTATAATTAATATTTGTTGCAATGTATTAAAAATATTCTCACCAAGTCAATCAATACTAAATATTGATCAAATGCAAGCCTCTCCTCATACTGACATTTAGAAACCTAGTGTGTTTTTTGCACTGATAGCCTACCTCAATTTGTAACAACCACATTTCATGTTCTTAATAATCACATGGCTGATGTATTCTTGTACTCGGTGTTAATTTCAAGGACTCCATCTTTTTATCACCATACATGAAGTCATGGGAACAAAACATAATTTGGTCAGACTGATAGATCTGTACTCTCCAGTATGTTAATCACTACCAGTATTGTTATTGGATTTAGTGATTATATACAGCCTGTGCCTCAAGAAGCTATGTCCATCCATTTCTCTCCAATAAGCCAATTAAAGAAGTCATATTAATAATGAAATAACAAAAAATATTTATTCAATGTGACCATCTGTCTTGGGAGGTCTTGACGTGAGAGTAGGATTTAAATATAAAGCAAAAGATATGCAGAGCACCCAGCAAAGTGTGGTCTCTTCTCTACCATTGTCTCAGGAATAAGTCTCTCCTATATGGTTAGTCTCTTCTGTAAATCTTTGATAATGTCAAAAATTTTTCTCCAGAAGACAAATTTTCCCTCTTCAGGCTTCCAGGGCTCCAGCCATATTGTCTCCATAGCAAGAAATTTCTGTCAGATTTTTTTATTTCTTGGTGGACACTTTTTCAACAATCTTGTAGCAAAATTGAGTAGTAATGCGTCTTCTTCCAGCACTTCATTTCCTGCCACACAAACTAGATACACAGTGTGCCAATCTACATTCAAATTAATTTTAATCAAAATTAAAATACAGTCCCTCATTTGAACTAGCCACATTTCAAATCCTCAGTAACCACAGGAAGCAATTGACAACTCTGTAACAGACCTGACCCAGAGAGAGAGAGAGAGAGAGAGAGAGAGAGAGAGAGAGAGAGAGAGAGAGAGAGAGCCCTGTGTCTTTCAATCTCACTATTACACTATTGAAACAGTGGATCCTAAAGAAATGTGACTCTCTCCAGGAAGCTCATACTGAGAGAAAGAAAAAGCACCAGCCAGAGGGGGATCTTGCCTCATGGAAAGAAATTTTATTTTACATAGTTCTAACAATTTGTCAGACCAACTTTCAAGACAAGACTAAAACGCAAGTAATGATGGATCAAAAGAGCATGGGACCACATCTAGACCTGGACTACTTAGATATACACATTTTTGGCCTTCTATTTAAACTCTGATCTAAGTTCAGAACCCAAAAGATGGACTTGAAAGTTTGGCTAGAGCTGTCTTTCCAGTGTGGCCACACTGGATAAACTTCCTTTCAATAATTTACATGATTAATTTGGCCCTTTTAATTGACTTATTGATGATCCTGACCAGACCTGACTTTGGGCACAGGTTGTGACCCTTCAAGTTTTGTAACAGCACATAAGATTTATAGACTTATTCTTCTAACTTCTAAACCAAACCTCAGAGAATAATATCTAAATCACATGGAATTTGCATCACCTTTGATGAAAACACATGAACCTTGTCAATGTAAAAAACAGCTCTCATCTTAAAGAGAATACGAGATAGTGTGACAAGAAGCTCACTCAAGAATATTTAAACAAAATTGAAATTTCTCCACGGTACTAAAATGCTAATCAGTCCATCAGTCTTTGTAGACATAGAAGTGATAAACAAGCCTGCCTCCATCTTAGACTTGAAAGCCATCCTATAGTAAAGACAAACTAGATTTATTTCTGTTTATAATTAAAGCTTTATTTCTCAAGAATTGGGCTATGTCCCACTTATAACCTTCACCACAAAGTGTTCTGTACTACCTGTTCCAGAATATAGCTACCATGCCTTTGTTTCAAATGGTTATTGTGGCCACCTGTTGTTATTACTACCTTATGACCACCTTGCAATCACATCTGTGTTTCAAAAGGTTGTTATAGCTAACTTGTTAGCTTATGTTCTGTTTCTGTAACCCCACTTATTTGTCTTCCAAATTCCCCATTTCAAACCCCCTGGTCTATAAAAACTTACCTTCCCCACATCGAATGCTGGCTTCTTGAACCCTTCCTTTAGGGGAGGCAGTGCAATGTCCATGGATTCAAAAGCTTGCTTGCTTTGATTAATTGCTTGCTTTAATTTATTTGGCCAAGATGATTTGGGTCAGTTATCTTTCTCCTCACCTCTTTGGATTATCAAACGCTCCTTCCAGGTATTTATTGTTCACAGCTAGACACAGCTGCATTTCAGGAATTTCTGGTCACAACCTCCTTCTTCATTTTATTTTATTTTATTTTATTTTATTTTTTGATACTTTATTCACATTTCAAATGTTTCCCCTTTCCAGATCTCCCCTTTGGAACCTCCCTATTCCCTCCCCCTCCCGCTGTCTCTATGGGGGTATTCCCCCACCCACCCACCCAACCACTCTCTTGTCTTCCCTCCTTGGCATTCTCCTATATTGGGGCATCTAACACCCTTCCGCCCAAGGGCCTCTCCTCCCCCTGACGGGTAACAAGACCTTCCTCTGCCACATATGTGGCCAGCACCATGGGTCCCTTCTATTCTTTGGTTGGTGATCCAATCTCTGGGAGCATCAGGAGGTCAGGGCAGTGGACACTGTTGCTCCCTCCCTGGGGCTGCAAACTCCCTCAGTTCCTTCAGTCCCTTCTCCAACTCCTCCATCTGGGACCTCACACTCAGCCCTACGGTTGCTGTGAAGTGACTCTTGGGTATTCTGAACTTTGGGGGCTAATAACCACTTATCAGTGAGTATATATCGTGTTCATTCTTTTGTGACTGCATTACCTTGCTCAGGATGATATTTTCAAGTTCTATCCGTTTGCCTAAGAATTTCATGAAGTCATTGTTTTTAATATCTGAGTAGTATTCCATTGTGTAAATGTACCACATCATCTGTATCCATTCCTCTGCTGAGGGACATCTGGGTGGTTTCCAGTTTCTGGCTATTATAAATAAGGCTGCTATGAACATAGTGGAGCATGTGTTTTTATTACATGTTGGAGCATCTTCTGGGTATATGCCTAGGAGTGGAATAGCTGGATCCTCAGGTAGTATTATGTTCATTTTTCTGAGGGTCCGCCAAACTGATTTCCAGAGAGGTTGTATCAGCTTGCACTCCCACCAGCAATGGAGGAGTGTTTCTCTTTCTCCACATCCTAGTCAACATCTGCTGTCACCTGAGTTTTTGATCTTAGCCATTCTGACTGGTGTGAGGTAGAATCTCAGGGTTTTTTTGATTTGCATTTCCCTGATGACTAAGGATGTTGAACATTTCTTTAAGTGCTTCTCTGCCATTCCAGTCTCCTGTTACCCAGTGAATTTGTACCCAACCATCCCTTCACCAACATATTACAAAAACATGGCTGCAAGGTACAGCATTGTCCAAGAGAATCCTGAAAATAGATAAATTTTGTAAGCAAGATTTCTGTCTAATTGCATTTTTTTAGTTTCATACAAATGTGTTGCTCTGTATTTGAAATATATGTACACCTTGAAAAGGAGGGTGAAAAAGTACTTCTAAACAAGCCAGATGCATCTTTGAAAATGTTACATCTTAGGGAGCATAATAAGGATTGTAGAATGCCTGGCTTGCGAATGACAAAAAAAATGCAAACATGCAACAATAGTCTTTTCTAACCCTTCTTTATATACTTTTCAGACTTTTTTCCCTTGTCAATGCTTTGGGCAGTGTTCTAACTTGGTATTTGCAAGTCAATGGCAAGGCATGCTCAGCACTGAGGGAATTACATAGTCACAGACAATTAGTCTTTTAAAAGGTCTGCTTCTTGGAAATCTGCCACCAAATCCAGTATAGCCTCAGCACATAATGTAAATTTTTAATGATTATAACTTTTCTAAATGCAGCCTTTAACAAATCTTATAGTGGTGTTTTGAAACTTTTCAATCAAACATAACCCAATTAAGTTTGTATTTGATTAAACTGAACTGCCACTTCATCGAAGTGCTTAAATAAATCAGCATTAATATGTTTTCACTACAGTAAATAAAGTTAATTCTATATATTTGAAATGTCAATATTAGCACATGGTTTTGAAAAGTACTCCCTCTGCTCTGAATAATGAATCCGGTATTTTCTTCTTTTTCTATTGCCCCCAAACTCTACAAGTTCTTAATTTTTAAGAAGTAGTAAATCAAATATGTTTTAAATTCTAAAACATATTGTCATAGCTGTTTTAAGACTCTGATTAATGTTTTCCTTTTTCTTTAAAAAATACAGTATCAATGGATCTTTCAAAGAATAATTGTAGGGATTTCTTTTTATTAGGATTAATTTGTTTGAACACCTTTAGCAGCTTCTCTTCTAGGACAGAGATTCTCAGTCTTTTTAATACTGCAATCCTTAAATACAGACTATCATGTTCTGGTGACCCTAACCATAAGATTGTTTTCATTGCTAATTCACAACTATAATTTTGTTAATGTTATAAATTGTAATGTAAATATCTGTGTTTCCCAGTGGTCCTAGGCACTTATGAAACCCAAAGTGGTGTGACCCAATTGAATAGCAATATTTGAGTATCTTAAATACTAGGAACCAGAAATACTCCAGATTTTTATGAAAGCAAAAACTACAGATCTCATGCTAAAGAGAGTTAGAGATAGTTTATTCTGAAGCCATTTTGAGTTATCATGCCTGGGAACACAGATTAATGTTGCCCCCAAATCCTATTTTCCAATGTGGAAGCAGTTTTACAAAGTCCTTATAGTCTTTATAGAACAAAGACAGCTTTGGGGATGGTAGAAGCTAGTTGCTTGGTAAATCAATAGGTTCTAAAAAATAGTATTTTAAATTTATTGTCACAAAATCTTGGATCCCATATTGGGGTGGGCAAGAAATCCAAAGTGTTTCACAATGTGAAATAATGGTTGTTCTGGAGGACCAGAATTCAGCCCAAGTAAAGGTAATTAGCCCCTGGACAGGCAACATTCTGATCTCTCCCCAGGACTGAAATGTGTCTCAGCCAACCAGTCTCCTATACAAACAGATTCTTTTCAGGAGTTTTCATTCACATTTTGAACATGTTCCCTCTCTCTCTCCCTCTCCTCCATAATTCTGAAATCCAAAATGTTCCACAATGTGAAATAATGGGATATGAGAGTCTGAGTGCCTTGGCTCTGTTGTATTAAGCTTGAGAGGCTAGAGTCCCAGAAAACCAGAGGCCATCAAAGCCATACCAAGCCAGAGGCTCTCCCATTCTCATCTTGCAAATATTAAGAGTGCAATGCAGGGATCAGAGAGGGTGAGTTTTAGAAGTATTATATTATAGGGAACTTAGGTGAGAACAAAGGCAGAGCTCCTGTACAGCAGGAGGAGTCCTCAGCAGTGGGATACAATTGAGCTCACTGCCTTGGAGATAAGGCGTTAGTGGACAGAGGAATGGAAGAGAGAATGTAAAAATCAGTCCAGTTCTCATTTCAGTAAACCAGACCTTCTTTCCAACATTTCTTCCTCTGGCTATGGCAGAACCAGAGACATTTTTGGTTTAAGACCCCTTGTGTCTCCTTTAGCAGGAATGAAAGTTTCAGCATGCCCAAGGACATTTCTGGCTTTTCCTCAAAAACAGAAACTGGTCACTTTTGAACTGTTTGGCCAGTTTCTACTTCCTGATGTCATTAAAAAAACATATGTTAGATTTTAGATTTTCTGATTAAATATGAGTTGTCCAATTACAAGCAGTTGTTTGTGTTTTTATTTTAATTTTTTCAATTAAAAACTTAAATGGCAGAGCTAGAGAGATAGCTCAGCAGTTAAGAACACTTCTTCCTCTTCCAGAGAGCTATGGTTTCTAGCATCCATAAGGGTGGCTCATATCCACTACTGCCTGTATTCTAACTTCAGGGGATCCCACATCCTCTTTCCAGCTTCTGTGGGTCCAAGCTTGTATGTGTGTGAGCACATGCGTGCGTGCGCATGCGCGCACACACACACACACACACACACACACACACACACACACACACCCAGAGGTACACACACAGACAAGTAAATAAGAATAAAAATGAAATTGAAAGAAATGTATTAGCATTGAGTGGTAGGAAAAAGTGTCTCTCCATTGTTTACATTACAACATTTTGAAATTCACCATCTAAGGGTAAAAGATGATGCTTAGAAGTAGAGCATAGTATATTGATAATGTACATTTCCATTTTCAATTTCCATTACTGTTCAATTGATAGATGCTGTAAGATGATGATACATTTTCCATGATATTCACAATTTACATTTCAGTGCTAGTCCTTCCTCTTGGAACATTAGCAAACTATTTGAGTTAACTTATCTTACAAACTGTGTATAGGAACATTCTAAAAATAAACTGCTGTAGTCAATATTCTATTGCTGTAAAGAGACAATTGTTTCTTATAAAATAAAACAGTTAATTTGGGCTTCCTTACAGATTCAGAGGCTTAGTCCTTTATCAATGGCAGGAAGTATGGCGTGAGGCAAGCAAAGATACTGTTGGAGAAATAGCTGAGAGTTCTACATCTAGATCTGAAGGCAGCATGGAAAGGGGGAGGATGGAGTGGGGTAGAGGGGAGGAGTGAGAGGGAAGGAAATGGAGAAGGAGAGGGATGGACATAGAGGGAGAGGGAGAGATACACACACACAGATACTCACATACACGCACACACACACACACGAGAGAGAGAGAGAGAGAGAGAGAGAGAGAGAGAGAGAGAGAGAGAG
>JADRCH010007462.1:1040449-1103692 GCA_019843965.1 Rhynchomys soricoides | reverse complement strand
AGAGAGAGAGAGAGAGAGAGAGAGAGAGAGAGAGAGAGAGAGAGAGACTGGACCCAGTACCCCAGTTTGGGCTTCTGAAACCCCAAAGTCTACCCCCAGTGACACACTTCCTCCAACTAGACCACAACTACTCCAACAGGGCCATGACTCCTAATCCCTCTCAAATAGCACCACTCCCTAAAGCCCACACATTTAAATATATAGCCTATGAAGACGATTTCTATTCAACCCACCACATACACTAAACTTTTATTTGAATGTTATACTGTGTTCCTGACTCTGTTTTATGTATCTATTTTTAATATGTGTATATGTGTATCTGTGTGTTGTCATATGCATAGGAGTACAGATGCCTGAGACATCTGATCCCCATTGATCTAGAGTAACAGACAGCTTTCAGCCACCTGATCTGAATATTGGGAGTGAAACCTAGATCTTCTAAAGAGCAGTAAGCACTCTTAGCCATGTTCTTGGCTTTAAATAAGGGAAACCAAAAGTCAATCTACCTTGGATTAGAACAGCTGTCATTAGGTAAAATTAAATCAAGGTATAAGTGACACAATCCTCTCTCTCTCTCTCTCTCTCTCTCTCTCTCTCTCTCTCTCTCTCTCTCTCAGCTTAAATGAAAGAGGCTGTTTCTCCATGCATTCATTTACAGAGATGTATATCAGGACTGATATGATTCCTAGCTCTTACATGGCTGGCCTCTATGCCAAGGGATATAAAGAGGGTATCTTCTAGCCACTCTGTCTGAACTCTAGCTAACAAAATGGAAGGAAGGGAAGAAGAAGACAAGGTCTTCTCTCCAGAGATTCTCAGAACTTGCATGCCTCACTTCCACTTATATCCTATAGTCTGGTCATAAGTAACAACAACAACAAAAAAAGACAGAGACTGATAACCTTTTTTGCTGTGCTCCTACTACAGAACAAAATTATAGTTATTCATACTACGATCTTATCTGGGATGAAAATCTTGATCAGCAAAAGTCCTTACTGTGATCCAGACAGACTCTTCTAGAAAAGTAAAGGTATCATCTACATTTCTGATAGTTTCCTAAAAGAGTTACTTCTAATATATTAAGGTTTTTTTTCCTGACTTGCTACATTCTCAGAGTCCCCTTCTCCATATTATCATAAAATCTCCATTCCTATCAGAGACTATGTTCCTTAGATTAGAGTTCTTCCTTTATCCAAGCTTTCCTGCCTGCCAGGATAAGAGCCTCGTTTCCAAATTCTTGAACTGGTATAATATCTCACAGGATGAAGAAAAGTTAAATTCCTTTTTGAACTGGCCAAAACACTAACTGTTTGACCTTCTGTGTCTTTTCACTTTGTCCTATGCTAAAATACTTCCACTGACAGTAAAGACTTTCTGGAAAACCTAAAATTGAAGAGACAAATATATAAAAGGTTTTGGTTTCTGTCATGTATAATAGTATCAGCTACTGTGCTTTTGGTGGCTTACTCTATGTCAGGAATTCTGTTATCAGTTTGTCTTAAATTGTATTATTAAATCTTCAGAAGAACCTTCTAAGGTAAGACTATAGATGAAGAAACTAAGTTTCATAGAAACAATGTAGTTTACCCAACTGCTGCAGACAATGAATAATAATAGAGCATGAAACGCATTCCATTCCGAATCCAGATGCCCCTGCCCTCCTACTCTGTGTTCTCGCCTGTTGTTCATCAGTTAACCTTATTTTACATGAAAAACAGCATCTAAGTCTGCTGTCAGTATGGTAGCTACTAGTACCATATTGCTATTTATGTTTCAGGGGAAAGTTGAGTAATTAAAAACGTTAAAATTTCACTTCTTTGGTGTACTCAGATTATGTGCTCCTTAGAAACACATGGCTAGTGGCCACTCTAGAGGACATTTCTATCACCACAGATTTTTCCTGGAGAGGACTGATATAGATCTTTCTAATTGTATACTGATACAACCAATAAAACGTGGGGGCAAACCTTAAAGAATTCTATCAAGATTAATCATTTTGCCCCATAAAGTCCAATTTTATTCCTAAAAGCTGAGTAAGAACTTTGAATAATCCTTGAATGCTGTCTCTGAAATCATCATTAATCCAATCAATCCTGATGTGATATGCACAGTGGTGGCTATGAAGTTACAACTGACCAGTATTCCCAGTAAATATACAGCTCCATAAAGCACACTGCGCTTACTTGAGCTAAAAAATTGCCTTCATTATGAGTACTTGCTACATAAATGTAAATATTTCACTAGGGAAAGAATTAGCTATCATAACAGTTCTAGATCTTGGGTTTTGTCCAATTTGAGTGCTGTAATATAAATGCCACATACTAGGTAGTTTCTAAACAAAAGCTCATTACAATTCTAGAGTCTGAGAAGCCCAAAAGCAAAAAGCATGTGTTATCTGTTAAGAGTTTTCTTCCTGTGGCCAACTCCATCACAGGGTTGAAGGGGCAAGGGTAGTTCCCAAGCCTCTTTTTTATAACGGCAATAATCCCATTCATAAGACTTTAATCACCATGTCCTAATTATCTCCCCAAAGCCATACTTCCTCACCCTATCAATTCAAGGAAGGAGACATAAGCAATCAGTTCTTGGCAATACTTATAGTCTAAGGCATGAATGGTCACAGAATTTATAGGACCCATTTGTCCATTCTTTCAACATTACCAAGAATTAACTTGATTCTCATTGTTTTCAGTATTATATAGTATTTAGTACTAAAGAAATAAAGAATACAAAAATATTTCACTATGTGGAGGATAAAATATTATTTTAATCTTATCCTATTGGCTATTTTATTAAACTATTTCTAAGATAAAGACTCAAAGGTGTACTTAAGGAAAAAATGTATTATCTACATAGTGAAATGCACTGGAATTACCAATGATAGAAATTTCAAAACTTTTGTGTAAAATAGTTTACAACCTTAGTAAATAACTCCTAGCTTTTACAGAAAAGAATAAATAGTAATAGTAAAAGGAAGAGTAGAAGGAAGAAGAGGAAGAGGGGGAGGAGGAGGAGGAGGAAGAGGAGAAGGAGGAAGAGAGGAAGAAGAAGAAGAAGAAGAAGAAGAAGAAGAAGAAGAAGAAGAAGAAGAAGAAGAAGAAGAAGAAGAAGAAGCAGCCCTGTAGATTTTTTTCTATTTGAAAAAATGCTGCATAAAAGGAATACTTGTTAATCTGGCCAGAAAAAGAACAACTCCAGGTGATTCAATACACTACTGCATTCAATTAGTACTACTTTTCTTTCCTCAAAGATGAAAGGAGAAAAATTAAGTAGAAAGAGCAACAATGTTCTGTAATTTGGATATCTAGTCGTTTTTTGTTTAAAATTTATACTCAGATGACAAAGCAGCAAACACCATAGTTACATTAATATGGAAAAAGAAAATGGCAGGTTTCTTCTAGTGAGTAAAACATTCAACCCAGTTCTTTTCCTACCTCTGTTTATCCTGAATTAAAGAGCTATGTGTAACTTTAATATTTTTAAACCTTATTTTTAATGATGGTTCTTAAAAGCTTTAACATCCCTTTTAGTCTACCACCCACCAAAGACAGTGGGAAAGAAAGGATACAGGGAAGTGGACATGTTTAGAAAGGTTCTTTGGAGCAACTCCCATCTCTGTTGTTTGGAAATCAGCAGTTCAATTAACAGGTTAGCAGAAGCAATTCAATCCACTCACAAACACTTCAGGGATACACCAGCAGTCCTATTCAGTAAAGTCAGTATAGCAAACAAGAATCAGCAGTGGTGGCACTACCTAGTATTGTGCCCAGATTGCAAAATCCCCAAAGAGACCACCAGGAATCACAACTCCAATGCTAGAGCATGAGGGTCTTTATTCAAGCTCTTAAGCCTGGGCCACAAACCTTCCTGATGCAACAAGTCTAGGGGAAAGGGATTTTAAAAGGAAAAACCCACAAGCAGGGGTTTCTAAGCCTTGGGTAAGAGGTTTATGGAGAACATCTGGTCATTGATTAACTGCTGCTACAGAAGAGGAGTGATCCCCTTCTTTTAAAGATTGATTTATTTTATTTAAAGATTTATTTATTATATGAGTACAGTGTAACTTTCTTCAGACTGACCAGAAGAAGGAATCAGATCTTATTACAGATGGTTATGACCTACCATGTGGTTGCTGGGAATTGAACTCAAAGCCTCTAGAATAGCAGTCAGTGCTCTTAACCACTGAGCCATCTCTCCAGCTCGTAGCACTCTTTCTTAAGTGCAGAAAAGAATGTAGTTGGACTGGTGACTACCTGGGTTGCTAAGAAACGTTATCACTTTAGTGCAGAAAGGAATGCAGTAAGACCAGTAACTCTCAGCAGCCCAGCAGCCCCAGCTGGCCGGACATGGCCCACCCTGGGACCTGGTTCCCTGTGCAAACACATGTCTCTGCTTAGATCTCTCACTAGCAGAGACAGCCAGGCCTCGGCCTCAGCACAAGTCAGCAGAAGGGACCAGCAGGAACACCAGGAGAAGTTCTCAGTTGTGTCTCTCTCAGGGAAGAGAAGCTCAGCAAAGACACAAGACCCACAAATTTTACACAGCTAACTGTACCAGCAAGTCAAACTCTGTCTCCTTCACTCTATCGAGTCCTATTTATACACCTCAAATATCATGTGTCATCCCTGTGTCTTGCCTCAGCATGTGCATCCAATCAGCCTGAGTCCTCAGAGTCCTGACCAATGGATCTCAAGTACACAATATAAGGCAGACCACACCAATACACACGTGTTGTTAGCAAAGAATCCTTCATCACGTGTCCTTTCACGTGTTTACTTTAGCAGAACATCCCCTCGCCTGTCTGTTTCAGTGAAACATTTCTTCATCAGTTTGGCTTAGTCTTTCACCTGTGTCCACTTCAGGAAACACTTCATGTGTTTGCTCCAGCAAAACACTGTCCAACACAACTGACTCTCCAAAGAACCCTTAAGTTTCCATGTCAGCTATGATTAGAAATAACAAAATGTTATGTTGCTAATGTTTTGGGGTCTTTATTGGGTTCTTTTCTTTTCTATTTAGAGAATAAAAAAGCAGAGAAACTCTTGAGTGTGACAATTGCAAAAGGGAACTCTGAACATGGCAAATAGGAACAGATAGACACAGATGATTTAAAAGGAGGGGCACTTTTTTCTAGGGGTAAAGAAACACATACAAACAGCAAGTACACATAAAGACCAGATCCTCTGCAAAGCAGAGCTGGGGCTGAAAGCCAAAGCCCAATCTCTTCTTGAGGACAGGGAGCATTTTAAGGGTTTGTTGTGGAGGTTTTTCTCCTGCAATTTAGGGTTGGTCAAAGATTTAAACAAAGACAAATCTGCAAGTTTGGGGTAAACAGATTCTGGTCTGGCCTTGAACTTATTAGACTAGTCTACATCCAGGGGGCCTTACTGGTGCAGAATAATCCTGAAAAGCCTTTGTTTTAAGATGCCAAAATATTTTCTCAGATCATAAGGGTGAATATCTAATCATGGCTTTTTCTAACTGACTGTCTATGAGGGGATCTATCTAACTCTTAATCCCTCAATTTTAAGGAAGCATATATTCTGATCCCCCTACGTTTGATGGAGATGATTGAGGTGATGTGGATAAAGAGGGATGGAAGATAAAGGGGTGAGGGATGGAAGATTCTGTCTGCAGGTCTGTTGCCCTGTGGTCTCAAAGTGGTAGAAATCAAGGGAGTTCCATATATTGGTCTTATCAGAAGGTTCTAGGATTCTAAGACTCCAAAGATGTTATCAAATCAAGTCACCATTTCTGTTCCTATTTTCCCATCTGAGGCTTTTAGGTCCTTAACCATTCACCCTATATTGGAATTCTTCTCAGCAATAATACGTATTCTTTTTTATAATTTATTTAATTTTTTTTAAAATTAATGTGCATAGGTGTAAGTGTGTCAGATCCTCTGGAACTGGAGTTACAGACAATTTTGAGCTGCCATTTAGGTGCTGAGAATTGAACCTGGATCCTCTAAGAAGAACAGCCAGTGCTCTTATCCACTGAGCCATCATTCCAGCCCAGAAATAATAGGATTTTTTTAAAGAAATGATTTGCATTGCAATGAAAAAGCATCAACCAGGGAAGAGAGCAGACTAATGATCTTTCAAAGTTCTATGTATCTCTGAAATAAAATGGACATTGTGACAATTGTCAGCACTCTAAGTTGTATTGTCTGTTTTAAAGTACTATGTAAAAGTCCAAAATTATGCTTGAGCATGCTCATACCTCCAGGCAAATTAAAGACTACTATTAATAACAACAACAATAATAGTAATAAATATTCTATATATAGGCATATTAGTTACAGCATTGATTTGAAAAACCAAGGTATTTGGGGTAGAAGGAGACAGATAAATAGAGAGTAAAAGGACAATTTTAGCTCGGGAAGCTCGCTACTTCAATGATTAGGTAAAGTAGATCAGATCTCTATTTTGAAAGATAAGATCTGAATGTAAGAGTCCGTTCTGATGTCATTTGTAAGGCTTTAACAATGTCTTCTGTAAAAACAATTTAAATCTGCTTTATATATAAGACCTATACATGATTTATGGCTATTGGGTAGAGGTAAGTATTAGGTTGCTCCCACTCCTTAAAATGATAGATACTTATCTAAGGTTGGATGCAGGATTGCTGTCAAAGAGATAAAAGCTAGCAGGTGCCACTCTGCTATCTTCTCTGCTTCCTGAAAGGTAGCCATGGGAACTTTGGACTCCTTCAAATGCTTCTGCCTATTCTATATCTACCATCTGGTAGCCACAGAATAGTTTCATATTTACAGTGAACTTTTCTTCTTTACACCCATGGAGCCACCCAGTTTGATGGTTTTACTGGGTCCTTGCTTCCAGTAAGCACTTAGTGTTTTAGAAGACTACCTAATGGAAATGCTAAATTAGATAACATTATCATTATTATCTACTTCATTTCAGAGATAAAGCTAAGAGAATTGAAATCAAGAGTACATTTGAGCTGGGTAGGGTAATACGAGCATTTAGGCAGAGCACTCTTTGAGTTTGACATTAGTCTGGTCTACTTACTGTGTATTGAGTTCTAGGCCAGTTAGGGTTACATAGTTAGAGTCCTATCTCAAAAAAAAAAAAAAAAAAAAAAAAACCAGCGTGGGGCAGCAAAAGAAAAAGTATTTGAAACAAGTGGCAATGGCATCCAGGAAATGTTTTTAGGCCAAACCCCAGTCTTAAATATTCATAATTTTTATTTTCTGCTCTAGACGTTGTTAATGTGAACAGTGTTGACAAGGAAGCCTTATCTAATCATTATTGCCAGTAAAATTGAATTCTGTGTGCTAGCTTACATTGACTTGAGCTAGAAATCTGCCTTGGGTATTTGAATTTAATTTTAATTTGAAAATAATTTTAAGCATGTGTTAAAAACAACAAAAGTGTTTCTGCCCAACTTTTAGTTAGACAGTCCAATTATTTACAGTATCCTAGTACCCAAACAGACCAGTTACCCAAGATTTCACTGGGCTTTCTTTAAACTATCTAGTAGGTTAATTAATTGGAGCAAGTGAATTGTTTGGTCAGGCTAGATGTATACACTGATGTAATTACTTGGATTTTACTACTTTGTTTAGTAAGGAGCAAAAGTGCAGGAACAGTGACATAGATGAATATATTTGGCTAAGCAATAACACTGTATAGCTGGTGGTGATGCTTAGACTTGTAAGTTGAGAATTCCTATGTTGGCAAAGACTGATTTGACTGATTATAACTCTTGTGATGAGGAGTGATTGGAATGTTGTAGGCCCAGAGCCTAATGACCTGATCTGTGGCTAACTTTAACCCTCTGAATAGGTATTCTTTACCCATCTCTTTCTTGTTGGAACTTATATCCTGTGACTAATAGATAAAAACATTTCAAAATCTATTAACAAAGTAGATTACTAGCACCTACCAACTCAAAGCTGAGAAAGGACACAAGGCCTGTAAGAGAGATTCCTCCATCTTTCTGTAACCACCTTTCTGATATACCTACCAATGGATTTAAACTTGCTTTGATCTATGACTTTGTACAGATAGAATGCAACTTCATAAAACTGCTTTGACATAGGAACATGCTGCCTGGGTAACTAAACTCCATTTCCTTGGCCTTGGTTACTTAAATTTGGCTCCAGAAAAAGTAACTCATATAGTTTGTGGTAAGAGCTGTGTGTTTTTTATTTTTATTTATTTATTTTTTGGCTTTTTTTTTTTTTTGGTCTGCACTGACAGACTTTAATAAATTGTGTCATATATACTGATTATATAGGGTCTCAGCTGTGGTGGTTTGAATGAAATTGGCCATTATAGGCTCATATACTTGAAAGGTTGGTTTCCAATTGGTGGACTGTTGGGAAGGATTAGTAGGTATATCCTTGCTGGAGGAGGTATGACACTGGAGGTAGGATTTTATGTTTCAAAAGCTCATGTCTTTCTCTGTCTGTAGCCTGTGGATTAGGGTGTTTTTCTCAGCTACTTACCCAGAACCATGCGTACTTTCTTGATTCCATGTTTCCTACCATTGTAATGTACTCATCCTCTGAAACTATAAGCAAGCCCCTAATTCAATGCTTACTTTTTATAAGAGTTGCCTTGGTCATGGTATCTTTGCACAGCAATAGACAGTGATTAAGATACCAGCTAACCCAAAAAGTGATCCTGTGGATTTTTTTAACCCATATCTACCAACAGTTATAAGTCAACAGTTTTTTGTATTTGTCCTTATTTCTTATGATACTGTTTATGCTAAGCAGTAGGTTAGTTTCTTCTATGTAGCATGTTTCTCTTGTACTAAAAGAAATAGTAGGATTGCCTCATGGCAGGAAATGATCTGATATTCAACATTCAGTATTTACCTCATCTAGCACATAGTGTTTCAGAAAGTACAAATGAGTAAATGATGAATTAGTTTTGATTTTTAGATTATTTTAGTAGCTGTGGTTTGTGTGTGTGTGTGTGTGTGTGTGTGTGTTAACCCTGTATCATCAAGTGTTCAGAGTTCCTTACGATTTAGCCAGGATGAAATAGAATGCTCCCTTTTGTGTCTGGAGGCTTACCTCTCCCTCTTGCTGTCAATAGAGAGAAGTGGCTGAATGGTTGATGATATTTCTTGTAAAGACTTAATTTTGTAGTGTGAATATATTAGAGAAAGTTTCCTAATCTAGGGATCTTGATCAGGTTCATTTTCTCTGCTAGTTAAGGAATTAAAAGGCTTAAAAAGAATTCAAATGTAACAGGTAACAGAATGGAAAGACTCAGACAGAGCAGCCACAGACAGAGTCAACCAGTGAACAAAGGCTTTTATTAGGGGTGAGGGGACACACACACACACACACACACACACTCACGAGCAGCAAAGCACATAGAAAACTTTCTGCAAAGCAAAGACAGGACTTGCCTGGGAGTTTTAAGGGTCTTTGAGTGGTCTTCTTCCCCTGATTTAGGGCTGATTACTCTGAACACAGGCAAGGAGGTTGATAGGCCCACAACTTTTTGGCAAACTTGTCTTCATCAAGCCTTGAACTTGATGAATGGGTCCATCAACAGGGAGCCCTTCCAGGAGGCATAAAAATTTAGGTCTTTAGGCCATTGTTAGAGGTCAGGAGTTTGAGGAGAGCATAGAAGTTTACTATCTTTATTATCTAATTGTGGCTCATTTCTGCATCTGTCTGCTTATCAGGAATCTAATTCCAAGATCCTCAAAATGAATTTACAAATTTAAGTAGACCTTTATTATTGTTATTATTTATTTATCTCAAAAAAAAAAGTACAGTTATAGTCTGTCAGCATCCAATGTAACCTGGCACAAGTCTCACTCAGTATCTGTGGCTCCTTCTAGCACTTCTCATTCTGCTAAACCTCTCAAGTCCAGGGTTTGGGCTTCTCTTCTTCCCCTTTGGATTCCTATATAACTTAGCCACTTTGGCTACATGCTATCTTAGCTCTCTCAGCCTTCTTTTGTCTCTTCCTCTCTTCTCTTCCTTTTTCTCTTTCCCTGTCTCTCTCTTTCTCTCTCCCTGTCTCATGGTCTGGTCTATTCTGCTGTCCACATTCAGTCTGGAGTCTTCTAGATGCCTCTGGCTTTTTTCCCCTCTCAGATCTATGATAAAACCCTTCTCTTCAACAATACCTAGGAGCAGCCATGTCCTTGCTTTCATTCAGAGTTAATTCAGATGATGAAATCGACAAACTGGAGGTGTGCATATAGAAAGAAAAAGTTGACGCATTAAGTAAATTATTTTTCTCTTAACTAGAAGCATAATTCAGTACCAGTAAAGGAGCAGCCAAGTCAGTTTTATTGATTAATGTCAACTATTTTAATAAGAGTAACTATATAAGCAGTTTTCAGCCTAATACCTTCAAATCTGATAAGTGCAAGAGGAATTATCAAGGGCATTTTGTCTCTTAGTCGGACACTTACAACTAATAGTAAAATATTTTCAAATTTTTTATAAACATTTATCAACATCCATATGCTACAGAGATAAATCTAAGTATATATGCAAAGGACATCCTTTGCTATATTGTAACTCAGCCATTTTGGCCAAGTGATGTCTTGGCTTGCTCTTTTTTCTCTTGGTTCTTGGGTCTCTCTTGGTCTTTTTTGTCTCCCTCTTTCTTCCCTTCCTCTCTCACTCTTCCTGGCTCTCTCTCATCATTGCCTGACATATTCTGCTGGCCAAAATCTGATATGCTATAGCAGTAGGTATAGAGTAAGGGATAAGGAAGGGGGTGGTGTAGATTCTCTGAAAGGAGGTAGAATAGATAGTAATGGATAGAATGGGGAACTGGAATTAAAGAACCAAACAGTGAAGTAAAAGGTGAGGGATGGAATATGGGGGTGGTTTGATGGGTGGTATTGAAACTTAATACACTTGAAGCTTCCTAAAATGTATATATACATATGTAGATCTAAATCAAATAGCAGGGTTGACAGTCTTAATTGACCATTTGTCAGCAAATGAAACCTGCAGTTCTGGGAATGGGTTATATCTAGTTGAATCCTTGGCCAAAGGGGTCCCACAGGAACCTCCAAATAACCCAGGCTATTGATTGCTTTCCACATACTGATGGTAAGGACCTACTGCTGAAGACAAAACCTACACAACTGTGAATATGAACACGGAGAAGTCAAGCTTGTGCCTACCTAAAGCCTTCACTTCTACTGACTAGTGTTCATGGTACTGGAAGGTATTCTCTATGCTATCAAAGGAGAAAGTCAACTACCAATCCAACCACAAACACTGTGACCTGCAATGGTGACTTGCCTGCAAGATGTGCTAGTACAATAGTGGCACAAAGCTTATGGAAATATCTGATTGCATTTAAGGCCCACTCCATAAGATAGACCCCACCCTAAATACTGCACGGGTAGCCTAGGGTAAAACCAAATACTACTGTTTTGTTAAAAGAACATACCAATAAAATGACTCCTAAAGACATTCTACTGTAGTCATAAATCACTATATTTTTCAGCCATCAGAGAAGCATTCTTCTGTGGGAATAAATACAGAGACCCACAGTTGTAGAGTATGCAGAGAATGTGAGACCTTAGAAGATTCAGTCCTAAGTGCTTAGTCTCCATCAAATACTTCCTCTTTAGGCTCAGGGTACCTTGTGGAACGAGAGTCAGAAAAACAGTAAGAGCCAGAGTAGATGGACACCAAGGAAATAGGCCTTCTAAAAACAGCAAGAACCATGTACATATAAACTCACAGAGTCTTGCACAATGTCAGCTTGAGTCTGGGCCAGATGGGCTGCCGGTGTTGAGATGTGAAGTTGTCAAAAAGCCCCATCCCTAACCCAGAAGCCATCTTCAATTGATAACTGCTAGCAAACATATGATTACTTTTCTCTAGTATATTCTCACAAACCACTCTTTAAGGACAGATCCCAAGCCCAGCAGCAGATGACAAACACAAAATGAACTCAGTGGTAATTTTGGAGGTTCTTTGGGAACTTAAAAAAAACCTCACTAGTGTTTTGCATATTTATTATGCTTTTTGTTTGTTTTTGTTTTTATGGGATTTCTGTGCTGGGTAAGTGTGTGTGTGTGTGTGTGTGTGTGTGTGTGTGTGTGTGTTGTCTATATTTATTTCTTTGGGTTTTCCTTTGACTCTTCTGTTTGTTTTGTTCTATCTCAGTCTGTTTGTTTTGTTCTATCTCAGTCTGTTTGGTTTTGTTCTATCATATTATTTTTAAGATCCCAGGTTTTTTTCTAAGAAGAAAGAGAGATACAGAGACAGAAAGAGAGAGAGGAGAGAGACAAAGAGACAGAGACCCAGAAACTGACAGAGAGAGAAGAGAGAGGGAGAGAGAGGGAGATGGATTGATGGAACAGAGGTTCCATTTGAGAGGATGTGGGATGAGTTGGGGAAAGAGAATAATTAAAATATATTGTAAGAAATATGTTTTCAGTGAAAGAAAAATAGAAAAATATATACATGAGAAAGTATAGACATAAATTCTATGCAACCTACTTTTAATAAACATTCAACGTCTTCTCTTGCCCACTACCCACCAGTGGTAGCGGAAGAGAAAAATGATTAGGGTATCGGGAAAGTGGACCTGTTTAGCAATAGTTCTTTGGAGGTGACCTTGATCTTCCTTGGCAACAGTTTAGTAAGGTAGAAACACCAAATACAACTCAGCAGCTGCAATCCAGTCCTCTCTACAGGCAGACACCACACACAAACCAGCAGCTACAGTCTGGTCCTCTCTGCAGGCAAACACCATACATGAACCAGCAGCTGTAGTTCAATCCTGAAGAAACTACATGGCTTGCCAACTGGCCTGAGGAGAGGCTGTGGAAGCAGCAAGCTGCTGCAGGAACTTTATGAGTTCTTTAGTTTCTCTTAGATGTAACAGCTAGAATAGCTCAACAACACTATGTAAAGTGAACCAATACATGCATGTCATTAGTGAAGAATAGGGAGGTAGAGCAAACCAATGCTCAATGCTCATCTTCCACTGTCTGTGGAGTCATATTTATACTCCTTCATCACATGTCCTTTTACATATTTACTCTATCAAACATCCTTTCACTTATGTCTGCTCCAGCAAAATATCCTTCCACCTGTGTCTGCTTCAAGAAATCATCTTTCACATGTCTGCTTTAGCAAGACATCATTTTACCTGTGTGCCCCAGCAAAACATCATTTGACATAACTGACTTTCCAATGAAACTAGAACTTTCCACTTCAAGAAAGTATGGCTATGATCTAATAATTCTTTATATATACAAAAACAAAAACTGAGGTGCCAAAAGTGGTTTTTTTTTGGAAGAATTTGTCTCTGATTCAACTCTAAGAGAAGCACAAGTCTCATTTCAACTGCATCTACAACATTGATCAATCCCCTTATGAGAAGTTATGGATGTAGATCCTTTATTATGTCAACAATGTGCAAGATTGGCCACTTTTTTGAATCTGTTTAAAAATTAGTATATATTTGTTGTAAAAGATAATGACATTCTGGGTTGGAGAGATGGCTCAGCGGTTAAGAGCACTGACAGCTCTTCCATAGGTCCTGAGTTCAATTCCCAGCAACCACACAGTAGATCATAACCATCTGTAACGGGATCTGACACCCTCCTCTGGTGTGTCTGAAGACAACTGCAGTGTACCCATATGAATAAAATAAATCTTTAAAAAAATAGTGACATTTATTGTGACATTTTCACACATGTACATTAATCATATTTACACATACACATACACACAAACAAGTCAGATTCATTTTCTATCACATTTTCATGCATATGTATATGGATGTCATAGTTCCATCTTTGGTTTTTATATCAAAGTATCAGAACCTTGTTTACCTTCGTTATACATTTCCACAGACCACTGCAACCAAATGTTGAGAAACTCTCCAGTTATTTCAGAGAAAATGTTAGATAGTGATCAGTTTCATCTTCTCTGCAAAACATGTTAGATCTACCTGCTCTGAATAGCTGCTATGCACTTGTGAATTTTCTGTGCCACTCCCCTATCAGCCAGTTGCCGTAGTCTCAAAGTGAAGGGAAGCGATTGAGCAACTAAAAACTGCAGGTTCTGTGTACTGCTGCTGCTGTTTAAAAGGAAGCATTTTAAAATGATTTAATAGACTGTGTATTTTATGTTATATAGTTTTCTGGACACAAAGCTATCAAGATAAGATAGCCACTTGAATATTATAACTACACTTGATTGAAAAAACTGGAGCAAACCCCAAATTTGCTGTCAATGGAATATCTCGCCCTGGAAGACTATGACATGTTAACTGAAGGTTCCTGTGCCACACACTGAAAATTGTTCCTTAGTTTCAATTTTTACATAAAGTAAGGGTTCTCTGATATATTTTGTTAAGTACTCAAATTACAAAAATGTCTGCTGGATGAGTTGAGAGCTGATTTTATTCTTACATGATCATTTATATTTATTTACCTCTATTAGAGTCAGATAAATATCTCTTATTGCTATCTTATCTAAACCAACACTAGTTTCTTATTATGCACTCTGCCAGGATACAGTGTGAACAAGATACAAAGGAATAGGGGTCAGGATAAAAACTAATTTGACAAAATGCAAAATGTGGGCATAAGGTCTTAAGAGGGTTACCTACTGAAAATCATGGAGAAAAGTCAGTATGGATGTGTACAAATTACATTGAAAAATGCATAAAATACATGTTCTCAGTGCTCAATACATAGCAGCTCTCAGTTCATATCAATGCTGATTTCCAGTTATATTCTCTTTTTTCTTTTCTTTTTCTTTTTTCTCTTTCTTTCTTTCTTTCTTTCTTTGTTTCTTTCTGTTTTTGAGACAGAGCTTCTCTGTAGCCCTGACTGTCCTGGAACTTACAAAGCTGGCCCCAAGCCCAGAGATCTACCTGTGTCTGCCTTCTAAGTGATGGGAATAAAGGCATGTGCCACCCTGTTCTGGCTTCCTATTGCAATCTTACTGATGTTTAAAGAATCAGTTTTCTAACTGAGCTTTGTTTTTTTATGTAATTTGATATTTGCAAGATGACATTATTTTAGGTAGGGCTTATGGTAGGATCTACAATCAAATATAGAAATCTAGCTGCTGGGGTGGGGTGAGTGTACTATTTCTGTAAAGTTCTCCCCACCACTTTCTCCCCCCCCCCAGCCCTTCCTGAATCTGAGCAGATATTTGAGGTCATTTGCAGATTAGTCTTGGGTTTTAGCAAAGTTAAACAAGGGGATACCAGAACTCTGAAAGTCCCTGGTGCTAGGAGAGGTGAGAATTGCAGCCAAAGGTCTCTCTGTGAATGAACTGAACTGGAGGCGGTGCTGTCACATTGGCACTGAATCCGAAAGGCTTTCAATTGTTTTACAACATCAGTGAAAACCCTTCCTTTTCTATCTTCACTCTTGGAATTCAATTTCTTCTTCATTGCTTTCCCCAAAGTTGTTTGTGAGACAATTGCATTTTGTCTGGTCCCAGAGCAAGTCTTAATCAGTTGTTCTACCTATTCTTCCTCCTACCCTCATATCTAACATTATTCCCTATTAGTTTTAATTTCTTTGCATCTACAAGTACATTTTGTGTCCTGAATAGCATCGTCTATGTTCTTACATAACAACTAGTGATAACAACTAAATGTAAATGAATCTTAGGTATAGTTGTTGACATTTTGACTGACAAATCTGACAGCTGTAAGGGATAGAGAACTAGATTTTGTCAGTTACAAAACTATCCTTACCAACCAGCTCAATGAAAACATATTTTTGATTGGTGTCTCAGAATTGTGAAGCTCAGCAAGGACCTATATAAATTTAACAAATATTAAAGTGGCTTGTAGGAATAGTGGTCAGATTCCCAGTTAAATATATGTTATCATAATTAATAATTGTGTTGGGGAGTCATACTTTTATTCTTATATCCCCCTCTTTCTTCTATATGTTCCATTTTAACTTATTTGTATTACATTTGCTTTTGATCATAGAAAGCAACATAGGAGAGAGTGTAAAATTTACCACCAGGAATATTTCACTGTTAAATACAATGATCTTTCCTTTTAAGCTAAGGCAGAGGACTCATTGTAGTTCCAAATGATATGTCAGATTGCTCCCTTCTTTTAAAAATCTACATGATAATGATACCAAGTTAATGTGCCATCTCTTTAAATACAGTCTAGAAGTGGTATTCGAAGGATGCTTTGAGAATTTTGCCCAGGAAATAGGCTGCATGAATGGAAAAACAGCATACTTTTTGTAAGTTCAGGTTTCAAAGACCCATAGAGTGTTAAAAAATGTCTTGTATTATCACTAGTGCAGAGCACTTATTCTTAGTGAGGCATGTCTAGGAAACTTCCAAATGCTGGCAAATTATACAGAGATATAGACCTATATCCTGAGATTACATCTCCTTATCAGACCAGTCAGGATATTGGAATGAGGTAAATATTGAAGACCACTAGAGAATCTGCCTTTTAAAATATCTCATAGTGCCCTCTGATATATAGAACAAATGAAGAAACCCCTTGACCAGGCACTTTAGTCTGAAGTTGCATCTCCTGTAAGTACCTTTTGTATAGCAGATTTACTTAGAACTATTTGCCAGGAACTATTCCAAGTGCTTTGTAGCATTCATTTGATCACCATAACAACCCTATGAAACAGTAACTATATCACCAAAGGAAAGAGGATGCATAGCTTTTCCCAGATCAGTTATTATTCTATGGTTAGGTAAAATCTCACAAAATATCTCATAGAAATATATTGACTAGGATCTGTAGATATGGCATAGAATTCAACAATACTTGCTGCTCTTGCAGAGGATCTAGGTTTGGTTCTCAACACCCGAGTTGAGCTAATAATTATCACAACAGCTCCAGGGGATCCTATGCTTCCTTTGAGGTTCACAGGTACACATGTGATACCCATGCATACATTTAGGCAAAACACTCATACACATGGTGTAAAATAACTAAATTACTTAAAAAAGAAAATACATTGGCCATTTCTTAAGAAATACTTGGGGGGAGGGACATGGCACAGTCTCATTAGTTAATCCAGGTGGACCTCTGGTCATTCTGCCCTAGCCTCACAATACTGAAATCATAGCTATTACCCTGACTATTCTTAATGTAAACATGGAGAAGAAATAGGTACACATGTTTATGAATTGTGGCATTAATCAAAAGTGAGAGAAAGTACCTTGATCTTTTTTTAATAACTAATAATAAACAAATGGATCACTGTTACTCTCGAAGTGTGCCCAAACAAGTTGAATAGCTGCAGATTTGGCTCTCTTTTAAAACTGGGAGAGAAAAGAATAATAAAAAACATAATATGCAAATATTTATTCCTGACCTTAAATATTTGGTTACAGGCTTCCTTCCCTTATTTTTATCTTTTTTTCTTTCTTTTTCTTTCTTTCTTTCTTTCTTTCTTTCTTTCTTTCTTTCTTCCTACCTTCCTTTTACAAGTCAAGGAAAATGCTGGACTTTTTAACTTTTTAAAATAAACTCCAGAGATATCAATGATAGTATCATTTACTTCCAAATCTAGTAACTGGAATAACAGAAATCAGTCCACAGATTCAGTCTTCTGTGTGTGAAGCCATACTACAAAGCTGGCCTTTCAGAGGTTTTCTTAATCATGTTAAACCAGAGAATCATTTTACTAATCTAGTCTTAGCCCTGAGACTTCATAGCTCTATTTTCTTATCCTTTTAAGATCCTCAGTTTCTCTGTCTGTCAAATGGATGGGTTTGCCCTGTATAATCTTTCAAAGTCTCTCTTCTGGCATCCACATTCTACAGTTTTGTTGAGAATTATTGTGGCAGGAAGTAATAAGCTTCTGTTTCTTCTCAGTATTAATTTGTTCCTCCCTACCTTCTGGGATCTATAAGTGAGCATTGATTAGAAAGAAGTCAGAGCTCTGTGGTGGACAGCTGCCTTCTCTTAGTGAGCAGAAATGAATCTGTCAAGTCTCATTAAGTGTTGTCAAGTAGCATTATGCTCACTGATAGATTGCACTTGAAGTAGTATCAGGTTGACATTCAATTATATCAGTGTTCTAAAGAAGTAGTGTATTCTATTTTTCTTTTCTATAAAGTGTTGAGAAGGAGAGATGCAGCAAACCATATAAATTGATTGACTGGATGCAAGAGTTAATTGTTCCCATGCTTTGTAAATGTGTTTGTTTGAGGGTTTTGAAATTATATCTGGTTTTACCACCTACAGCTGTGCCTTTTAAACTTTTGCCAAAATAGAATTAAGAAAAGGTTTTCAGAAGACCTCAATTTGGCCTTCAGACTTTGGCCTTTGTGCTTTTGTTCAACTTGTTTCTCAAGGTGACACAAAATGATTAGAATTTATTTCTGGGTAAAATGTCCCAAGAAGGATCAAGTCAAGAGCCTTAGTTAGGAAGTGAAATGGAGCTTCCTTTAATTACCCTGATCTTTTAAATAACTATATTATCATCTGAGGACAGAGAAGGCATTGAGACACAAACAGAGGGACAGAAAATTTACTAAGGCCTGGATAGAGAGTCAGATACCTGCTTTATAATTATGATCATTTGAATATTTAAACACATCCAAGTTGATACAGTTAAATTGCTCTATACTCTGCAAACCTTCATTAAATTTTGTTGTGAAGATTCAGCCTAAAGTTATTGATTGCTACTGTCTGACTTAAAAAATTGTTCATGCTTTATTGGTAAATAAAAGAGGCAAGCTGCAGGAAAAGTCTTAGTCTTGTCCTATCAAAAGATTGTATTTATTATAGTTTATATAAAAGTATGAGAGTACCATGGTATACAGAATGGGTCTGATAATTCTACATGACCCATTATCCATCACATTTCTTTATTGTTTCATTTCTATGATAGAGCTAGAGTAGCTTGCTATCAGATCAAATCAAAGTAAAATTATTTAGTCATAAAATGAACTCAGGAAAACTTGAAGATTTTGAGGTATTTTGTTTTTCTTCTAAAAAGAATTGTCTGAATTGTCAGAGTCTTTTCATTATCAGCTTTTCTCCTTAATCTAAAAGTTTAAAGCTATTATTCTTATTAGGATTGATTTTCTGTTCCATGCTTTACTTCATCTGACTTTTTGATGAGGAATCATTGAATAATTCAAGACATTGTCTCTATAGTTTAAAACAAGACAGGAAAGCCAGCCCAGCTCTTCATACCAACATTGGGTAGGAAGGGCTCAGTGTAGCTTATTTTGTTGAGCACTCAATGGCCTTATGCCACTCTTTTTTATTCCTTGATATTTCAAAAGTTGTTCTAAATTTGACATGGAAACATGTTGACATTTGTAAGGCTAGGGTAAAGAGTCTATTCTGCCCACCTCAGGTCTTCACTGATGTTCCTTATTAACTTGGTATAAATTAACAACATCAAAAAGTTACTCATCCACCACTACCCCAAACATATCCACTTTATAATTAATGCTTCATTTAGAAGCAGATATTTGTCATGTGCTATATACTGTGGAAATTGCAAAGGACCAGCAGCCTTGAGTGAACATACTCTATCCAGAAGAACATGGGCCCTACCCTTCTGGCTTTTATAATTAGGTTAGAAATCCTAGATCTTGGGCTGCAAAAATGATTCAGCGTTTATGAACACTTGATCTTTCAGAGTACCTGAATTAGTTGCCAGCACTCATATTAGTCACAACCACCTACAACAACTTCATGATATCCAATGCCCTCAACCACCTCTATGGGCATCCATACACAGTGGAGTACACTCACAAACACATACCGATATACACATAAAGAAAAATAAATCTGAGAAAACTATATCCTAAATATTTCTAATTCTAGAATATTTCTAGACTTTTAAAAAACTAAAATTCATACTTATTAAATTACTCCAGAAAATAGAAAATGAAACAATGCATTCAAATTTTATTTATGGTAAAAATACAACACTGATACCTAAATGATATAAAAACATGATAAACAAAAATTGTAATCCTATCTTCCACTGAACGTAAACCCAAAAATTCCTAATAAAATACTTACAAAGTATATTCAAGAGCAGATTAAAAAATCATTATCAACTTAGTATCATTCCAGTGATGCATGGATGGTTCAATGTATGCAAATTGATAAATGTAATTCAGCACATACATGAAGTCAAGGATAAGGAAAATTAGAGGATCATTTCACTTGATGCTACAAAGGCCTTTGACAATATCCCTTTGACAACCATTCATAATAAAATTCTGGAGATACCAATTGTAGTGGTTTGATTAGGTTTGGCCCCCATAGACTCATGTGTTTGAGTGCTTGGCCCACAGAGAGTAACACTATTAGGAGATGTGTCCTTGTTAGAATAGGTTTGGCCTTGTTGGAGGAAGTGTTTCACTATGGGGGTAGGCTTTGAGGTCCTATGCTCAAGTTCTACCTAGTGCAGAGGAGAGACACTCTTCTTAGCTGCCTTCAGATCAAGATGTACTCTCAGCTCTTTCTCCATCATCATGTCTGCCTGGATGTTGCCATGTTTCCTGCCATGATGATAATGGACTAAACCACTAAAACTGTAAACCAGCGCCAATTAAATGTTGTATCTTATAAAAGGTTCTTTGGCCATGGTGTCTTTTTACAGCACTAAAACCCTAACTAAAACACCAGAGATGGATGATATACATCTCAATATAATAAAGGCTATGTGTAAGAAAAACGATAGCTATTACCATATTAAGTGGAAGATAACCTACAGCATTTCCATAAAGGTATTTACTTTTACCAGTACTATTCAGTACAACGCTTGAAGTTCTAGTTAGAGAAGTATTATGAGAGAAAAAATAAAATGAATACAAATAAAAAAGGAAGAAGATAAATTAGTTAGTTCTTTTGCAGATTAAGTTGTTTCTATACATGAGAACTGTTAAACACTGGACTAGGAAACTCTGTTATCAGATAAACGCTTTCAGCAAAATGGCATGTTACAAAATTATCATTCTTAAACCAGTACCCTTCCTATATCCTAAAGACAAAGGGATAGGTTAAAAAACCAGGACAGCAGTCCTATTCAAAATAAGCTCAGAAATACCTTGGAAACACAGTCCAGTAAGAACCTGTCATTAGGAGAAACTTTTGACATTGGAAGATGACTACCTGGTCACATTGTTACAGGCCAGTAATCATATTGAAGTAAATTGACCCTTCTTGATCACACTTTGTCTGCACAAATTTTTTTTTTTTTTTAGTTTTTGCACAGAATTTTAACTAACATAAATAGGCGAGGCAAGGAAGTCTGTGTAACTACTATGTGAAAAGACAAGGAGGATTTTGTCTCCAGGACATAAATTTGATAGTGTCCAGTGTTGGTTTGAGTCCCAATTCCAAGCATACTACTGATAGGAGCTTGGGAAAGTCATCTACCATCTTCTTTTTTCTTTCAGTGTCCTCATCTATAAAATGGGGATAATAATAATTTGCCTTCTGCATTGTAATGATTCAGTAAAAATTGTATCAGACTAAACACACAGTAAGTAGATGCTGCTGATGCTGATGCTGCTGCTATAGCCTCCATGAATAGCAGCCTCTACAGTAACTCAACCACCATCATCTATCAAGGAAGGCATCTTGTGGCTGGCTTTGGTTCTGACCTCAACTATGCAACATTCTAGGAAATAGAATAATTTTCCAAACCTGGATAGCTCAGAGGGTTCCTTTGTCCCAGCAGGAATAATGATAATCCTTTGTCCATGAATACAGTGCATATTAATTAGAAACTCATACTAAATTTCTGATATAATGAGTTGATGTAGATCTGTCCACAGGAAAGTGTTTCATTAGAATCACTACCTATACTGGAGATGGTGTGTTTGATGTTCAGGGAGTTCAGGGACTTTAGATCTCAGGGGAGATCTAGTTTCTTTACTGGTCCTTTTCTTGCCTATAACCTCAGTCCCAATGACATGGTATCTTGTAGCATTGGCAGAATGCTACAACAATATGGAAACTTATGTCTATGAGATTCAAATTCTGGTTCATTTATGGTGTTGTTGATTCTCCTTTAACTTCCTTAGCCCTGGAAGAAATGAAGATACTTCTATTTATGTGGTTTATGAACACTGCATGGTTTAATTAGAGTGATGTATTGTTAAGGCACATTGGAACCACATGCATATGACATATACTACACAAATGACTTTATAATCAACTGGAAATGTCAGAATCTTTCAAAGGAAGTCATTAAATGCTAATATAATAAAATTCTTCCAGAAAATAAAACAGTGTAAATGGTCAGTCACTATTAGTGTTTGGTAATTGTGAGCAAGTCCAAGCTGAACTATTTTAAAATTGGTTATTTTATTTATTTCCACACCCCCTGCTTCTAGGAGGGTGTTCCCCCACCCACCACCCACACACTCACTCCTACCTCACTGTCCTAGTATTCCCCTATGCTGGGACATTGAGCCTTCACAAGACCAAAAGCTTCCCCTCCTCCTATTCATGCCAGAAAAAGCAATCCTCTGCTACATATGGTTTAGTCCCTGGGAGCTCTGAGGGGTCTGGTTGATCTTGTTGTTCTTTCTATGGGATTGCAAACCTTTTCCAAGCTGAACTTCTGAGGAATCTAAAAGTGGAAGATATGGAAAAGGATGTTGAGGTCTTAGTGATGAGTAAGACTCATGCTGGGCCTGTTTTAATGAACGATAACATTCATTTGTAATTGTAATCACTATAATAATGGGATGGAATTAAAGTATTTGAAAGCACAGTTCAGTCTATTAACTAGTTTGAGTATTCTTCCAGCATTTCTGTTTATAACATTAATTTGCTTAACAAAGCCTTTCTTCATAGATAATGCAAGGCCAACTTAAGCCCATCCTGTGTCTACATGATCAGAACACTTGAGTTTATAAGGGCCACATTAACTCAGATTTATAATGGTAACAAAGTGAGAAAGAGCAAAGCATAGAGCAGGCTGTGAGCTATTCTGTCTTATTTTGTTTCCTTGCTTTGTTTTCCTCCTATCACAAATTTCACCATTATTGCTACTCTACATGTGATATTAGGATTAGAAGAGTGCCTGGGAAACAATCAGGGATAAATGTGTGTTTTTAAATAGAGACCTACTTATTGAAGCTGGTGACTCTTCAATGAGTGTAACATAAGAAGATAATACAGAAATGTTAAATTTTATGGCTAATCTTAAATCTTGCTTTAGGGAGAAGAAAAACCTTAATACTATTGCAAAAGAGTCAAGTCACACTAGATTAACATTGGTGTACATTAATAATGAAAATAGCTGAGCCCGATTAGTGTCACTTTAAGTTTTGTGAATCAAAGATATGGCCTTACAAATTAAACAGCTTGAATACCAGATAAAGAGTCTAGGCGAATAATGATTATTTTTAAAAGTTAAAACCTTCACATTTCTCCTAACGGAAAATTTATCACTGGTGTAGAACAGTGTACTATTCACTCTAGAGTATGAAAAGAATAGGAATTTGCTAACCATAAAAAATGTAATAAAGAAGCCACTAAAATTGATTTTCATTTAAGTAGATTACGAGTGGTTTTTTTCCTTAACTGGAAAGAGTTTTCTGTGCTTCTTCAGACTATTTTTAGCCATTATACTATTTATATAAGTATGGTTATAGTATGCTCCACTTAGGGATATTTAAATGTCCTATATTATCTTCACCATCAACTCTAAAATATTTCTCAATTTAGTAGGAAGAGAAAACTATAGATATAAGTGTGTAAACGATTTTCAATAAGTGTACACATAGACCAAGTTCTGAGACAGACAGAATGAATAGGTCCCTGTTGTCCTGATTCTCTGTATGTGTTGCCCTCTCGAATTTTTTCCAACCCTAATATGCCCAGTGGCCTCCTCTGTAGCCAAGAACCTTTTAGTTCAATAGCCCAAACAGGCATAAGCTTCTGTTTCCCATCTGCTTTTCTATCTTCTACTCTGTCTCCAGAAAATTTACTGTCCTCAGTCCATTTTATCAGACCCTTGCTGTCTTCCAAGAGTGTTATTAGTAGTAGTAATGACAGTACAAGGAATCATAATATAACAATGAAAACAATAGCCAGTGTTAAGTATAATCACTGTTTTATTATGCTCTAGGCGCTCTGTAAGCATTTTACATTCAGCACTTCATTTAATCCTCACTTTACATATGATGAAATTGAGGCTTAGAAAGATTAATTGTCTTGTCTAAGGTCCTATAGTGAATAAAAGGATTCAATTTGTTTGTTTAATTCCAAAGGGCTAGGCTTTTAACCACTACAATTGTACAACTCTATGCTGCATTTTTAGTTGTAGGAAAAGTAATAAGAGTTAATATCCCAGAAAGTATATTTTAAAGTATTTTAAAAAGGCGAAGTGTTTTTCTCTACCTTATCATGTATAGTTCTTTACTAGACTTATCTGGACATCAATGAGATAGAAAGGAAGGAAGGAGAATGACTGTAGGAGTTGAATAATCAAGGTTATAATGATACACTTGTGTGAAAATTTCATAACAAAATCTATTATTTTGTAAATGAAAATATAAATAAGAAGGCTATGTATGGCAGATTCTGTTAACCCAGCATTCAGGGGACAGAGGTATGAGGATCTACCAAGGATCTACCTGAATTTGAAGTCCATGTGATCTACACTGTGAATTCCAGGCCAAAAAAAAAAATGGAGGAAAGGAACAAAAAATGAGATAAGAAAAAACTGGAGAAAAAGAAAGAAATAACAATTGATTCTTGGTCCATAATTTATAGTTTGTCTGAGCTGAATTTCCAAATAGACAACCTTATAAGCTTCCCCTTTGTCAAGTTACAGGACAATCAATATAGAGATGCTATGAGACTGATTATATATATATATATATATATATATATATATATATATATATATATATTATATATTATATATATTCCTATCTATCTATATATATTATATATATATTTCTATCTATCTATCTATCTATCTATCTACCTACCTACCTATACTGTCCCCATCCATGCACAAAATCCTGATAATATGTAGCCAGAAGAGAAGAGCTTGTTTCACTCAATACAGGTCACACCACTTAGATTAGAAATGCTTGATATCCTAAGCCACTAGGGAAATGTAAGTCAAAACTACATTGTGGTTCAATGTCACCATGAGAATGGTTATCAAGAGAATACAAATTTTGGTAAGAATGCAGAAGAAAAATAGCTCTTGTACATATTTGGTGTTGTAGATAGCCCTGGGGCTGTTTGTATTCTGCTAATTCTGCCCTCCTGGGAGGGGCTTCAGACAAGAAGTGACTTACACATGTGACTTCTTGTGAATGAATCCCCTAATGAATAAAGGAGCCAATCACTGGGCACATAGGCAGGACTTCCCGGTTAGAGAGGGGAAGAGGGGAGGGAAGAGAGAGAGAGGGTTCTTTTGGAACTGGGACAACAGATAGGTAAGATGTAGCTTCTAGAGTCTCCTAGTATCATGGCAGATCTGCAAGGATTCACCACCAGAGGAATCAGATTTTGATAAGACTTACTAGATTAGGTTTTAGTTGTTATGCCCAGAGATTGAGTTACCATTGTTTCTGAGCTAAGTTTGTGTTGCATTTTCCTTTACATGGCAGCTCATCTGGGATCTAGAGAGAAAGGTACAGTGACAAAGTGTGGGTTTGCCTGATGTGCACCACAGAGGCCATAGGGGTATTGAAGCATGGGGCTGGCGTGGTAGTGCCCTGCCATGGGAACCTAGGGAACATGGCTATGAGGAGGAATAAGCAGGTCGGCCATTGCCCACTAGTTCATGGCTGGCCAGCCTGATGGGAATGAGAGAACCAGTGCAGAAACATGATATATATCTTCTTTTTAGTATTTCCCATGACAATTTGGTGCAAATTTTAAAAGATATAGTCACCCATGGAAGTTATTACAGAGGTTTCTCAAAAAAAAAAAAAAGGAAGAAGAAAGAAAGATCTATACTTAGAATTATTATATTACCAGTTATACCACTTCTAGGTATATACCTAATGGAATCAAAGTCAGCATCCAATAGGTACATGGCACATCCATTTTTTTTTTGTTTTATTGTGACACTATTCACAGAAGCCAAATGTGGAATCAGCCTAGATCTTTATAAACAGTTGAATCTGTAATGATAATGTGGTCCATATATACAATCGAATTTTACTCAGCAGTAAATAAGGCTGCAATCTTATTCGCTGGAAAATTGATGGAACTGTAGATCATCATTTTAAGGCGACTAAGGTAGACTCTAAAGCACCGATATCATACGTACAAACAGCAACAAAACAAGATGGACTGAAAGGAGAAGAGGGACTACTAGAAACTGGGGCTGTGACTATGAGGAGGAATAAGAAAATGGAAGGTAAGAAAGAGCTTAAGAGAGGGTAGATATGATGAATATATAATAAACGTATATACTGACATGTCACAGTCATAGTGACTCAGGTTAGAAAAAAACTGCTTCAGTTTACTTTTCAACATGACAAATTTAAAAGCACTTTTATCGTTACATTCATCAGGGGGATGTGTAGGCTTAGATTTTTCAAAACCTACCTTTAATAAGGGTTCAAAAATGCTTTAATCTCCCACAGGGGGTGGTAGAAAGGAAAGGTTAATGAAACAAAGGAAGATATGGACCTGTTTAGAAATAGTTCTTTGGAGCAAATCCAACCTGCAGTATTGGGATATCAGCAGTTCAGTTCACATGAATCAGCAGTAGCAGTTCAATCCACTCACAAGCACTATCCACAAATCAGAGATGGCAGGTCAATCCAGCAGAAACCGCAAGGTTCTACCAATGGGACCAAGTCCAAGGAAGTGGCAAGAAGCTGCTGGAACACCACCAGAAGATTTTTGGTGCATTTTTTCTCTGTGAAGCCATGACAAACAATGGCCGGTAAAGATTGGTAAGACATACCAATACCATCCAGCATCAGCAGAGAAGACCAGTGTTAGTAGAGCCCAAGGATGACCAGCAAAAAATGGTAAGGCATACCAATACCATCCAGCGTTATCCACTATCTGGTGGGTTATATTTATATGCCTTTCAAATATCACCTGTTCTCTCAAGCATCCACTCTAGCAAAATATCACACACTCTTTTTTCAGGCTGCCCCCAGAAAAACACCATGTGTCTGTTCTCAGCAAAACATACTCCTATGTGTCTGCTTCAACAAAATTACCCTCTCATAAGACAAGTTCCAGAAAAACATCACATACCACAACTGAGTCCCCAAGGAACCTAGAAATTTTCACTTCAGGGATAGGGCATGGATGTCACAAAACACCTGTGGAGTCCATAGGACTAGATGTGGGAATGAGTTCTCTCCTCCTGCCACATGGAACTAGGTTGTTAGGCCTGGTAGTAAGTGCATTTACCCCACTGCGCTATCTCACCAGGGCAAGATGACAAGTTTTATATAATAATATAAAAGAAATAAATGTCATATGATAACTTGCTGAAAGTATACCTGTGGATCAGCAATATAATTAAAGACTCATCCTAGACCTGTGGAGTCAGGACCTAGCATTTTCAATAAGGCTCCAGGTAGTCCCTGTACATACTTTAAAAGAATCCCTGGTTGTGCTGGATTTACTATTAGAAGATGCTGTCATTTAGCTCTCCATTATCTGCACCTGTCTTCCTACCTTCCCTTCTGGAAGCTGCCATTGACTGAACAGCCTCATTCTTCATGGAAGCTGAGTTAATCACCATTGTGATAATATACTTACTGGTCAGTGACATGTGGGTAGGTGGCCATGTTGTTTGAGTCTAGGTGCTGAAACTAAGGGAAAATTATATCCTTTTAAAATCACTCATGGAGAAATGCAGTTTCCTTCCTTTGGATGTTTGAACACTGAGAAAGAATCAGAGAAAATTCTGTCAGCATTTTGGAATATGGAGGACAGCTATCCTGGTCTTGATAAGACAGAGACATCAATTGACAAAAATCCCAGTCCACATCATCAGGATTGTTTCCAATTATGTGAGATTAGAAGTGGATCTACTGTTTAAAAGTATTAGAATCAATCAGGATTTTCTATTATAGCCAAGGGCTCTCTAACCTCACCACTATTGGCATTTAGTGCTGAATAGACATAGTAGGTCTCAGAGTTTACCTGGACTTCTAAAGCCTACTACACATAAATTTGCTAGTTTCTGTAATAGCTCAGTGGATAGGTGAACAATATAAATTTAGGAAACCTTAAAGATTAATAGAGCATTGTTTCATGTCTGAGGATGTTCTAGCCTTAACACTATACCATGAAATATCAGTTGCCATGCTCTTTCCTCACTTCCCAAACCAGTACCTTTTCCCAGTGCAGTCTGTATTCTTCCCAATTTCAACTCTACTCCTAATATGTCATGCTTGACTCTGGCTCTCTGAATATAAAAATAATGTCATAGTGAATTACTTTTCCTCCTATTTTATTGATCTTAAGAAAATCATTAATATGTTGCAGTACACAACAAAACTTGGATGATGCTTTAAAACAATATATAATACGTTTATTTATTTTTTGAGAATTTTCTTCACATACATAATGCATTTCAATAGGATTAACCTCTTTTCTTCACTAACTCAAGATAACCCTGCATGTCCTACTTCCAATGTTATGTTCTTTTTTAAAAAATCTAAATTATAATTGAGAGCTCAGCTTGTGCTGGCTATGAGCACAGGGATAGGACCATCCTCTGGAACATGGTCTACCTGTCAGAGATCACATCCTTGAAGGAAACTGACTCACCATTTTCCAAAGCAGCCATCAACTGTCAATAGCTCCTCATCTAGGTGTGGGAATTATGAGTCCCTTCCCTTTCCATGCTGGTGTGTTAACGGGCTTAATCTTGTACAGGTCTTGTGCAGGGAACTCATTGATATGAGTTTATGAGTAGAGTGATCCTGTCATGTCCAGAAGACATTGTTACAGTCTAGCCCTCCCCAACCTCTGACTCTTAGTCTTTCTACCTTATGTTCAGCAATGCATTGATTACACAAAATTATTTGTTTTAGAACTACAGGTCATTTCAAGATAAAAATATTGTACCATTAAACACCTTGTGTCAGTGGCATAAAATGAAATGTTCTTGCCTTCACATTCTGATCACACTTAAATTTCCTTCCTAATTAGAAGAGTCTTTCATAACAAAGGGTTTATTTATTTTAAATAAATAAACTCATTGCAAATATAGCCTAGTTTCATAAAGAAACCTACCAATGATTTCACCATGAGTGACCTTTGATTCTAGTGCTTTCTGATTCCTATCTTTTTCGCACTCTTCTATAATAAATTTGCTAGAAAAGAACCCAAATGAAGTTCACATATATGGAAATTGACTTAGAAAAAGAAGAGGCAAATCATTGGTCAATAGGAATAAGAGAAACTAATCATTTTGGTTTAACCAGTGTTGTAGGAATACCATCCCAAATCCTGTATCCAGGAAAATCCCTTAGACTAAGGTAAGCAAGGATATATAGTTACCTACTAGATGTATCTTTAGGCCATAAGGAACATTAAAATGCTAGTCATTTAAAGTGAATCTCAAGTCCTATTTGTAGTACTTAATTAAAATAATCTCTGTTTTTCAAAGTATGACATTTTATTGTGGTATTTTGACATATACTTGTTCAATTTCTCTTTCTTAGTATAAGAGAGTGATAGCACTATTAAAATCATATACAGTTTTATATGACTATATCTCTAAATATCATCATCTCACATAAAGTAGCTGCTCTTTACTTGCTTATTGAATTAATATATTAATTCTATAACTGTTATTATCTTATATTTTCTGTACATAATGGAGATATTAATTATATCCAAATGTTGAAATGTGTATATGAAAGGGATTATGCTATAAACAATTCAAAAGGATCAATGATAATAGTTATTGCATGCAATGTATGATAATATCTTTTTTTATTGATTCCCTTACTGACTGCCAGGCTCATTTCAGGCTCTATTTAAATCTGTCCTTATACACTACCCATCAAAATGTCTAATTGCAAGATTAAAGGTGAAGTTTCAAGATTATAATCACCTCTGACATAAACTGCAAGTTTACATTACATATATGGCTAAGACCCCTAGTCAAGCAAAATTTGTTTGCTAGGATGTGAAGACAAAAGACTGTAGCTCTTTTCGATGAGTTTACATACTTTATCACAGAGATCTACAGAGAGGTCAATTAAGTTGCAAATGTCAACAGGATGAAACCCAGCAGATAGATCTGGTCAATGCCATTCTAAATCTGGTGCTTTGCTTTTCCATTGTGTACTGTGTGCCTGATAAACGATGTAGCTTTGATAAGTTTTAACATGTTATATGTGCTCATATACAGAACAAGGAATGACTTTACTGAAGTCTAGCAAATAAACAAAGAAAACAAAAGCAGAGATGATATCCCTTTTTCTTACAGGCTTTCCTTTTCCCAGTTCTTAAATTTGAACCTGTCCTTATATATTGACTCCTATCCAATGTATACTTGTAAAATGTACACTGGAGGAAGGAAGTCAGAACATTTGTGTGAAGTGGGATACTATCCCACCATGCTCCTCCTTTATGCTCCAGAGCTTTATATACATACCTGCATAGATACACATTTATATAAGACTTTCTTTCAAGATCTGTTCATAAAAGTCCATTTGAAGGGTTAAACACAGTTTCTCCGGGAGCTATTTTATTTTAAAAATGGATTCTTGAACATTGAAGAACCATAATGACAAAGAAATTAATTAATTTCTATTGGTGAGATTTCTTGCACTGATTTGTGAGGCCATATAATCTTTTGGGATCTTCTCAAATTAAGGAACAGCCAGCCATCTTTAACACTTGTGTTATCCCACAAGATAGAAGAGGTAGAGAAGGAAAGGTAATAAGAGAAGTGAGAAACAGATGTAAGGGGAGTTCTTCAGAAGCTCTGAAGTAATCTGCACCTATTTAGAAGTGAGAAAACAGAATTGAAAAGGCCACATCACACAGAAGGGCATCAAAAGCTTAAATAAACGACAGCAAGCCCAGGAATCATAAAACAAAAAGAAGACAAGTGATTTGATACTACTATTTTGTTCTATTTCTAATGAAAAAAAAAAAAGGAGTGAGAGATTACAACTCACCTACTTCATAGACTAGTAGCAAAAAGAGCACTGCAGTCAGAAATACAGGTTTACATGTCAACTGCATCATTAGTTATGTGGCCATAGAAAAACTTCCTTGTCTCCTTTGCACCTTAGTTGGATTACCAGATCTAGTCCTTATATGGTGACAAATAGTAGTTCAGAGAAGTATGAGAAGCAAAGTGCATTCTGAGCCATCATTTCAGGAGTCATAATACCATCATTAAAGCTTTGTTATCTGGACTCATGTAATAAAAAATTCTTGAATGATGTGATCATACATCTTGGTTTAAATCTATACTGTGGTATTTTCATCTTATGTAACTTCCAAGAGAAGACTTAGCCTGAGATTCAATTCAGTTAATTTGTTCAACAAGAGTGCTAGCATGTGCCTCACAAACTACACAGTGGATAATTCCTGATGTATTATGCTATTTTTACCATTCAGAATTTCCAAAAACTATATATGATTGTAATTGTAATAAATTATCAAAATATAATATATAGTTAATATAAATGTAAAATATGTTTGTATATAAATATAAAAATATGTTTATATTAAATATATAGTATTTATTTATATGATATACAAATATAAAGTAAAATATATATAAATGTTTATATGTTTATATTAAAATATATAGTAGTTTATATATATATATAATATATAAAAATAAATTAGTATATATATATAAAGTATAAAATTAAAGAATAATATGAATTTTATACAAACCAGTTATTACACACATACACTTATATGTAATATATATGCACATATATAGTATATACACTTAAATGACCAATCTTTCCCCATTGAACGGTTTCGGTACTACTGTTCTGGAAGCAGGTGATCTTAGACGTATATTTTGATACTTGGATCCTCAATTACACTTTATTGATCTACTTGTTTGTCCTTGTGCCAGTTTTGCATTCTTTTGATTACTAGAGTTTTATAGTAAGCTTGAAATTGGGAATCTTTTATTTTAATCTTTCACATTTGTTAGTTTTCCAGGTTTCTTTTGCTGTTCAGAATCACATGTTCTTCCATATTCCACATGAAATTGAAAATTATTCTGTACATTTTTCAAAGATAAAGGTTGATACACACATGCATGTGTGCATGCATGTATTTGTATGTGTGTGCATGTAGGTATGTATATGTGTGCATGTATATGTGAAAGGGTTTCATGTAGCTCAGTCTGTCCTTAAAATCATTAAGTAGCTGAGAATGACCTTGAACTTATGATCATATTGCATCTCTCTCCAAAGTACTCAGATTACAACATGGCTAGATGGAATTTTGATAGGAGTTTCATTAAATGTATGGTTCATTTTGCAAAGTCGTGTCAACACCATCATTATTAAATTTGATCTTTGAAAATTTCATGCATGTGCATAATGCATCCTGGCCACTTTCACTCCCATTCTTTCCCAGGGTCCTATACCCCTATCTACTCCACTTCTTCCTACACCTATTTTTCTTACATCAATGCCTGTTTTATTTTATGCCCTACTAAGTTAAACCAGACCCATGTGTGTGACTATGGGTTTGGAGCTACCACTTGCAACATGGTAGGCTCAACAATGAGTATATAACTGAGCACAGTGGTCCCTACTCCCCATTCCAAGAATCTGTTAGTAGCTAATAGTTCAGCATGAAAATGTAACCACAGAGCCCCTTCCCTTTCTATGACTGCTTGTTGGCAGAACCAGTCCTGTGTGGGCCAGTTCAGAAAACTGCAGTTGAGTCCATGTTTGCTATGGTTATACTAAGTCTAGAAGATGGTATTCCACAGCGCTTTACTCTCTCATCTCAGTCTTACATTATTTTCTGCTCCCTTCTTGCCTGTTCCCTGTGCCTCAGAAAGGGTGGTATAAATGTCCTCTTTCAGGATGAACCCATAACTGTCTCTTACTTTCAATACTTTTGGAACCCATGAATCTTACACATTTGCTGCAGTTCACTGCAAAAAGGGGCTTCTCTGATTAAGGATGAAGAATAGCTTTTGTCTATGGGTATAAACACAAGGATTTTGGAGGCAGCTGATTGCTATGTTAATTTCATTACATAACAATAGTGAGTGCTCACTAGGGAGGCCTATGACCTCCTTAGTCATGAACTGTTAACACAGTTTACAATATCAAGCATGGGCTGTTTTCTGTGAAGCAGTCCTTAAATCTAGTCAGAGGGTGATTGATTAATCCCACAAACTTGTGTCACTATTATACAGGAGGCTACTTCTTTCCCAGGTGGTTAGTTTTTTAGGTTTAGACCTAAGGTTTAGACTTGGGTAATATCAGTGATGCCTTTTCCTCCCCAGTTCCATGCATAGAATCTTCTGGGCCTTTGAAAGTTAGCCAGCAGAGAAGAACTTTCCAGTCCAGCACAGCTCCAGATTTCTTTCTCTGCACCTTGCAACCAAGACATGTGGTGCCTGCATCAACAGGGTCTTATCTTCTAGTTCTGTTATGCAACCAAGAGTAGAGTACTAGCAAGAGTCTGTATTCTTTTAGCAGCTTTGGATGCCTCTTCTTTGGAATATCCATACCCAGGATGGGAATATTGTTCAATATCCCACTGTTAATAGGAATAACTATATCTAGCTATGCTGGGTAACTTTCTTAAGTCTCTCTTTTGTGTTTTTATTTAGGTTATAAGATAATAAGATTTATATATGGCTTTTCCATATACATTTTCATATGCTTTGAATAATGCCTTTACCAAGTATCATTCTCTCCCTAGCCACCTTACCCCCTCTTTATCTAAACTTTTCTGTCCCTAGCCATTCATCCTTCTTTCTCTTTAGTTTTCTTTTATCTATACTCTATTGCCCCATCTTAAGGCAACCCTAACAGGATGTTCTCATTAGGTAATAAAAAAGCATATATGTTTACATGTATATACTATTAAAGTTTAAATTCATATGCTGTTTGTTTTCCAGCAGCTATAATTGAAAAATTCTCTTTTGTGACTCTCTGAATTTGTTGTGATATCCCCTAGATCATTCCTCTCCTCTGCTTCTCATGTCATTTCCTTAACTTAATCCTTCCATTACTGCACCAAATAACCTTAAAGGCAATATACATAGGACACTCACCACATAATCATATATTTGCTAAGCTTCCTACAGAATATTATAGTTGTATATTTTTGGAGATATATAATTTTGCATCTGGAAATAGTGACATGAACTAGAATATACATTCATCATATTAGGGAAAGCCAGTATATATCTTCATTTTGTCTACCTAACTTTCTATAAAAATAGACCATAAAGCTCATTTCAGAAAGATATATGAAAAATACTTATGAGATGGAGTATTGATGAAATGTGTTCCTTTTTCTCCACATCCTCACCAGGATCTGCTGTCACCTGAGATTTTGATCTTTGCCATTCTGATTGGTGTGAGGTAGAATCTCAGGGTTGTTTTGATTTGCATTTCCCTGATGACTAATGATGTTGAACATTTCTTTAGGTGCTTCTCAGCCATTTGATATTCCTCAGTTGAAAATTTTGTTTAGCTGTTTACCCTATTTTTTAAAACAATAGAAATATATTTTTCATAGTTCTGCAGCTTTATGTCCAAGACCAAAGAGGTGACAGGGAATATAGCTACACTCTCCTTAGATTGTAGATGGCGTTATCTTCCTTGTCTCCTCACATAGCCATATGGTCTTCCTTCTGTGTACATACCCTGTTGGTAACGATTTTCCTTAAAAAAAAAAATTTGGAACAGTAAAATGTTTTAATTTTGCTATTATGTCTACTATTTGTCTTCATAAGGCACAGTCCCAGGGGCCTCAGCAGCATTCCACAAGACGCCTATGATTCAGTACCTCTGAGAGTGGAGTTCCTTAAGTAAGTCTGCCATCCTAGTGCCACTGGCAGGCTCTCAACTAAGCAACAAGCCTACTTCTTTCACAAAGGAAATATAATGTTCTCAGGTTTTTAAACTATTTCTTTTTCTTTTTAATAGAGTTATTTAATTCTCTGGAGTCTAACTTCTTGAGTTATCTGTATATATTGGATATTAGCTCTCTATTGGATGTAGGATTGGTAAAGATATTTTCCCAACCTGTTGGTTGCCATTTTGTCCTATCAACAGTGTCCTTTGCCTTACAGAATCTTTGCAATTTTATGAGATCTTATTTGTCAATTTTTGATCTTTAGAGCATAAGCCATTGGTGTTCTGTTCAGGAAATTTTCCCCTGTGCCCATGTGTTTAAGGCTCTTCCCCGCTTTCTTCTCTATAAGTTTCAGTGTATCTGGTTTTACGTGGTGGAGGTCCTTGATCCAGTTGCACTTGAGCTTTGTACAAGGAGATAAGAATAGCTTGATTTCCATTCTTCTACATGCTGACCTCTAGTTGAACCAGTACCATTAGTTAAAAATGCTGTCTTTTTTCCACTGGATAGTTTTAGCTCTTTTGTCAAAGATCAAGAACAGTCCTCCATTGTTGGTGGGATTGCAAGCTGGTACAACCACTCTGGAAATCAGCCTGGTGGTTTCTCAGAAAATTGGACAAAGTATTACCTAAGGACCCAGCTATACCACTCCTGGGCATATACCCAAAAGATTCTCCAACATATGACAAGAACACATGCTCCACTATGTTCATAGCAACCTTATTTATAATAGGCAGAAGCTGGAAAGAACCCAGATGTCTCTCAACAAAAGAATGGATATAGAAAATGTGGTACATTTATACAATGGAATACTACTCAGCTATTAAAAACAATGAATTCATGATATTCTTAGGCAAATGGATAGAACTAGAAAAATATCATCCTGAATGATGTAACCCAATCCCAAAAGAAAGCACATGGTATGCACTCACTGATAAGTGGGATATTAGCTCAAAAGCTCAGAATACTCAAGATACAATTCAAACACTACATGAAGCTCCAGAAGAAGGAAGACCAAAGTGTGGGTGCTTCGGTCCTTCTTAGAAAGGGGAACAAAATACTCATGGGAGCAAATACGGAGACAAATTTTAGAGCAGAGACTGAAGGTAAGGCCATCCTGAGTCTGCCCCACTTGGGGACCATCCTGTATACAGACCAAACCTAGATACTATTGTGGATGACAAGAAGTTCTTGCTGAAATGAGCCTGATGTAGCTGTCTCGTGAGAGTCTCTGTCAGAACCTTACAAACACAGAGGCAGATACTCACAGCCAACCTTTGGACTTAGTGCAGGGTCCCCCATGGAAGAGTTAGAGAAAGGAATGAAGGAGCTGAAGGTGTTTGCAACACCATAGGAAGAACCACAATATCAATCAACCAGACCCCCAGAGCTCCCAGGGACTAAACCACCAACCAAGGAGTACATATGGAGCAACCCATACCTTCAGCCACATATGGTGCAGAGAATGGCTTTGTCAGACATCAATGGGAGGAGAGGTCCTTGGTCCTATGAAGACTAGATAGATGACCCAGTGTAGGGGAATTCGAGGGTAGGGAGGTGGGAGTGGTGGGTGGGTGGAGGAACACCTTCATATAAGCAGGGAGAAGAGGGTGGGATAGGGAGTTTCCAGAAAGGGGGAAACCAGGAAAGAGGGTAACATTTGAAATGTAAATAAAATATATAATTTAAAAAAGGACAAAAAAATAAAAAAGAAGAAGGAGAAGAAATGTGTGTGTCTTTATTATATCCCAGGAGAACTGAAGTGTGTCTCTTTTAGAGATGGATAATAATGAATATTATTATTTTATTTCACATTTGAAAATATTTGTTTATTTTTATTTTACATTATGAGTATTTTACCTGCACATATTGAAGTTTACCACTTGTATAAGTGCTACTTGAGGAGGCCAGAATATTGGGTTGAATTCCCTGGACCTAGAATCAAAGATACTTGTTAGCTGTAGTGTGTGTTCTGGGAATTCTTTATGAGCAGTAACTGCTCTTATCCCACTGAAAAATCTCTCCATCCCCATTTATTAATTTCAATTTATCCCCTTTCTTGCTACATGATAGTATACATAGCTTTTAGCATGTTTCTTCTTTATTATTCTTTTCAAATTTTCAACTACCTTGTCACTTACCTCTTTACTGGTTCTTTCCTTGCTCTGCTAGAATCATGTTTCTGTGCTAAAGCACACCTTGCAGTTCTTCATTTCTAGATTCTAGGCAGGACATTCATAACTAGGTCAGTCTGCTTTTCTTAATCAGTTACCTGATTTCTGACTTCATCTATCTTCTCCCTGGTCCCATTTTATTATTCTCTGATAGATTCGCTACTGTATCCTAACACTGCTCATATCTCACCATAAAAAATACATAGACCATAACTCATATTGAAATAGTCTTCCTTTGCCTCACAGACACAAAATTTGGTCACCTAAGCAAGGGCAATATATATTTTCAAGTATTAATAGAGTATCTGACTGGGCACTATTTGAGATAACTTCTAAGAAAATGTCTAAGCTTGTATTCTAAAGCATTTGATATGTTTTGATCTGTTGGCTTTCTTCAGGCTGTGCACACTTAGTATGAAGTAAGGCTGCTTCATAAAGCATTACACTGAATACAAGAAAATCAATAAGCAATCTGTGTGATAATTAATTAAGGTGCCAGAATGAATTACTGTTTCTTCCTCTCCAAGTTTGGGTCAGAGTCTTGCTTGATTTGGGAAGTTGTCTATTTTCAATTACAGTCTGTGTGTGTTCTTTTGAGGTGACAGGGATGAATGAATGGCAGAAAATCATATTATGGCAGAAAACTGTGGGGTAGGTTTAACATGGCAAAGAGATGACTTCAAAAAGGTATTTCAAATACATGGCTGTCTTAAGGTGAGGTAGTGTGGAAGTTACTTGTTCCACATTACTAGGTAAGATTATAATAAAGCCAACTTCATTCTCTGTGGATTGTTCTAGATGTTCATATACTTACACAACCCACTTTCTAAGACCTCATGTCAGAAATCACACAGTGTACCAAAGGGATATCTATGTTGGAGTATATTATAGTTACTGCATTCAGAGGATGTTTAATCTACCAAGGGGAACTAATATTAAACTAAGCTACACATGCTAATGGGGAGCATAACTTATCCAGCTAGAATTTTTCTATAACCTATGTTTACTATTCAAATAAAGCCAGAAATTATACTGAAAGCTTTCTGTGTTCTCTATATCATAAACCTGAAAATATAAGCAAGTAATAAATGAAGATATTTTTAAAAATATGTTAAAATATATTGAGATGTCTGAGTGACCTCAATATGGAATATGCAATATTATCAATCTCTATCCAAACATTCTTCTTGTTTATTTTTAATTTTTTTAAAGATTTATTAATTTTGTAAGTACAGTGTAGCTGTCTTGAGACACACCAGAAGGGGCATCAGGTGTCATTACAGAGGGTTGTGAGCTACCATGTGGTTGCTGGGACTTGAACTCAAGACTGTTGGAAGAACAGTTAGTACCTTTAACCACTGAGCCATCTCTCCAACCCTTCCAGATATCCTTCTTATTTGTCACATTCTTTTCATCTTCAAATCAACCTTAGGCTAAGTGTGGTAGTGTATACCTTCATTTTCATCACACAAAAGTAAGACATATATCAGAATGTGAGGCCAGCTACATAGTTAATTCCAGGCCATGCCAGTTAGAACTACAGAGTGAGACCCTTCTCTCAAAAAACATTATCCTTCTCATTTTTTCTTTTATTTTTAAGATTATAATATAATTACATAATTCCTTTATCCCTTTCCTTTCACAAACACTCCCATATACCTTTTTTTGCTCTGTTTCAAATCCATGGCTTCTTTTTTTCATTAATTGTTGTTATATGAATATATGTGTATTTATGTAATATATTTTAAAATATTACCTGTTCAGTGTGTATAATGTTATTTGTGTGTTTTCAGGGTTGCCTATTTGGTATTCGATAACCAGCTGGTAGGATATTCCATGGAGAAGACCATTTCTCCCATGCTCAGCATTCCTTGGTTGCCTGTAGTTCTTTTTGTAGGGTTGAATGCTCATGGGCTTTCCCCTGTATACTTTGACACATTTATTGTCCTTGTTCAGATCACGTTTAGGCAGTTATGCTGGTGATACTTTATGTATGTAGCTTCTGAAATTACTAGGAGACATGGTCTCACAGCAAACTCCCTCTGGTTCTAAAAATATTTCTGCTCCCTCTTCTGCAATGTTCCCCTGAGCTTTGGGTGCAGGATTTCTTTTGTAGATGTATTTATTGGGTTCAGGTTCCATAACTCTGCATTTTGTTTGGTTGTGGTTTTCTGTAATGGTCTCTTTCTGTTGCAAATAGAAGTTTCCTAGACAATGGGTAGGGGCTCTACTCTTTTTAGGTATAAGGAAAACTATTTAGAATGGATTTAGAGATTATGCTGTTTTAGTAGAATGATGATTGTAAGTTATTATCCAAAATCCCTGACTTTACTAGCCCTGGATGGTTGACTAGTTTTCTGGTACCAGGTGTGATTTCCCTCATAAATTGTAGGTCTTAAGCTCTCTAAGCTATTACTGCCAAGATATGTATGCCACTAACTTGTGTATGCCCAGGGTAATTGGGTCATTCTCATCTTTGATGTGGTTCATAGGCACCACAATTGGGTAAGATTGCTTATTGCCCCCCTCCTTTGGAAACTTGCATGGCACATTCTGGTGCCATGAAAGCTAGTGCTCAGGGAGGGGGCATTCAGGTCAGATCTGAGAGGTCTGTGAATCCTGTGTAATATGTGCATGGTATCTTCAGCAATAGAGATGACTTACCTTTCATCTCTTGGGAACAACAAAGGGTATTAGCAATAGTTTATAATGTTTTGTGAGTCTCTTGGACAATCCTGACCAACAACTCAAAAGCAAGCTTCTCATGCCTGGTGTTGGGGCTTTGTTAGGTGGTCTTTGGCCATTATAGAGAACATTGTTGGTCCAGTTGGGAAAATTTTATTTAAATAATATATGTCTATTTATACACTGAAATTTACTTTAAAAACTGTTTAAATAAAATTTAGTTAGCATATAAAGTAATGGTTTCATTATGACATTTTTATACATATGTATCACTCTAACTTGGTCTTTTTCCAGAGGAATATACTTAGTAGAAAATATTTCTGGATTGCCTCATGTTGAATATATCAGAATGATTGAATGAAGGAGACTGGAGAGCTTCCATAAGTGCACAGATTATGATTTGCCCTGGAGGGCACAGGAATCATCAGGGGGCCTGGAACAGATCTTTTCAGGTCTAACATTCTGTGAAGTTAGTGTTTCTGAGGCAGTAGCACCCCTGGAAAAATGGCTGAGTGCCAAGCCTACTTTCTTTAAATGTGTGTTTTGAGAACACTTGCCTGTGCCAATTTATTCTTAACTCCATGGGCTTTCTCATGGCTATGTCACATAGAAGGACAATACGTATTGTGATGCAGAAGTCACAGCCCAAATGGGCTTAGGGTTTTCATAACTCAATTTAGTGTAATTATACTCAACTTAGGAAATGAATAAAGGGACCCTTTTCTCCCCAGCGGACACATGATTAATTGGTTTAGAAGTAAAAATGCCTTCAAAATAGACCTAAGCTCCACTAGGCTCCCAGAAGGTTGTTTTAAATCTCAATAGAGTTCACTTGGCCCTTCCTCATTAAAGTTGGATAAGATAAATTCAAAAGCCAAGGCCTTTTCATATCAGCAAGGGCAAGAGAAAACATAAAGTAAGCACAAGAGTTTACTTAACATCAATGCCAGAGAGTTTGAATGCTAGTTGACTAACATACCTTTTAGGGCAACAATGCTGCATTTTACTGATTAGTTCTATTTTAGAATAAGTGACAAGTAGAATGTTCCTGAGACATTTTTGGGATAACATTATTTGAGGGAGTTCATTCTGATTCCATCCACACATTAAGACCTCAATAGTATCTACTTGATCTGTGTTGTCATAAATGATAATAAGTCTAGGCATACATGCTGTTTGCATGACCAGTGTATTTCATATGTAGCTATATTTTTAGCCTAAGCATGAATGCATGTGTGCTTTATCCCTTTGTGAATAATTTGGAGATATTAAAAATTGGGAACAAATAACTCACAGACTCAGAAAATTTTACATTCAGCCATTTAAAAATGTCTGTTTTATTCTTAACTGTTCGCTATAAAATGTGTATTTCTAAATGACTGCTTTACAAGGAAAGTATTATTACCATGGAAATTGGGGTCCTCTAAAAACACACTTGGAATGAAGCTCAAGACGAGGACCCAAAAGCCACAGGCTCAAGTGGCTCTGCTGTTCATCAAGTTTCCAGATCCCTAGCTCCTTAAGAAAATCTTCATTATTCTCAAATATATACCAGTATTCTCATACCACAGGGAGAGAGCTTGAGATAGAGAGAGAGCTAGAGAGAGAGAGAGAGAGAGAGATCTTTTGGATAAGAGAAAGAAGGAGAAGAAAAAGTTAGGCTTTTCAAAATAGCTGGTAAGCTGTACAGTGCTACGTGATGGAAGTTCTTCAGATGATTGTACAGGGGTGGGATTTAAGGTAAGGATAAGTACATTCACTCATCAAAGAGATAATTATTCCTCCCACGACCTTAACAAGACATTAATTGTATCAGCCTTCCTAAGATGTAGTCACTTAGCCAGGTGATTGACAAACCCAGCTTGATTAACTGCTTTGTAAAATTTCATTAAAACATTATTATATCATTTCCCCTCCCTTATCTCCCTCCAGCTCCCTTATGTCTCCATCCTCACTACCTCTCAAACTCAAACATGGCTTCTTTTTCTTTAATTATAATTGTTACATATACACACAGAAATTATATATAAATGCAACCTGCTGAGTCTGTTTAGTGTTGTTTGTATGTATATATTTTAGGTATACTTGATATTGATGACCATTTGGGAGGCTCATCTCCACGGAAAATTAATTCTCCTTTTCTCAGCAGTTTTTAATTTCCTATATCTTTTCATCTAACGGGTGGGCCATGTGAGATTTCACATCCAGATTGACATGCCCGGTGGTGTTCACTGTTCAGGTCTCATTTAGGCAGCCATGTTGGTGAGATTTCATAGATTTAGCTTTCCTGTCATGGATAGAAAACACAATCTCACAGCAGACTCTGTGATCCTCTGTCTCTTAACAATCTTTCAACTCCCTCTTCAGCAATGCTCTCAGAGTCATAGGTGAAGTAGTCATTTTGTTGATGTATCATTTGAGGTTGGACACCTCACAGTCAGTTGTTTTCTGCCCTTTGACTAGTCATGGTTTTCTGTTATAGTCTCCATCTGCTGCAAAAAAGAAGCTTTTTTGATGCAGTGTGAGAGATAGACTGTTGGTATTAGGTCTTTAGAATACAGTTAAAAATCAAAGATTTAGAAATGTGGTGGTAGTAGGTTCTTCTTGTTTATGACCTCATAATCCACAGGTGGCCAGCTAGGTTTATAGTACTAGGTATGCTTTCCCTCCTGATTTAAGTAGGATTTAAATAAGATGTTGGATAGCTCCAAAGTATAAATGGCACTACTGAACCATAGGAATATCTTGTTGACCAGCTGGATTAACTCTTAAAGAAAGAGACATTGGCATATAACATTATAATCTTTGAAGCTGATAAGAATGTCATGTCGCTACCCATGGCCAGAGGCACACTTCATTCTTTACATGAAGAGAAAATAACATTCCATTAATGGTCCCCATCAGAACCTAATTTCCTTAATGGCTTCTAAGACTACTTATGTTTTAGAAAATTTGACCCCCAAATCAGTTCTGGTTCCTTAGCCTGCAGAGTAAAAAAGCTGCATTATAACAGAGACCAGTACACTTTCATGTATGAATTTTCCAGAGTAATGTGGTCCCAAAATATAATGAATTCTTATGGAATACTATTGAATGGAAACATTCATTATTAAAGTACATGGTGTTGCATAGCAATTTTCTCTGAGATAAAGCCATCCATCTTTGAGCTTCTCAAAGAAACAGGATGTTCTAAAGGGAGGTAAAACGTTTCATCCTGTAAGGAAGCTCATTAAGATCAAGAAAGTACATAAAAGCTTCAAGAAATCCTTGAAACTGACCAGATTTACTAACCCCCTCTCTTTCCAAGTATATAAGCAATAGTAAAGACTGTTGAGAGAAGCAGCCTCAGACCAGTGAAACCATCTGAAAGAGAGAGAGAGGCCATCCACACTACCTAGAAGAGTCTTAGACCTGGTGACCTATCTGGAAAAGACAGAAAATAGCCAAGATACCTCAATGCAGCAGAGGCCAGCCTTGCTGCCTGAAAGAGTCTTAGTGCTATTTATTTGGAAAGGATACTTTCCAAACTGTTGAGCTGCCTATAGGTTGTGGGATACATTCAAGGTTTCCATCTTTCTTCAGCTGTCACACATGCTAGGGTGGGCTTTGCTAACAAGTATCTTTGAACCATTTCTGCTGCTGTAATAAGCCCTCATTCACTACTGTAAGCACCCTTACTAAAACTCATTGCTTCAGTAATTTGGACTTTGAGGGTATCCATATTTTCTCTGTTGTTGATTCCTTATCTGGAGCGAGGTGATGTTTATTTAAGTCTCACCGTAAATGTCTGTGTAGATTGTTGTCTATAAACTGATAACTATAGACAGTTGATGACTATAAGTCAAGAAGAGACCAGTGTTGCAGCTTTGCAGTCAGAAAGAGAGAGGAAACTCTTCCCCAGATACGCTATTGAGACCTCCAACCAATGGAAAGAACCCCCACACACATAGTATGTAAATCTACTGAGTTTCACATTTCAGATGTTAATCTCAGCTAGCAGCAGGAAGACCTATTGTTTTCTCAGTACTGTTGTAGGGGTCCTGGAGAAGTTGCAGTGTATAAAATAAGTAAAAAAATAAAATCACTGCTACCTGGGCCCTAGTTTCTAGTATAAATGGAATATACAAGGCCAAAAGTAATACCAAACTTCATTTTATGATAGGTGATGAGAAGGTAGGTGGGAAAATAATAACAGTGATGGTGGTGGTGGTATTATGTGTGTTGCAATTTGAAGTAAGACTGATGAGTTCAGTAATGAAGGCATAGGATAACCTCATCAAGCTCCATTTTATGACAAAGACTTGACCAACTGAAGGAGAAGACATCAAATATAAATTCTTACATGTAGATGAAAGTATAGTGTATTCAAAGAACAAGGAAGCAACTGTGTTTGAGATCGGGTGAATAAGTATGGCTAAGAGAGGTAGAAGATAAGGTCCGAGTAGATAGTATAACAAGGTAGTCCCATGATATAGGGCCTAATAGGTCCCTGTGAAGTTGACACACTTTCTTCTGAGAGTACTAGTAGCTCTATTTGGATAGAGTTGTAACATCACTCTATGATTTTAAAAGTCCAATCTGGACTCTTTAAAGAGAATAGTTTTTAATAAAAGGATAAAGATGCACATCAAGTCCTGTTAGCAGGCCATTGCAGTAATACAGAGTGGGAAATGATAGTGATGTGAATTTGGTGGAGGCGATAGACACTGGTTAGATATTGTCTTTATTTAAGAACATGGGCAAGAATATTTGCTAAGACATCGAGTGAACAGTATGAGAGAAAGAAAGCAGGAAAAGAAGGTACTATGACGAAGAAGATTGTGAGAATTTGAGGGTTATGGAAGAACTGTGGCCATAATTTTATATACATTCCATTAGAAACATTTTTTACATTTTAAAATATAAATAGGTAACTTCAGAAGCTAAAGAGATGTCTTGCTGGGCAGTGGTGGCGCATGCCTTTAATCCCAGCACTTGGGAGGCAAAGGCTGACAGATTTCTGAGTTCGAGGCCAGCCTGATCTACAGAGTGAGTTTCAGGACAGCCAGGGCTACACAGATAAACCTGTTTTGGGGGGAAAAAAGAAAGATGTTTCAGTGATTAAGCACACTTATTGCTCTTGCAGATGGCCAGGGTTCAAGTCCCACCAACCACATAATAAATTACACTCTCTATAACAACAGCTCTAAATGATCCTATACCCTCTCTTGGCCTCCAAGGGCACTGCAAATATGTGGTATATTTATATACATGGAATCAAAACTAATCTGGAAGGAGGTTGGCGATGAAAAACACATGATCAAAATATATTGTATGAAAACATTAAATATAAATAATAAATCTGTATTTAATTGTATAATTATATTTAATTAATTTATAATAAATTTATAAATATATATTCAAAACATATATGTATATTTCTATATTTTACATGAAAAGTATATATATAATTATCTATCCAGATATCTAGATATCTAGATAGATCTTTATATGTTTCCTCCATTTCCTTTCAGTCAGAACTACATTATCTTGCTAAGGCAGTCTGCACACTCTTATGACAGATCTTCACATTTGGTGTTAAGTGAGCCTTTAAAAACAACTGCTCGTTTCCTATGACTGCTTTCATACTTTATTTTCTGGGAATACCAAGAAGGGCTTGTTTCTTCTGGTTCTCCATCTCTAAGTAAGAAAAACCATTGGCACACAAGCTCTTAATCTTCTCATGTCAATCTTTATAGCATAAATCTTTACTGTTGTCTTTCACTGGTGAAATACTAGTGAATACTAGTGACATAAACTGGACAAATGAGCTCAGTAAGGAAGGGTTCATGTGACAAGACAATCTGGCCACTGTTATTCACTATTTAAATATACGTATCTATTTTATTTTATCTGTATGAGTATTTTCCTGTATGTCTGTGCACCATGTGCATATAGTATACTCAGAAGCCAGAATATGGCATCAGAAACCCTGGAACTGGAGTTATAGACAGTTGTGAGCTGCTATGTGGGTGCTGGGAATGGAGCCCAGGTTCTCTGAAAGAGCAATCTTGTCTCTAAAACAATGATCCCAGTCTTCACCTTTACTCAGATATCTTCCCAGTTCAGATTTTATGTCAGAACAAGAAAATAAAATCATTAGCAATTACAAAACCCTCATACAATGACAAAAAATTCTCAGAGTTTTCTAATGATAATAAATGTATGTGTATGCATACATGTGAGTTTCTGGGCTTGTATATATGTAAAGATATGAAATTGAGCATACATATTCATCCGTAAAACTCGACAGTAGATAAAGCAGAAGTATGGTGTTTAGAACAAGAAAATAACTTAAGCAAGTGTCTGAATGATATTTACAAGCCCATCTCCAGTGAAACCAACTTGCTCCAACCTGAGGAAACACTGATAAGCAAAGAGTTTTCTGCCATCTTGAGAGTCAGTTGAAAAATGAAGAGAGTGTTGTGGGTTCCTTAAGGAAAGACAGATGAACAAGCACGTCCTCGATGCCTGTGTAAAAGTCTGTTATGGAGATTCCTCTCTATAATCTCATTTGTTTATTCAGACTTACCTTGTAGCTCCAGCAACTATAGTGCAGGGAGTATTTGGCAAAGAGCCTTGCTGGCAGAAAGCAACCAGAACTGCAGGACCTTTCTTCACTGAACACTAGCAGAAGGTTATATACTGAACTGCACTAAGTCTTTTTTTCTGAACCCTGTCCTCATATTACCGGCTATATGGGCCAGAGATGGGCCTTATGCCATTGAAGATGGATCATTGGCTATAACTTTTTCTTATTTCCACAAGCAGAGGAGAGTAGATTAAGTGCCATCATTTCTCACTTTATATAATGTTCTCCTTTGTAGAAAAAGTTCAGAAAACAGCCCAGCAAGGAAGTTTTCAAGCAGATATTGACTTGGAGAGCTTTCTTACTGTTGGATGCATGTGTAACTCTGTTTACGTATATAGATTTTGGCAGGCATGGCATAATACCTAAAACAATGGCTAGAGGAAGGTAAGAATTGGGAAGGAAAGGACAAATTTATTTTGAAGTCTCCTGAATCTAAGTAACCAAGAAGTGGATATAAATGTGAATAGCCTATCTTGAGCAAACTAGGACTAAGATGTTTAGATGAACTCTAGAACAACCAGAGTGCTTACTGCTTTGGTAATGAACAGTAGTATTAGAGGACCGGAAAGTAGAGACTCCCTGATTCATTTATTCATTCAATTGTTGTTAATTCAATTATTCACTCAACAATCCTTTATTGATTAGTCACTCTGTGTTCTATCTATTAAGACTTAATTTTGTCTTGAGGAATCAAACAGACATGAACATTCCCTGTAGGAACTGCACTTCATTGGTTGAGGGGAAAAGATGGGCAAGTAAGTGCATACAACTATAAAATCCAATAGCAGCAAGGCATGATGGTATGCACTTAGGAGGGAGAGGTAAGGTAGGGACAGAGGCCGAGGGATCTCTATAAGTCTGAGGCCAGCCTGGTATTTGTAGTAAGTTCCATTCTGGAAAGAGTTACACAATGAAGCCTTGTCTCAACTCACAACAAACAAACAAAAACAATTTAACAAGTAAGCAAAAATCCTACAACAAATGCTCTTAATTACTAAACCATTTAAGAAACATACTGAGTGATGAAACCATGCCATTTTCTGGCAACCATAGGACCTGCCATTCTGTAGAACCTAATTAATAGATGAAATGACCTTAATTACATGATTATTTACTTTACAGCTTCTTCAGCTATATTCAAAGTCTCCAGATATCAATGACATTGTCTGTCTTGTTCTTAGCTCTATACCTTCTCTATATTTACTAGTGGCTAATAGTTTGTTAGGTGACTAAACAAATGACACTAACCCTAGTAAATAGGAAGTATAGAAATGATGGTATATAGCCAGGCCATGGTGGTGCACGCCTTTAATCCCGGCACTCGGGAGGCAGAGACAGGTGGATTTCTGAGTTTGAGGCCAGCCTGGTCTACTGAGTGAGTTCCAGGACAGCCAGGGCTACATAGGGAAACCTTGTCTCGAAAAACCAAAAAAAAAAAAAAAAAAAAAAAAAAGGAATGATGATATATGAGGTAACAATACAGACATATACATAGGAACTGGAAGCATATGAAGATATTAATACTCATAATAATGACTTTTTAATTGAATGCTTATTGTATATCTGGCAATGTATTAGTCTTTGTGGATTATGCTATCCATTACTCTCTTCTTTTTATACCCAAGCATTCTAAGGATCAGAGAGCTGAAGTGACTCATTCAAGGTCAAGGAGGTAACAGTGGAAAATTAATTCCTTTGTCAGTTTTCAAGGCCCTAGCTAGCTATACTACATCAAAACATTTGCTGAGTCTTTATATGTGCTGCAGGAGAATACCAGATAGTGTGTTTTTCACTCACTCAACTACCATTTGGTTTCATTAGTTTTGTTTGAAGACTGAACAGGAAACTAAATCTAGAAGGGGAATTTAGTTGCTCCAAGGTTACACAGAGTTTCATTTCAAAGAAAAGGCAAGATCTGGGGGTTCTGACTTCTGGACTAGTTTCTTTGTTAAAATCCTATGTCTTCACTTTGTTGAGTGTCTCCTAAATTTAATTCCCTGTACAAATGGTTGAATTTCTGAACTAAACTACAAATAGTAAAGATTGCTTGTACTTTCAGTACCTTGAATCCAATATATGACCATTTGGTATATGTGGGAGTAGTCCAGATCTATATTTCTTACTGAGTAGGAGAAAATGGCTTGAATAAGGAGGAGTCTAATCATGCCACAGCCCAAAACCTGTTTTCAGTTATACAGTCCCTCAAATATGCCCATAGTTTATTTGTGGGAGAGAGCAGCATGAAAGACCAAAAAATATAATCATGTGTTGTAAGCACAACTAGATAGGATGAACTAAGTAAAATTTGGCCAATAAAGTTATAGTCACTTACTTCCTATTTGGTGTAGATTTCAATTGTCCCAAAAGTAGTAAAACCCAACCATTCACTCTTTAAAAATAGGTCTGCATCATTCTGACTAAATTTGAAAATTTAAGATACCTGAAATATGGAAATGTATAAAGACTTTTTATATGTAGTTCATTGATTAGTGCAGTTGTTACCTAGAAAAGAATGGATGGCATGATGTAGACGTGCTTACTAAGTTCACATGAGGGAAAAACTTCAAGGGTCAGAGCTTGCCTTCCAGGCTCTTCCAAAGCCCTAGTATTCCACAAGACAAATAAAAAGAGCTGATAATTGTGTGTGTGTGTGTGTGTGTGTGTGTGTGTGTGTGTGTATCCTAGAAGATGTTAAATGGAATCAACTCCACAAATGGCTTAGAATGATGCCCAACAAAATGGTAAATGGTGATGATATGGGTTATTTATGACACGAAAGGTCAGGAAATTGAATCCTATTTTCCCATTCTATCTACGGTGATCCAGTAAGAATTGACTGATTTATTGCTCTGTGACAAGCATTGTGTTTGTTACTGAAGAGGTAATGAGATGATTCCATTTGCCACTAAAGAACATCCCATCGAGGAAGACACAGATTCATGTCTAGCTAACTATAATGCCATGTCTGTTCTCAATGAGCATTTCCAACAACAGACATTATTTGCTGTCATTTATCTCTTTCTCTTTATCACTTAGCTATTCAGCATACAGAATGTTAAAGACCAGATGGTGTTAAGCTGTCTATTTTAGGACTAGTTGTAAAAGTTCATTCCTGATCTTACATTTAACACACTATCTTAATGAGAAAACCATTTGCAAAGCCTTTATGGAGTACTTACTCTTAGTGGGTACCTTGAGATGGACATAAAATGAGTGGGGCTTTGTGGAAGAGTACTAGATTTGAAGTCAGAAATTTTGAACTTGAGTCAGGAGCTTCCTGATGACCAGTTGAGTGACCTTGGATGAGTCACTTAACAGCATTGCAGGGAATAGCATATTAATAAAAGTGGGAAAACATCTGGCTTTCAATTATTTCCATATTAATCAGCCTCTTATTACTTTAGAATGAGAGACAGGGTCTCTGCTTTAAGTTAACTCATAATTTTTAGAATATTTTATAAGTCATAAAAAAATATATCTGGCTTTCTATACTTTACCTTGCCAATAAAAGTAGTTTTTTTAAAAAAATATGTTTAACAACAACTTTATTATGAACACAATAAACTTTTATATAACTGTCACCTGTGTTTTTCATAATTTACTACTCTCCTATTTCCTTTGAACAAACTAATGGGCTTCATTATGACATTCTAATACATGTACATAATATACTTTGATTATACCCAGCCCATTATATTCTATTAGTTCATTTTCCACTTCCTCTTATCTGTTAGCTTCCTTTCTAATTCATATCCTTATGAAATCTGAATTTTGCACATGAGAGAAAGCAGCAACATTTTTCTTCCTAAGTCTGTATGATCATCTCCATTTCTAGTTCCACCTACTTTCCTGCAAATGTCATGAATTTATTCTTCATAGCTGAAAACTCTTCTCGATCTCTCTCTCTCTCTCTCTTTCTCTCTCTCTCTCTCTCTCTCTCTCTCTCTCTCTCTCTCTGTAACACACACACACACACATACACACACACACACACACACACACACACAAATTTGTCAATTCCTGACATACCTGAAGGCTGGTTTCCAAAACTAGGCTGCTGTGAATACTGCCACAGTGAACATGGGTTTACAGATATTTTTGTTGTGTTCTCACTTAGAATCTTTCAGATGTATACCCAGAAGTTATACAGCTAGATGATATGATAATTCTATTTTTAATGATTTCTATGAACCTGCATTAGGGTATGTTCCTATCACCAGCATTTAAGAACTTCTTTTCTGTCTTGTCTCTTCCCAGAATTTTTTATTGTTAATTTTCTTGATAATAGCCATATTTACTAGGTTAACATAGAATCTTAATGTTTTGATTTACATTTCTCTGATGGCTAAACAGTTGTAACATGTAGTAGCCATTTTTGTTTTGGTTTGTTTGTTTCTCTACAACAAACTGTGGCTAAATTGAAGAATGTGCCTATAGAATAAGAAATGTTTCTGTCCAACTAAATATCCAACAAAGGGTTAATATCACAATTCATAAAGTACTCAACAAAAAAAACCAAATGATCTAGTCAATAAATTCATGAATTGCAGAATGGAACAGACACTTCTTGTTACAATGTGTGTCTTGGGTTTCTGTGAGATACACTCTAACTTTCCCTTATAGTTGCTTTCAAAAAAATCTCTTTTTAGATTTCTTATATTGAACTAAATATCACAAAGAGTATTCATCAAGGTTCTATGATGTATACTCTTATTTATTTATTTATTTATTTATTTATTTATTTATTTATTTGGTTTTTCAAGACAGGGTTTACTCTGTAGCCTTGGCTGTCCTGGAACTCACTCTGTAGACTAGGCTGGCCTTGAACTCAGAAATCCACCTGCCTCTGCCTCCCGAGTGCTGGGATTAAAGGTGTGCGCCACCACTAGTACACTTTCACTACATTTGAATTATCCTTTTGCATAATCCAATATACCTCATTACTTAGTCAATATATTTCCACTCATTGTTACTCTGCATATTCATGAGAACAGAGTTGGTGTTTTATTCATCAAGCAAAATGCCAGGCACATAATAGATAATTATTAAAATTAATCTTATAACATATATATTATTTGGCCATTTCCAGTTCACGCCTGTGGTCTGTGCCATGCAGCTCCATACCCAAATAGTGCAGCAAAAGAACTACCCACCCAGGAGTGTGGACAAGCCTGTGAGCAGAGGTAGGGCCAGCACCTATGCTCAGAGGGATCTGCCCGGAACACTCAGGATACATGGACCTACAAGCAGCCTGGGACAGGAGCCTTCAGGTTGCCTTTTGTGGCCGGGGACCTCAGTCTGTGTCACAGAGCTCTATAGCCAAATAGTTCTTGGAGAAAGCTCGCATCCCGGGAGTGTGGATAAGCCTGTGAGTGGAGGTAAGATGAGCACCACTGCTCAGCAGGACACAGGGACTGAGGAGCAGCCTGGGACAGGAGCATTCCTGTTTATGCCAGTGGTCTGTGCCACATGGCTCCATACCTAAATAGTTCAGGGAAAGATCTAGCCTCACAGAAGTGTGGACAAGCCTGTGATTGGGGGTAAGGCCAGCAGCTCTTCTCAGAAGGACCCACTCAGAACCCTCAGGACACAGAGACTGAAGAATGGCCTTCCAGTTTCCTTCTGAGGCTGGGGAGCTGATCCTGTGACACAGAGCTCTATACTGAAATAGTGCCAGGAGAGAGCTGGTCTCCCAGGAGTGCAAACACAATTTCGAGCACAGGAAGACCACTACTTGTGTTCAAATTCCTCAATCAAGAGAGACTACCACAAAGCCATCAGGACACAGGAACCAAGTAATAGCTGGGGACAGGATCCTTCTGGATTCTGTCCACACCCCAGAGCTGACCCTGTACCACAGCTCTGCAAACCCAAATTTCTGTCAGAGAGAGCTGATCTCCAAGGAGTACTGACACAAAGGCATGCAAGGGGGACAAGCCACAGTCAAAGACAGCAAGACCAGTTAACACCAGATATAACCCGATGGCGAAAGGCAAGGGCAAGAACATAAGGAACAGAAACAAAGGCAACTTGGCATCATCAGAACCCAGCTCTCCCACCACAGCAAGCCCTGGATACCCCAACACACCAGCAAAGGAAGACTCAGACTTAAAATCACATCTCATAATGAAGCTAGAAGACTTTAAGAAGGAAATAAATAACTCCCTTAATGAAATACAAGAGAACACATGTAAACTGCTAGAAGCCCTTAAAGAGGAAATACAGGAAAACACAATTAAACTGGCAAAGGAAATGAACAAAACCATCCAGGATTTAAAAAGGGAAATAGAAACAATAAAGAAATCACAAAGGGAGACAACCCTGGAGATAGAAACCCTAGGAAAGAGATCAGGAGTCATAGATGCAATCATCACCAAGAGAATACAAGAGATAGATGAGAGAATATAAGTTGCAGAAGATACCATAGAAGACATTAACACAACAGTCAAAGAAAACACAAAATGCAAAAATCTCCTGACCCAAAACATCCAGAAAATCCAGGGCACAATGAGAAGACCAAACCTAAGGATAATAGGTATAGAAGAGAGTGAAGATTCCCACCGTAAAGGGCCAGTAAATATCTTCAACAAAATTATAGAAGAAAACTTCCCTAACCTAAAGAAAGAGATGAACATTAACATAACGAAGCCTACAAAACTCCAAATAGTCTGGACCGGAAAAGAAATTCCTCCTGTCACATAATAGTCAAAACAACAAATGCACAAAACAAGGAAAGAATATTAAAAGCAGTAAGGGGAAAAGGTTATGTAACATATAAAAGCAGACCTATCAGAATTACACCAGACTTCTCATCAGAGACTATGAAAGCTAGAAGATCCAGGACAGATATCATACAAACTCTAAGAGAACACAAATACCAGCCCAGGCTGCTATACCCAGCAAAACTCTCAATTACTAAAGATGGCAAAACCAAGATATTCCATGACAACCAAATTTATACAATACCTTTCCACAAACCCAGCCCTACGAAGAATAATAGATGGAAAACACCAACTCAAGGAGGGAAACTTCACCCTAGAAAAAGCAAGAAAGACTTTTGTGTGGCTATCTTCTTTCAACAAACCCAAAAGAAGATAGCCACACAAACATAAAATATAACATCGAAATAACAGGAAGCACCAATCACTATTCCTTAATAACTCTTAACAACAATGGACTCAATTCCCCAATAAAAAGACATAGGCTAACAGACTGGATACATAAATAGGACCTAGCATTTTGCTTTATACAGGAAACGCACCTCAGTGTTAAAGACAAACACTACCTCAGAGTAAAGGGCTGGAAAACAATTTTCCAGGCAAATGGTCCCAAGAAACAGGCTGGAGTAGCCATTCTAATATCGGATAAATTGACTTTCAACCAAAAGTGATGAAAAAAGATAAGGAAGGACATTTCATTCTCATCAAAGGAAAAATCTATGAAGAAGAACTCTCAATTCTGAACGTCTATGCTCCAAATGCAAGGGCACCCACATTCGTAAAAGAAACTTTACTAAAGCTCAAAGCACACATTGCATCTCACACAATAATAATGGGAGACTTCAACACCCCACTATCATCAATGGTCAGATCTTGGAAACACAAACTAAGCAGAGACACAATGAAACTAACAGAAGTTATGGACCAAATGGATTTAGCAGATATCTATAGAACGTTTCATCCTAAATCAAAAGAATATACCTTCTTCTCAGCATCTCATGGTACTTTCTCCAAAATTGACCATGTAATTGGTCACAAAACAAATCTCAACAGATATAAGAAGATTGAAATAATCCCATGACTCCTATCAGATCACTACAGATAAAGGCTGGTCTTCAATGGCAACAACAACAGCAGAAAGCCCACATACACACGGAAGCTGAACAAAGTTCTACTCAATGATAACTTGGTCAAGGAAGAAATAAAGAAATTAAAGACTTTTTAGAATTTAATGACAATGAAAGTACAACATACCCAAACTTATGAAACACAATAAAAGCAGTGTTAAGAGGAAAACTCATAGCTCTGCATGCCTCATAAAAGAAACTGGAGAGAGCATACACTAACAGCTTAACAGCACACCTTAGAGTTCCAGAACAAAAATAAGCTAATACACCCAAGAGGAGTAGAATGCAAGAAATAATCAAACCCAGGGATGGAATCAACCAAGTAGAAACAAAAAGAACTATACAAATAATCAACAAAACTAGAAGCTGGTTCTTTGAGAAAATCAACAAGATAGATAAACCTTCAGCCAGAGAAACAAGAGGGCACAGAGACAGTATCCAAATTAACAAAATAAGAAATGAAAAGGGAATAACAACAGAATCTGAGGAAATTCAAAAAATCATCAGATCCTACTACAAAATCCTATACACAACAAAATTGGAAAATCTGGATGAAATGGACAAGTTTCTAGACAGGTACCAAATACCAAAGTTAAGTCAGCATCAGATAAACCGTCCCATAACCCCAAAAAAATTGAAGCAGTTATTAAAAGTCTCCCAAACAAAAAAAGCCCAGGACCAGATGGGTTTAGTGCAGAATTCTATCAGACCTTCAAGCAACACCTAATACCCACAAGCTTCAAACTATTCAACAAAATAGAAGCAGAAGGAACACTACCCAATTCATTCTATGAGGCCACAGTTACAATGATACCAGAACCTCACAAAGACACAACAAGAAAGAAAACTTCAGACCAATTTCCCTTATGAATATCGATGCAAAAATGTTCGATGGGGTTCTCATGGACCAAATCAGGGAGCACATCAAAACAATCATTCATCATGGTCAGACGGGCTTCATCCCTGAGATGAAGCTATGGTTCAATACCTGGAAATCCAACAATGTGATCCACTACATAAACAAATTCAAAGAAAAAAAAACCACAAGGTCATTTCATTGGATGCTGAGAAGGCATTTGACAAAATTCCATATCTCTTCATGATGAGGGTCTTGGAAGGATTGGGAATTCAGGGCCCATTCCTAAACATGATAGAGGTATTGTGGGGCAGGCCAGTATCCAGCATCAAACTAAATGAAGAGAAACTTGAAGCATTCCCACTAAAATCAGGGAGAAGACAAGGCTGTCCACTCTCTCCCGATCTATTCAATATAGTACTTGAAGTTCTAGCTATAATGATTGGACAACAAAAGGAACTCAAAGGGATACAAATTGGAAAGGAAGAAATCAAAATATCACTATTTGCAGATGATATGATCCTATACTTAAGTGACCCGAAAAACTTCACCAGAGTACTGCTACAGCTGATAAACAACTTTAGCAAAGTGGCCAGATATAAAATTAACTCAAGCAAATCAGTAGCTTTCCTATACTCGAAGGATAAACAGGCTGAGAAAGAAATTAGGGAAATGACACCCTTCACAATAGTCACAAACAATATAAAGAATCTTAGTGTGACTCTAATCAGACAAGTGAAGGATGTGTGATGGGAACTTCAAGTCTCTGAAGAAAAAAATCGAAGAAGACCTCAGAAGATGGAAAGATCTCCCATGCTCATGTATTGGCAGAATTAATATAGTAAAAATGGCCATCTTGCCGAAAGCAATCTACAGATTCAATGCAGTCCCCATCAAAATTTCAACTCAATTCTTCATAGACTTAGAAAGAGCAAGTCTCAAATTCATTTGGAATAACAAAAAAAACCCAGAATAGCAAAAACTATTCTCAACAATAAAAGCACTTCTGGGCGAATCAGCATCCCTGACCTCAAGCTGTACTATAGAGCAGTAGTGATAAAAACTGCATGGTATTGGTTCAGTGACAGGCAGGTAGAACAATGGAATAGAATTGAAGACCCAGAAATGAACCCACACATCTATGGTTACTTGATCTTTGACAGAGGAGCTAAAACTATCCAGTGGAAAAATGACAGCATTTTCAACAAATGGTGCTAGCTCACTTTGAGGTCAACATATAGAAGAATGCAAATTGATCCATTCCTATCTCCCCATACAAAGCTCAAGTCCAAGTGAATCAGGGACCTCCACATAAAACCAGATACACTGAATCGAATAGAAGTGAAAGCGGGGAAATGTCTTGAACACATGGGCACAGGGGGAATGTTCCCAAATAAAACACCAGTGGCTTATGCTCTAAGATCAAGAATTGACAAATAGGACCTCATAAAGTTCTAGAGCTTCTGTAAGGCAAAGGATACTGTCAATAGGATGGAATGGCAACCAACAGACTTGGAGAAGATCTTTGCCAATCCTACATCTGATACAGGGCTAATATCCAATGTAAACAAAGAACTCAAGTAGTTGGACTCCAGAGAACCAAATAGCCCTATCAAAAATTGGGGAATAGAGCTAAACATAAAATTCTCAACTGAGGAAATTCGAAGGGCTGAGAAGCACCTAAAGAAATGTTCAACATCTTTAGTCATTAGGGAAATGCAAGTCAAGACAACCCTGAGATTCCACCTCACACCAGTTGAATGGCTAGGATCGTATAATCAGGTGACAGCAGATGCTGGCGAGGATGTGGCGAAAGAGGAACACTCTTCCATTGCTGGTGGGATTGCAAGCTGGTACAACCACTCTGGAAATCAGTTTGGTGGACCCTCTGAAAAATGGACATAACAATACCTAAGGACCCAGCTCTACCACTCCTGGGCATATACCCAGAAGACGCTCCAACATATAATAAGGACACATGCTCCACTATGTTCATAGCAGCCATATTTATAATATCCAGAAGCTGCAAACAACCCAGATGTCCCTCAACAGAGGAATGAATACAGAAAATGTGGTACATTTACATAATGGAATATTTATTACTCAGCTCTTGAAAATAATGACTTCATGAATTTTGCATGCAAATGGATTGGATCTTGAAAATATCATCTTGAGTCAAGTAACTCAGTCACAAAAGAACAAACATGGTATGTACTCACTAATAAGTGGATAATAGCCCAAAAGTTCCAAACCCCAATGATTCAATTCACAGCAACTGTTGGACTGAGCGTGGGGTCCCAGATGGAGTAGTTGGAGAAGGGACTGAAGGAGCTGAGGGAGTTTGCAGCCCCATGGGGAGGGAGCAACAGTGTCAACTGCTCAGGCCCTCTGGTGCTCCCATAGACTGGACCACCAACCAAAGATTGCATATGAAGGGACCTATGGTGCTGGCCACATATGTGGCAGAGGAGGGCTTTGTTTGCCATTAGTGGGAGGAGAGGCCCTTGGGTCTGAGTGTGTTTGATGCCCCAGTTTAGGGGAATGCCAGGAAGGGAAGACAGGAATGGGTAGGTGGTTGGGGGAATACCCTCATAGAGGCAGGGGGAGGTCTTATGGGATAGGGGGTTTCCAAAGGGGAGACCTGGAAAGGGGAAAACTTTTGAAATGTAAATAAAGTATCCAAAATAAAACTAAAAAAGAATAAATAAAGAATATTATTTGGCCATAACAAAAAATGAAATACTAATTAATAAGAAACCATTAAAAATTTTTGAAAAATTGACAAATGAAAGAAATGAGTCTCAAATACCATACATTACTAAGAATGATTAGTTTTGTAAGAAATGTTTGAAATAGGCAAATTTATAGGGATAGAAAGTATATTAGTGCTTTGTACAGGCTGTGAAGGTAGAGTAGGAAGGAACTGCTAAAAAAATCTGGATTTTTTTAGAAAGATGAAAATGTTTTAAAAATACATAGTGGTGATGGAAGTAAATTGTGCTGGTTTGAATAGGTATGGCTCCTGTGGACTCATATTTGAATGCTTTGCCCAGGGGGAGTGGCACTATTAGGAGGTATGGCCTTGTCAGAGTTCAGGTGGCTTTGTTGGGGGAAATGTGTCACTGTGGAAGCAGGCTTGGAGTTCTCCTATGTTCAAGCTCCATACAGTCCCTTTCTGGTGCCTGTGGATCAAGCTGTAGAATGCCCAGCTCCTCCAGCACCATGTCTGCCTGCAGGCTGCTATGCTTCCTACCATGATGATAATGGATTATACCTCTGAAACTTTAAACCAGCCAAAATTAGATGTTTTCCTTCATAAGTGTTGCCTTGATCATGATGTCTTTTCAGAGCAATTAAACTATAAGATATACAACCTTTTCATATTCATATGAGAGTTCTTATTTTAGAATTTAAATATGTAAATGTTAATGCATATGACTCATATCTTCATTAAGCTATCAAATACTGATAAGTATAAAACTAAATCATATGTTCACCACTGTTGAATACAGGTGAAGATCATAGTGCATCTTTAAGTTTGCATACACTGATTTAATGCACTTTCTTTTACCTTCTTAACAACTGACAATTGAGAAAGCCAAACTATGATGTTATATTTTGAAAAGTTCTAAAATGTCAAGTAATTCTGGTATTGCAGTTTGTTACTAGACACTTTGGGGTGTCCCTCTATGGTTACAGGCAATACTATGGAAATCTTTGCCTCTTCTTGGTGTCCTTGGTCTCATTAATAAAAGAAATTAAGAATAGACACAATGGAAGCTGGAAGACAATTTTACTAACGTTTAAAAGAAAAATTCCAAAGAAGACAAACTGTAAATATGGACAGCTGCCAAGTGGAGACAAATGGAGAAGAGAAAGAGAAAAAGTCACGTATTTGTGTAAGGGCAGAATAGACATCAGTTTTATGCATACAAACAGCCACATTGTGGGGAGGGGAGCTTCACAGAAAGAGTATAGTCCAAAGTGTTAGTGAAAGCAACTTCGAAAAGCTATAGAAAAAAATAAATGTAATTAACTTACAACAGTCAGCATACTTCGGAAGCTGCATGGTTGTGGCCCTGTAAGCTACTGCAGTAGGAATTGGGGGTTGTGGGAAGAGAAGTACATTATCTCATTAAAGGGATAATTATACCACCTAACTCGTTAAGGTAGTTTAAGGGTGAACCCTCTTTCATAGAGTTGTTCTTTCAGCCAGGTGATTGACTCAGATGAACTGGAATGTTAGTATTGCAAGTAGACCAGAGATTCTATTTTCTTGACCAAGAGGTTTTCTTTGCTACTTCTTTATTGCTACTCTAAGAACTTCAAGTATGAGAAAATGAAAGCTGAGTAGGACTGACTCTAAGTCCTCCAAATAAATGAATGACATTTTCTGTACAAAACTCTTTCTCCACTCACTCTCATTTTAAGGTTCTTTCTATCATACGCAGTCAAGCCAGTCTTCTTATAAATTTTCCCAGCAAACCTTCACTACTTTTGTTTACAAATTACCCCTGTCTGGAAGGAAGGTTAGAAAACATAGTTCCCTTTAAAAAGAGGAAAAGAAAGAATGGACTTTTGTGTAGTCTCTACCAGAGGTTCTTCTGCTGAAACTTTGAATAGGTCACTTTTAGATTCCAAAGGGCCTGGTTTTCTCTGAGGTTCCTATGAAGTTAGTACCCATATTTCCACTAGACTGTGAGAACAAAAGCCCCATGTTGTACCTTTTTTGTAATAAACATCTCTTGCCCTACTATTCAGTAGATCCTGACTACATGGCAATTGGCAGGAATTAGGTATAAGGTATCCAAATGAGTGCAACTTTAGAAACAAATCAAGCTAACACTTGTTGTTCTAGAATGAAGAAACATGGTGTAAAAGACAATTTTAGAAAGCAAACTACAATCTGTGTTTCAAAATTGCAGAGTGACATTTCTAGACCTTGCTAAAACATAAAAACTCAAACAGTATCCTACATACTCTTTCCTACACAAAACAGTTTATGGAAATGTGTGAGCAAAAATGGATACCATTTTAACCTAATTTTCAACTGTAATTTCAGTGATTTAAATATTTTATTTAACTACCATTTAGTTTTATTAAAATAAAATATGATAGACATTTTTCTTTATTCCCACCACCACCACTTGTTGGAATCAGTCCCTATAATGTAAAAGCATCTGAAAAGGAGTCTTGGTTGTGTACTGATCTCTGTTCTTGCTGGTGGTACTATGTCCTAAGAAGTTTATATTAAAGATGCTAATTATACTTGGAGGTCTGATGTTTACAGGACAAAATTAAAAGTTCACTAGTTATTAACAAATTACATTCTAATAAGCTAGATTGGCAGAATGACTCAACTGAATTTCACCCCAAGACTCAGACAAGTAACATCCATTTGTAGAATGGAGAAAACAATGACAATATTTTCCATAGATGAGTAATTGTCTGCCTAGAAAAATGTCTCAAGTTTCTTCATCTACTAATGATATTAGAATAACATGCGCGGTTCCAAGGCAGTGTAATGAGTACCCCTGCAATGACAGTCTTCAGAAAAATATTCCTGACTCCTAATTAACTTATAAAGTTTCCTTGGGCATTTTTTTAGCTGTTGTTTTGAAACTGAGAGTGAAGAAAGGGAATTATATGGTAGATACTGAATACATTCTTTCCAAATCTCTCTTTAGGTGACATAAATTAATGGCTGGTCTCATTTTTCATGCTTCCATGCATGAAAAGAAAACAATTAAGACAGTAATGCTATTGAACTATTATAAGAGGAATTCTGATTGTGCTTTACTTTACTGAGAAACCTCCTAGGCCAATGAACTAATTCAACCTCTGCCAAATCAAACTGTTCAAATTTTAGTGATTCTGGCCCCAAACTTCACTTTCTGTATGTGTTGTCATGGAAGAGCACCCTATCCTAAAGCATGAGAAATTCTATTATCCAGAAGCCTGGGACAAGTTAAATTAGTCTACAGACAATTTAACTACAGGGGCACTTGCCTCTAGTAAAACCATTAATTTTGTTTAAAGTGAGCATATTGAGATCATTGGGGATTTTCCAACTTTTATTTTATTTTATTTTTATCCACAAAGCCTTGTATAAAGAAGAGAAGGTGATTGATTCAATATTTTCCCTGTTGCACCTTTTTTTCTGTAAAAAGATCATAACAAAACCACACTATTGTTCTTAAGTTTACAAAAAAAAAAGTCTGGGTAGGGGCTAATGGGGCCATAGGAATTAGAGGAAAACTTTTGGGAAACCTCACGGATTGAGTTTTAGGTCCTCTTGCTTGACAACAGGCACCTTTAGCCAATACAATGTTTTGGCAGCCTCATTTACCCAAATTTTCATTAAACTTTTAATTGTTTTTGTAGATGATTAATACTGAGTTTTAGTAGGTTGCACGATAATCAAAACTCTGGAGCAGAAATTATAACATGACTCCAGTTCCAGGATCTTGATCATAATTTGACCTACTAAAACTCATAAAGTATGTCACATAAAGGTATTAAAAAGCGAATTGAAAGTAGTTGAATAAGACAATTTGGTAAATGTAAAGCATAAGACCAATGAATCTGCATAGCTCACTTGTTTGAATTTATGCATGTACTCATGTATTTGATATCTGCTAAGCTATCAAGAGCAATGTGATTTCCACATAACTACAGATGTAAGCACCATCTGCATCCAAAGTAAAAATGAAGGAAACTTCTAAGATAGGTAATTCTGCCTGGCATTTTCCATGTGCCTTCAAGGGTGGTAAAATTCCTTAAGGGCATTATGCATGTTCTGTTGTCATTTATATTCTTGAGGAAAATATCATGTCTTCAACAAAAACCTACTGACTCTAGTGACAAGCCTACATCAGAAGGGTCCTTACAAAGATTTCTAGGCTTTCAAAATGCCCAAATAATAGAAAGTCATTGTGTACAGATCACACCTCTTATAAGTAAGGACAAGAATCTTTGCATATGTGATGACTGACATAAGGGCAAACATCTATAATTATATGAGGATGATAGCAAATTTTTACTTACATATCACAACTTTATTGTCAATGTATTCTCCAGGGTCTTACTATCAACAAACAGTAAACAAGCCAATCTGTGTAGAATGAACATAGCCCCCCCCCCCCCCAGAGAGCTTCTTTAGGGACAGTAATGGTGCTATTGTATATTACTATTGGGAATTATACTAGTTCATGCTAAGTGATAATGACATTCTTCTACCCTCTTTTTTCAACTCCTGACCACATATAACCAAATTATTAGGCTTTGGGTATCATTTCACTGAGGTGGAACCAAGTATTACGCTGTATATCCAGAGTGGTTAGTGAAGAGAGATTTAGACATGGGAAAGTGTAGACAAATAATAGTCCTCACCTTGCCATTCATGAGTATGTTAACTAAGTGCTCATGTATAGCAAAGTGTAATTGACTAAATTACCAGCTTTCCAGAAATGTAATCCTGTTTATTCTGCCTCAGGGTAAGACATTGAACTTCCACTAAATGGCACCTCGATTTAAACATTACATATACTTTTGTATTTTTACCTGTCTTGGTTATTTTTTAAATCTTATGATAAGACATCATGTCCATTATAGAAGAAAGAATTTACCAGTGGTTTAGCTGAAAAGAGGGTGAGTCCATATCCACCATGGCTTTTGAAATCTTACCCTCCCCCAACTCCCTGTGACATTCCTTCTCCAAGGAGGCTATACTCCCTAATTCTTCCTAAGCAATTTCACCAACTGGGGACCATATGTTCAAATACATGGGCCCATGGGGTCCATTCTCATTCAAAGTACCAATTCTTCCTTATCCCCATATACATTTTCTAAATTCTCTAAGATGAAACTTTTGGCCTTGGATATTTTTATACATCATTGTTTTATTTTACTTCTTATCCTACTTCAAGTTTGAGGAACATAAATTCATTCTGATAAGATCTTTGATAGAGATAAGGAACACTACTAGACAGTAGAAGAAAGTCCATCTTACTATAATGCTGAGAGAGAGAGAGAGAGAGAGAGAGAGAGAGAGAGAGAGAGAGAGAGAG
>JADRCH010007462.1:1004340-1040439 GCA_019843965.1 Rhynchomys soricoides | reverse complement strand
GAGAGAGAGAGAGAGAGAGAGAGAGAGAGAGAGAGAGAGAGAGAGAGGCTTTAATATATTTATACATTTGTGTTTCACTGAAGGTAGAACACTTTGGAGTAAGGTTATTGGGTACTTATCTATGAAGATATCATAGATAAGCAAAATGTTGAAGAGTAGCCAAGTTTTCTTGGCTACTTAAAGTATAGACTCAAACGGTGAAATGAATTAAAGGTGGAATTTTTAACTGAAAGTAAAGTAAACTGTACCATTTAAAGAATTAAAAGCCTATGTGGTGAATTAAAGTGGATGGGGGGAAAGAAAACATGTGTAGTTAAAAAACAAACCACACAGGAAGTGTAACCCAATGTGACAATTACCATAAGTAAATAAATTAGCTATCCAAATAGAACCAGGATCTGTTGTCCAAGAAAAAGGAAGGATGATACCATCTGAAGATAAATAATAAACTAAGTCTCCCTCTTCCTATTACAGTGCTAGATCACAGGAGATCTAGCAAAGTCAGGGACATTATGGAGATGGCCTTTTATAGAAGTATCAGGAGAACAGTGTGGACAGAGCTACCTTCATGAAGTCAGATTTATAAAGCCACTGGTGTACAAAATTCCAGCTCATGGAAGCCAGAGTACTATGCTCCAGGTATAAAACTAATACAGGTAGAGCACCACACAAAATCTTGGATACAAGACTGCTTATGTGAACAAACCCTGCTTGGCATTGCTTCATGAATGAGAATCCCTACCCTAATAGTCTGAAAACTGGGAACCAATGTGTTGGGAATATAGGAAGCTTTTACTTCCTAAGCATGGAAGACCGAATATGGACTTAAAGATCATTCTTGTGTTTTAGAGTTTACTATTTCCATGTTGAGGCTCAGACTTGCTTGAGAGGAGCTAGACTTGTGAGCATTAAATATAATAGTACATGAGAAGTTTCATATATAGTGACTGGCACATGGTAGGATTCATTGAGACATTGCAGGGATTAAAATATAAAACTCTACTCATTAGCCATGTGCTTTTGGAAAATTTGCTAAACTGACTTGGATTTCCGCTGATTGATATCAATATAGATAATAGTTAGCTTGAAGATCTATAAAAATCAGAGAAAGTATATCTGAATAGTCTAGGACATTTTATGTATTTAGTAATTGGTAGATGTTATCGTTAAATACATAAATAGATTTTTTTAATGTGTCATGCAATTTATTGTTCATGACAGATTGATACTTCTGTGTACAGTTGCCTTTTCCCTATGTGGCTTGGTAGCCACACTGTTCATACCTACCAGGTGAGACTAGTCAAGGGGTGAATTGGCATGGGGGCAGTTGAGAAGCAAGTCTAGGATCCATGAAAAGTGTGTTAGGAATGTAAGCATTCTTGCAGCCCATTCATAAAGTAGCAAAACGTATGCGAATATTTGAGATATGACTGAAGTCTGAGATACTGCTTTTTTTAATTTAAGAATATACTTTTGAAAATTAAAAATTCTTGCCACAAAATTTGTTCTAGTATAAAACATTTTTTTTTTCAGTAGGAAAGAAAAGTTGTAGAGCAAGGACTCGTATGCCTTTCATTGTAGATCTCACAGAGTAACTCCTATCTGGAGCCCCAGTTCTTCTTAGCTGACTTAATATTGCTAACAAATGTACCCATAGGAACATTTCAGTTTCTTTTAGGTCTTGTGAAGAATTGCCAAGATATTTCTGAAAGACTCTTAAATTTTTTTTTATCCTTGAAAGTTTCACGCAAGTATCTAATGAAATATGATCATATCTCCTCCTCACATCCTGCCTCCTATTCTCTTCCATGTTTCCCTATCATATCCTTCTCCTGACTTCAGGCCATTTCTTTTGATTAACCCACTAAATCAACTTAGTGTTCCCAAAAGATATATGGATGCACAGTAATTCACTAGTGCATAGGAAATGCATAGTGATTACATAGTCTCACTAAAAATGATTCTCCTTCTCCTAGAAACTCTCAAAAGCTCCTCAGTAAAATATGACCCTTGAGATAATCTAGTCCAAATATATTCCATGATTTAAGCAGACTTGATCTTGTACAGATCTTGTTCAAACAGTATAGATATAAAGATTCAATATGGTCCATTAGTTCTAAATAGCACAGCTGTTTGTTACAAACTGAAAGATTTGATCAAGGAAGTAAGGAGACTGATGTTGTAGAGAGACTATAACAATGTGTTTGGGGTGTTGGGATTTTTTGGTAGATTTTCTTGTCATTTTCATGATATCTTAAGTATAATAGAAGAGAAATAATCCTCTGGGCTTATTCCAAAGAATAAAGAGGGAGAATCAATATTGTCTTCCTCAAATAGGCATAGTTAGGATGCCTATATATGATGGGGTTGACTCAGGCCTTGACACAGTAGTCTTTTATTTCAATCAGCTTATACTGATCCTAGGAAGGATGCAGCAAGAGTAACTCAACTACATTGCTGGGGGGGGAAAAAACCATCTAGAGTCTGAGGCTTTAACGCACTTAGCATCACTTCAGTACATGAAGTGAGATCCATTTCCTATCTTCCAGAACCTTGCAGAATAAAGACAGAAATACACTGTTCTTTGGAATTGATCCTTAATTCTTGCCTGACAGACTCAATGTCATTGTTTAGATTCATAAATCTCAACAAATGGTAGAGTAGAAATCATGCTTTAAAGAGAATACATTCTCATACCATGATAGCAATCAAAATGAGTACCATAATTAAGTTAAGAAAATACTTGAGGAAGAATTAACATGCAATTTTAATATGATCTTTAGTAATCTAGATGCAAAAAGCTGTTAAAATGGGAATTTAACCTCTGTCCACGTCATTTGCTCTAATAGGTAAATAAGACAATAGTAATAAAATCCTGTGTGGTCCTGGTGCCGGTAAAATGAGATACAGCTAGTCTCCCTTGTTCTCATGCTGGTGGCAACTAGTGATAACTTAGGACTAAGGAATCCACTTACTATTTTTACAAATATGCCTGCAAATTGAGGGAAATTTGTGTTAGATTTAAATGTTTGACAAAGAGGAGGTTCATATTAATTTTCTGAGTACCCTTTTTTTAGTGCCTCAGCTCTGTAGACATGTTTTAGAATACTAAGTTAGTCAAATAAAGAAAAGGAAATAAAAAGCAGAAGATATTATAAAAGCCCAAAACACCTCCACAGATCTATATACAATGTCTGTTGTTTTTCTGATATTCTGATATATATTCATTTCGCCAGATTTTGTGTTTAAATGATAGCTGACTATTTCTGTTTGGGGAATGTCATGCACAGATAGATATTCCCCTGCCAGCAGAGGTGTGTGAGTATATTGTGAAATGTCTATCATGTACAAAAGCTCAAAAACATATGGTATGCAACTCTAATAAAAAGCAACAGTGGCAATGTGTAGCCTAATGTGGTAGTGCTTCATGTAATTCTAGCTGAGTCAGAAGAATTGCAAGTTGAAGGCCATCCTGAGCAACTTAAGCTCTGTCTCAATATTTTACAAAAAGACTATGGTGTTGCTTAATGGTAGAGTGCTTGTCTACCTCTCAAAATACCCTAGCTTTCATCCTGTTTTTGTCCCTGATGATACACACACACACACACACACACACACACACACACACACACACACGAGAGGGGGAGGAAGGGAAGGACAGAGGGGGTAAGAGAGAGAAAAACAAGATGTAGGGACTAAAGTATTGGCTTATGAATTTTCTTTGCTATTTAAAGTTATGGAAATATAAAATGATGCTTTTACAGGTAAGTTAATAATACACTGGTTGGTCAAACTTGTTTCTTTTCTTTTCTTTTCTGTTTGTTTGTTTGTTTGTTTGTTTTTGTTTTACGAGACAGGGTTTCTCTGTGTAACCCTGGCTGTCCTGGAACTCACTCTGCAGACCAGGCTGGCCTCAAACCCGGAAATCCACCTGCCTCTGCCTCCCAAGTGCTGGGATTAAAGGCATGTGCCACCACGGCCCAGCTAGACTTGTTTCCTGAGGACAGAACATATTGATGTTCATTCTTAGTAGCAGGGGGAAGGGTGAGGGAATGGGGAGGTTCCAAAGGGGAGATCTGGAAAGGGGGAAACATTTGAAATGTAAATAAAGTATGAAAAAAAGAACATATTGTTGGCAGTATTAGAGAGAAACCAGTGTCACTCCATTTTCTCATCTCATAGGACACACTGACCTGTGCTATAGCCAATTGTTTTAGGTACAGTTCTCTCACAATTGTCTTCTGCTATGTTTTACATAACTCAATAAATCAACTTAAGCATGCATATCTATTGCAAAATACCAAGGCTCAGTTTAAATAGCATGTGAAAGCAAGCAGGAGGAATTTGAGTTCAGATGAGTAAAGTAAAATGTTTTAATGGTAAAAGGAATTACATGGAATCTTATTGCAAGGCCACTGGAAATATGAATCAGCTCACCTCCCTATCTCTTGCTTTTTAGAACTACACAATTTGTCATTTCTGCTTCTTTCTAAACAGCTGTCTGACCCTATATTCTGCAGAATGACTTCTTGTCTGGCTCTTAATTTTTATTATTATTATTTTTATTTTCCCATACCTCCAGCTCAGTGGGAGCTTTAGGTTGCTTTGGTATTTATTCTAGCCGTAAATATGTTTTTTCCCGTTTCTTACTATTTACATTCTGAAAGAAGTTGGGCTGGCTCTTCTCAAGCAAAAATTTGTTCACTTCCTCCAAGTATGTCCACCCAGGCAGTGTTGGGGGAAAAGGTGGAAACAAAAAGTGTGCAGTTATGATGCACAAAGAATAAACAGTGTGAGCACTGAAGCTTAAGCTAGAAGAGTTAGTTGTTACTGCAAACAAATTGACCAATGGGTTAGAAAAGGCCATTATTGTAATGATAATGGTCATAAAGACTGACTATGGTAATTAAATAACTGTGGTAATTGAAACAGCTACATTTATGGATCTCTTTTCAAGCATATTCCATAAACAGGTTTAGTCTTGAGAATCAGGCATAAAATAGATATTGCTATTTTTTTTTCCAGTTTTTACTGGGAGGAAAATTTAGGCTCAGACTTGTGCATGGTCTCATGTCTATTGATTGGCTAGTTAAGACTCAAACTAGACAGTCTGACACTAGAGGCCATGCTGCTTAGTCTGACACTGTCACTGTGGATTTGTGAAACGTGGAAATACATCTTTATTATGTAAAAGGAAAAGTTCTCTTAAATTAGAATGCCCTTTAAAAGTGTGTGTCCTAGACACCGATATGTAGACCCTGCATTGTCTTCAGTTACAAAGGAAGGGAGTAAAGTCTCTATGTAGTTAGAAAAGAAATTGCTCTCTCATTTAAATTATTATAGCCATTTCAAATAAATGAAATAACCTTTAAATATTCGTCATCAGAGCATCATCCATTTATCTCTCTGCCTTAATATTTACTTGAGTTCAAATTAAATCTACCTTTGACAAAGATCAAAAGCAAGATCCACCCCTTTGGAGTAGAACCAAGGCTGATATGTGTATGATATTACTGCCCTCTTCCCAAGCCCCCATTTCATTGCTCTTCTGGGAATTCAGTTAAATTACAGCTGCTGATATATTGTGGACTGTGGATCTAAATTCTGGCTTTGACCAAGTCAAGGGCTGGTTTCTTTGGGCAGTATTTCACTTCCTGTTTTATCTGTGCTGTCACCTAAATTTAGCACTTAGACTATACTCCCCGATGTCTGCAGAAGTTTTAAATTATTTTCTAGCGATGCATACCGTGTCCATGCAGAGTTTCATATGACAGATTTGCAGGAAAATCCTGGAGCTCTCCAAGTCTCTCTCTCTCTCTTTCTCTCTCCCTCTCTCTTCCACTGAATTAGATCAGTAGCTCCCACAGATCTGACTTTGGGGTGGGTTGTAAAGTGACGTGTTTCCCACAAAACTGATTGAGTTTTCTTTGGGGTTTTGTGGCCCTGCTGTGCATTTTTACTAGATAGCAGACAAAAAAAAAAAAAAAAAAAAGGAGCTCTTTTATGTATCTGTAAAGGCACAACAAACCTGGTCATTAAGGCCTTTCTCTCTAATTTTTGGAATGATGGTTGTGGAAAATCCTGTAACATTGTTCTAAATTAAGCAAGCTTGAGTAACACATAAATTCAAATTCTCCACTTTAAAAAAAAAATGCGACTTCAACAGGAGTCAGCTGTAATTGGTGGAACACCCTGACCTATTAATCCATAGATAAAAATGATTCAATTAAAATGAAATATAAATATTGAAGGTAGCATAAAACCAAATGAAGCATATCACAGAATTTATGTGCAAATAAATTCACTGAATAAAATTCTCTAGTACATACAAAGCCCATATGCTGTCTTGGTAATGTTATAATTAAGTCAGAGAGTCATGTCGCACTGGCCTTTTCCATCTGCTCTGTGATCTGTTAAGGGACCCATTCAAACAGAATGACAGGTGACCTCAAAATGATACATTCTGCTTGTGCCCATTTGGACAGAGTTGCTGGCCATGCACATTTTGTCTTCATTTATACTTCAGTTAGACCATGCAGTGTTCTATTAAGTGAGTTTATTTAAAGCACTGTTGTTGTTGTGTCTGGATTTTTTTTTTCATTTGTACAAACAATGGTTGTACCGAGGCATTTTTGTTCCGTTGTGTTCCAAAAATTCATGTGATACTGAAAAGAGACAGGGTTTGAGAATAGCACAATAGATGTTCCATTCTCTTTTTCTTTTAATTGTTGGTATCTGATTAAAGCCAGTCATTTAATGCTTGGAACCTCGGGGTGTTGGAGATATATGTAACTGACTTTAAAGACCTGTGAACGGGAAACCACTAGTTATGATACTAATTGATTTCATTTATTTTGCTTCCCTTGGGCATGCTTCACTGTCATGCCTGCCATTATCTTAATGTTGTTGTTTCCAATAACACTCATAAAAGTCATTTTAAAGGCAGGGGATCTGGAGCACAGATGTGTCAGGTGTAAAGGCCCTCATCCACAGAGACATTCAAATTGGCCAAAGAAAACCCCACCGAATGGTGCAGCTGAAGATCCAGCATTTGTCCATCTGTTTGTATCCAGGTTACCTTGAGTCAGTCTATTTAATTTCTCATCCCTGGAGTGTCTCTTGTTCAACAGTACATACATATTTCTTTTATTAGAACTACACAAGGGGAATATTGGTGACAAGGTTGACCTTAGAAGATTAGATTTTTCATGTGTTTTGAGCAAACAATACAACTTCTAGCAAGAAGGTTTGCTCTAGTCCAAGTTCTTAGAGGAGATTTTTAAATGTCTGCCTTTTTGCTTTGAAGGGAAAAAGGAAAAGGGAAATAAGCTATAATTACAAACAGAGAAATGCTTAGGAAATGGGTTTAAATATAAACGCCTGTTTTAAAGCTACTAAAATAAACCTAAGCCTCAACTGGAGACAGGCAATATCTAAGGAGTGACCTAGACTAGTAGAAAAAGCTCAGATTTACAAATGGTGATAATTAGTTAAATGTGCATTACTCTTGGAAGAAGCATGACCTTGGAATACTGGTTTCTGAATTAAATCAGAGATCCTAATTGGCCAGTATGAAAAATGTCACTTGGTAATGTAGGGTACTATTTATAAGTTAAAAAAAAAAAGTAATGGGACTTTCTTAGCAGAATTTAGGTAAGTCTGCAATGGTTTGAAAGTATCCCATTCATTTGCTCAGTTGGAAGCATTTTCTGAACATCTAAAGGACTCCTGGCATTGTTTTAGATTCAAGGAATATAGTAGTAAACAAAACAAAGTCTAAGTTCTCATAAAGCTACCATTCCAGTTGTGGCAAAGACAAATCATAAACAAAACTGTTATCCATTCTGTAGGGGAACCAGGACTCATTAATTAGCCTTGAATTTGGACATTGCATAAAAGATAAATATGTATGAGGTCTTTCAGAAATTGAAAACTTTAACTTAAGAGTATCTCTATGAGCCAGAATTAAATGGATATTCATTTCAATGAAATAATGTTTGTGGTAGGCATTTGCTTTGAAAATGTTCCTTTCATTTTCCCCAAGTTCACACAGCACTTTATTGTGGTGTGGCAGGAAAGACATAAGGCTAATTTCTGCCGAAATGCCTTTAACCAGGATACCCATGTGGCATTGTAAAAAAACATAGGTTTTTCAAAGCAAGTTACAAACAGGAATCTGAGGAAGAAGAAAATTGAAGGAGGCGGAATGGGTACAGAAAAATCATAACAAGAATATTTTATTTCTATGATCGTATTGAAAGATTTATTTTAATATTGAAGCAATATCCAACCAAATTGCTAAGGATTCCATGTTTGGAGGGGATCGTACTTGCAGATTTCAGTTCTTGTTTGGGCCAGTTAGCTCAGATCTATTCCATGTCCTTATCAGTCATCATACAAATGCAAGCGGCAAATCAAAAGCAGGTGCACATTTTTCTCACTATTGAACAAAAGAGTGGATCAAACGCATCGTCTTTCTGTATGATCAGTGATGCATACGAATAATGGGTAGACTGATGATCTGAGATTTAGCTGGTGAATTAAGACCAAGAATTCTGCCAGGTTTGTGGAACAAAGAGCATATCAAATGGAATTTCTTTGTGGATGCTGATAGCAGTGGTAAAGTGAAAAAAGATTATTTAAATACATGTTTAAATATTCAAAAGCTATATGTGCTGGTATGTAAGTGAACTAGTATTTCTTTTTCCTCCAGTGACCTTGAGATAATACTACATTTATCAAAGCTCTCATTTTATCCTCCTTTGCACTCTTTTTCCAACACCTACAGGCTCTAATCAATATAGCTGTTTTGTTTTATTTTATATTTTATTTTAATTTATTTTATTTTACTTTGGTTTTTCAAGACACAGTTTCTCTGTGTAATCTCTTCTCTGCAGAACTCTAGCTGTCCTGGACCAACCTGGTCTTTAATTCAGCTTGTCTCTGCTTCTGCTGAGATTAAAGGTGTGTGCTACAATGTATCTGTTTTTGAGCCATTCCCTGTATGATTTAGAGTTAAGCAGTCTCAGACCTAGCTTGTTTCAGAACGATGTTCTTTTATAATTTCTTTTTAGGTAAACTATTATCAAATTTACTATTCATCATATATATATCATGATCCAGAATATTTCAAGGATTTTTTTTTAAAGGTACAAAGTTGACTTCCTGTCATTTAGAAATTGGCTTGAAACAGTGCTGGTACTCTGCTTAAGTGCTTAATCAGTTACTATTAATTGCTGTACCACAAAGCATTATGTTCCTGATAGCCTATTTGCTACTTTTTGCCGTCTGTCATAATGTTCCTTTTCAAAATAGCATTTAAAAATAAAAGTTTGTGGTTTTAATACACAAAATGGCTTACAGACCATTTCTTTTAGAATCTAGAGAAAATAAATCTATGAACTATATGGGTATACACCCATGCTTTTATTCAATTTTCAGAGAATTGATGGATTTATGAAACCCATCCATAGGGTTTTAAACACAAGATTCTAGTGTCAAGATTGCCGGATTTGCAAGCATTTAAGTAAATCTTACCCATGCCTACAGCCTCCTAAGTGTTATAATATTTAAAAAATGTTATATTAATACATGCCTGTGTCTTCTGTTTTCAGTTGTTTGCTTTGACTAGTTATGGGTTTTGAAATTCTTGATTGCTCATTAGATTGATTTCTGAACCATGAAAATATTGGTGGTAGTGTCTGTCTGCTCACTTTTATTGCTCTCTATAAGTGACTTAAAAAGAATTATTTTAATGTACTTCTCAACTCATATAACCATACATTAATTTAGGGATGATGAAAACATCGTTTGTTTTAATGACATTGTGTTTATGGATGGTAGCTTTCCTTCAGGCTGATTGTTGTTAACTTCTAGGCACATAGATGCTTTGTTTCCTATAGCATCTATTTCAGAGTTTCATATGATTCCAGCCAATACAATGTTCTCCAGATATGTGCATTGAATGAGTAATGAACTTGTAGTTTGCATAAAGCTTAATTTTTAAAAAGGCATTTAGTCATCCCTGTTTTTGCATTTTTATCCATTCTTTTTTTTCTCAAAGGCATATGCTAACATTTTAAATTAATCCTGGCTAAAGATTAAATAATATACCCATGTAGTCATTTGCTAAAAGGGTGAAATTATTTTTCTTAGTGTTCAGAGATGAGTATAGCAAGTGAATCAAAATATATTAATATGCCAGAGATGGCCCAGAAAGTTTAGGTTTAGAAACAATTTCTCTCTCTTGGCAGTCATTTGAAGACTTTCATTGAGGCACTATGCTAATAAACTCACTGGTTGTCCTGAATCAGGAGCTCTTGAGTAAGGTTTAAAAGTCAATTTCCTGAGGCAGAGGCAGGCAGATTTCTGAGTTCAAGGCCAGCCTGGTCTACAGAGTGAGTTCCAGGATAACCAGGGCTACACAGAGAAACCCTGTTTCGAAAAAACCAAAAAATAAAAAATAAAAAAGTCAGTTTCCTAGCAGTACTCTCTATCATTATTATCTATATTATTATTTGAGAATGTTGGGGGAGAGGAAGCAGAACATTCTTAACTTTCAATAGCTTTGTGCTACCAGGATGCTTAACTTAGTTTGAATTCATCATCTGTAAAATGGATGTGACAAAGTACCAACTGAATGCAGTTTTGTGGAAAACACAAGTACAGAGTATTAACCCCATACACTCAAGAGGCTAATGGAAAGGAAGAAGAGCATACAATTAAAGACTTTACTTAGATGAACAAGAGGTGTGGCTTTTTTCTCTTTCCCTAATGATACAGTAGACTACTTATCCCCTCCACCAAGTGAGGTTACAGCAGGAAGTTGATGCTGAGGTATGCCAGAGTGCTGTCTGATAAGTTCTGTTCTACACATATGCTCTCAGGTTTCAATATCAATACAAGTCAGTATGTCTGGAGTGTGTCCTAGTTATCTGTAATTCTAATAAGTTCCCAGAGGCTGACATACTGTTCTTCATAGACACCACTAGAACTACAAGATTCATTTAGTCTGCAAGACAAATTTAGCATAAACATGGGTGTTTTAGGTAGAGTTTCTATTGCTGTGATAAATAGCATGACCAAAAGCAAATTGAGAAGGGAAGGGTTTATTTCTTCTTACAACCAATAGTCAATCATCCAGGGAAGTCTTGGCTGGAAGTCAAGACAGGAACCTGGAAAAAGGAGTTGATGCAGAACCCATGGTAGGGTGCTGTTTACTGTCTTGCTCCTCATGGCCTGCTCTGCTTGCCTTCTTATAGCACCCAGGACCACCATCCCAGAGATGCTACCATACACAATGTGCTGCATCCTTCTACATCAATCATCAACAAAGAAAATATACTACAGGTTTATCCACAGACCAATATGGTAGAGGAATTTTCTCAATTAAGGTTCCCTCTTCCAAACTGACTAGCTTATGTCAAATTGACATAAAAACTAGACAGTCCAATGCGTTTTAATTACAGTAAACAAGATCCTTTACAAATAAGTATAAACTGGAAAACTCATATATAGATATTATTAATACTATGCATGTCTTCTTTGTTTTTTAGGATCTTTCAGAGTTATTGTCATTTATTTCTAATAGATCTCTAGTAACTTTCTACTTAAACTTCACCAGACAAGTGCTCAGTAAGATTGGATCTCTTACACAAATACTGAAGCACTATAATTTGAAAAGCTTACCACATATGGAAAGCCATACAGATATTTTTGTTACATAAATAAGAAAATATTAAAAAGTATGAAATCTTAGAATGCTAGGTTTGAGAACTACAGAAAACATATCTATTGGTTTTCTTAAAAATTGAAAATAATTATTTATGCATACTGTATTTCCGTCATTTATTCTCTCCACTCTCCAAATCCAACTCCTCTCAAGTACTCCTCACTTGCTTTCAAATCCATGACCTCTTCTTTAATCACACACACACACACATACATATAAAAGATATTATTACTAAATTTATATAAGGAATTAATGACAGAGAAAATAAACCTTATTCTGGTTCAAATTTTTATTTCAACTTTAGTCTTTGTTGATATTTAATTAAATGTTTTTCATACATGTTTTCCCTTCACTGCTCCTACATCTTCTAGCCTTCCCACTCATTGACTTTATGTTCATTTTCTATCGCTTTCAAATTTAAAAAAATAAAAAGCTAAAACAGCTTCATATATATATATATACATATATATATATATATATATATATATATATATATATATTACAAAATACCACTGAATTCCTTTTATGTTAGTCAACTACTTTTAAGCATAGGGTCTGCCCTGAGGTATGATTAATACACCTGATGTAATGCCGTTGGATAAAACTGATTGTCCTTTGCCAGTGGCTATCAGTTAAGGATAGCTTCTTAGTTATGGGTGAGAGCCTTTCTCTACTTCCCTTTCTCAGCACTGGACTCCATCTGGCTTGAACATGTGCAGGCCCTGTGCATGCTGCTGCAGTTTCTGTGAGTTGATATGTGCATCAGTCCTGTTGTATCTGGAGGGCACTGTTTCCTTGGAATCACCTATCACCTGTTGCTCTTACAATCTTTCTATTACTTCTTTAGCATAAATTCTTTTTCCCCATTAATTAGTTAATTAACTTTACACCCTGAACACAGCCCCCCTCCTCTCTTCCCTGTCCCTCCCTGAAACCTACCCTTTCCCCATTCCCCATCCACATTTCCTTAATGAAGGGGAGCCCCCCACCCCTACCCCATGGATACCAACCAGCCCTGGAACATCAAGAGCCAGATGGACTAAGTGCATCTTCTCCCACTGAGGCAAGACAAGGCAGCCCAGATAAGGGAAAGTAACCTAAAGGCAGACAACAGAGTCAGAGACAGCCCTAGTAAAATTGTTAGCATACCCACATGAAGAAAAACCTGCACATCTGATACATATATGTAGGGGGCCCATGAATACTCTGTAGTTGATGGGTTAATGGGTCAGTCTCTTTGAGCCCCCGTGGGCCCAGGTTTGTTGACTCTGCAGGTCCTCATGTGGTGTCCTTGACCCCTCTAGCTCCCTCTACTCTTCTACAAAACTCCCTGAGCTCTGCCTAATATTTAGATGTGGGTCTCTGAATATGTTTCCATCAGCTGCTGGATGAAGCCTCACAGATGACAACTGTGCTAGACTCCTGTCTGCAAGCATAGCAGAATATCAGGGTGTTGGCTCTATGAGGTTCTATGGACCCATGGGACGGGTCTTAAGTTGGGCAAGTCATCGATTGGCTGCTCCCTCAATCTGTTCTATCTTTACCCCTGTACTTCTTGTAGGCAGAACAAATTTTGGGTCAAAGATTTTTGTCAGTGATTTGGTGTCCCCCTCCCTCCACTGGAAGTCCTGTCTGGGTACAGGAGGTGGTCACTTCAGGCTCCATATTCCATGCTGCTAGAAGTCTCAGCTAGTGTCACCCCCATAGATATCCCAGAACCTCCCCTATCCCAGGTCTCTGGTTTGTCTGAGAGATGCCCCACACATACCAATTTCCATTCTTTGTCCCAGCTCTCTTCATACCTGATCCCCCACCCCAGTTTTTCTTCCCATACCTTCTCCCACCCAGTTTCCTCTTTCCACCCACCTCTGATGTCTATTTTATTTCCCCTTCTGAGTGAGACTGAAGCAACTTCCTTGGGCCTTCCTTGTTACTTAGCCTCTTTGGGTCTGTAGATTGTAACATGGTTATCCTGTATTTTATGGCTAATGTCCACTTATAAGTAAGTATATACCATACCTGTCTTTCTGAATCTGGGTTACCTTACTCAGGATATTTTCTAGTTCCATCTATTTCCGTGAAAATTTCACAATGTCCTTGTCTTTGACAGCTGAGTAGTATTCCATTGTGTAAATGTACCACATTTTCTTTATCCATTTGTATGTTAATTTTGAACTGAAGTTCCCAGGGAAAAAAATCACACACTTACATTTAACTCATTAGAACTTAATGACTGTAGAGGGTTAGATACTTTTTAGCGAATATTCTGTTGTATAAGGATACTTAAACCTCCTTCATAAAATTAATTTAAATTTGTTGATAAGTGGTAACAGAAATGTCTCCAGGAATGTTGACATGTTTTGACTATATTTCAGAAAGAGCAGACTATGTTTTGATCGATAAAGTTACTTCATTAAGAAAGAGATGTTGTAGCCAGGTACACATCTTTAATCTCAGCACTCAGGAGGCAGTGGCAGGCAGATCTCTGAGTTTGAGGCCAGCCTGGTCTACAAAGAAATAAAAAAAAAAAAAAAAACAAAAGAGAAAGAAAGAGTTGCTTTTATCAATTTTGTACCAAAAAACAAGATAGACAACAACTATCATATATATAAGACAGAGTGACAAAATATAGGTATGGATTATATTTTTAGTAAAAAAGGTTAAAGAAAAAAGTAAATTATTTTAACCCTCTCTCCTCCTTCAACTTCTCCTGTGTCCTTCTATATCTTTTCTGACTCAAGACATTTTCTTCTTTAAATATACATGTATTATATTATATATAATATACAATATATAACATGTAATATATAATATATGATATGATTATGACATGACATATAACATATAATGTATATTATACACACATATAAATGTATATATGTACACACACAGATACACAGCCTGAAGAGCACATTTCATGTTGTGTGTTTGTGTGTGTGTGTGTGTGTGTGTATGTGTATGTGTATGTGTATGTGTGTATCTGACAACTAGGGATCTTGTCCCAGGATAAAATTCCTTTTGTCTCTCTCTGTAGCCACTAATTGCCTATAGACCTTCATCTAAGGGTGGGACCTTCTAACATGATGAGTAATTATACAAATGACAATATACAATAAATGAAGGGTGCTTGGAAGCCCTATGGCATTCTCAGATTTCTGTCTCCCCTTCAGTAAATATGTCTTCATAGATTCTTGTAAGGAATACATAAAGACTTAGTTAGGATTACTGTTTTTATCTAAATCATGTAAAAATTAGTCAGTTTCCAACAGCAACATCAATGGTGGGTTTGTTGCTATTGAATTTTTGTGACTTTGTTAGTAAGTTAGTTAGTTTGTTGTTGGGTATAGTTGGGTTCCATATCTGGTCCAGTGCTCGGGCCACTGGGGGAGGCAGGATGCCGGAAGTTTGACCATGCTCACCCCAAATCCCCTTCGGTCATGTTCCCTGAGCCAGACAGATAGATAGATAGATAGACAGATAGATAGATAGATATAATTAGATATAGATATAGATTGTGTGTGTGTGTGTGTGTGTGTGTGTGTGTGTATGTGTGTGTGTGTGTGCACATATTGTTGTACTTGGTTTCTTCATGAACTGTTAATCTCTGGATTTTCTGTGATGGTCTCCATTTCTTTGTTGGGGGATGGTACTTATCTGTGTGTGTAAGGATAAGATTTAGAATATAACAAGGATTTAGGCTGGTCTAGCAAAGTGTCAATATTAGAGTCTTTTCTATGGACCATGACCTCACTAGCTACAGAAGCTAAATAGCTTTCCAGTATCAGGCATGATTTCCCTCCTGTTAACTGGGCCTGAAGTTCAATTAGACAGCTTTTGGTTGGCACTGACATGTGAGTCCCTTTGCTATACCTTTATGCATATCTTGTCATGCTGGTAATTGTTGTGATTCATAGGTATTACAGCTGGGAAGGACTGTTTCATTGCTTCCCTTCATTGGCAGCTTACACAGAATTTTCTGGAACCATGGATGCTAGACTGCAGGAAAAAACCTTTTAGATCAAATCTGGCTAAAATCAACTGAGTCCACTGTCCTAAGTTTGAGCTGTATTCAGCAATAGGGGACTACTATAAAACCCAAGAGACAAACAAGGGCCACGTTGGTAACCTATATAGTTTTGGGAGTCACCTGAATTATGCTGATTAACTATTCTAAAGGTTTTTTGGTCCCTGGCACTGAAGTTTTTGTTAGTCTATGGTTCTTGTGAGAAGTATTGTCAACCCAAGTGGCTTAACTGTGTATGTGTTTGTGTGTGTGTGTGTGTGTGTGACTGTGTGTGTAGTGTATTTAATATATATCATATAATATATCTAATATATGTATACACATTCATTTATATGTATATTATGTATACTTTTAGGCAAATTGAAAATAATATGATTTCTGAAGGCTTTGTCAAGCCATTTCAGTATTATTTGTCTCTCACTTGCCCTTCTCCATTTGTATTGACCTCCCTGTCTCTACCCAATTGGAGCCTCCTTCCGATTATTACAATTATCCCATCTTCTAATTTATATTATCTATATGCTTCTTTCTCAAGCTTTCTTCCCACCCCTGGTTATATTTTCCTGTTTTCTGTGGTTGTTCTATGATGTATTCTCAAATATGAGGATTTGCAGCTAGGTAATCTCATTCAACATAATCTTTATTTTTACAAATTCAATTCAATGTTATTTTATTTTAATTTTAGTCCAGGTTTTCTCAGTGTAACAGCCCTGACTGTCCTGGAACTTATTTTGTTGGCCAGGCTGGCTTTGAACTCACAGAGATCCACATGCCTCTTCCTTCTCAGTGCTGGGCTTAAAGGCATGCCGCCACCACCTGGCAATATAATCTTTTCTGAGTCTATCGGTCCATTTACCTGAAAAGTTTATGATTTCACTCTTCTTTGTGGATGACAATATTTAGTAAATGCTTTAAAGTAGATTCATATTAAAATATTGAACATGTTCTATGCATTTTGACCAGCTGTGGCTTTCTGTAATGATCTCCATCTGCTGCAAAGAGGTTTTTTGAAGAGGGTTGAGAGATACATTTATCTTTGTTTATAAGAATGGATGTCTATAATGCAGTTAGAAATTATATGGGTTTAGGAAAATGGCAGTAGCAGGCTTACCTCTAGGTCTATTACCTGATAAGCTATGTGTACATGGGGACACATAAAAGGACAAAGCATGATTTCCCTCCTTTTGAGGAGGCCTTAAGTCCAACTAGACAATTCTTTATTCCCTCCACGATGTAAGTGTCACTCTTGCACACTTAGAGACATCTTACCATGCTGGTCACTGTTGTCATTCCTAGGTTTTACAGCTGGGTAGGATGATCGGTTGCTTTTTTTCCTTCACACCTTGCATATAGCACCTTTAGATACTATGAAAGCTAGTCATTTAGAAGGAGTCTTTCAGGACAGTTATAGCTCTATTCTTCCAAGTCCTATGTCCAAAGAGTGTGGTCTTGTAAGCAGTAGGGAATTTATTTTCAAGTTCAGAGAGGTGACAAAAGGCAAATATTCTTGGAGATCTCTTGGACTCTATGGAATAAAAAAAGAAAGGAGGTTCCACATGTCCAGGAATTGTGGGTCTTTTTTGTTATTATTATTGTTGTTGTTGTTGTTGTTGTTATTAGTCTATGGATCTTGGGGGAGAGGTGCATTTTCATCCCAATTGGTATGTTGATTAAAAACTATATATATATATATATATATATATATATATATATATATAACTTAAAATATGTCTCTGTAAGGATTTTTCAAACATCTTGAGTAATTTGATACTTTTCTTTCCTCCCTCAGTATTACTTTTGCTCCGCCTCCCCAGTTGCTATGCTGTTTTGCCCATTTGCTCTTTCACAGCTCCTGTGTCCTACTATCCTCTAGTCTAGAATTATTCCTTCCCTCATGATCTCTTTTTTTCCCTTATTCATGACAATAGGATACATTGATACATCTATAGCCCAAGCCCTAGATATAAGGCCCAGGGAATATTGTGGGAGAAGGTGCTGAAAGATTGTAAAAGCCAGAGGATCAGGACATCAGCCATTAGACAGTGCTTGTATGTGACAGGAAAGATGTAACTATGAAATCACAGCTATAGTCACCTAAACAATGATACCACCAGTTGAAATGTTATCATGGATAGAGGAAATCTCTCAGGGTCCAATACCAAGATGAAAAACCATAAACAGTTAATGGTTATTGAGATTAGCCCCTTGATGAGTTATCCAATCCCTCGTTGTAATCCTTGAACATATTTCCCTATAAGCAACATATTTATTTATTTATTTATTTATTTATTTATATTAAATGGATTAATCAGGATGCATTTATATATTCCCTTGTATATATTGTATAATAATAATTAAAGAAGAACAGGACATGGCTTCAATAGAAAGTGGCTAAGACATTGGAAGATTTGGAGGGGCATAGGGAGGGTGTAGGTAGAAATTATGTAAGTATACTACATATATATGACATTCTCAAAACAGTTAAATTAAAAACATATGGAACATTTTAAAATTTCACTTTAAATAACAAACATGCAACCAAAAACCTATATATCAAAAGCTAATGATTTGAGTTTAGAAGGCAGTTTGATAGTCTGTGAACTAGCTGCTCTGATATATTTGGTTAGGATATAAGGTATTTCCTTGAGTGGGATATTCCTTTAAATTGTGGCAGGGAGGCAGGAAAGTGACAGCAGTTTGAAATCACCTGATGTATATGTGGCACTTGGTCAAATACCAAAGGTTTCTGGGAAAGTTCTCTGGGTCCATTGTCAGATCACACCAAAGTACCAAGAAGACAGGGAAATGTCATATTAGCATACTTGTTTTGCAAATGTCAGCTTTAACAATGCTCAGGTGACAAAGTTGGTGCTCTACCATTTATTTATTTATTTTAATCAGAGGAAAATCACAGTTGGAGATTCAACCAGAGTATTGTCAAATGCCATTAGCCTTTCAAAGTTATTTCCAAAATGGTAGATAGGTTTTCTTCCCTCAAAAATGTTCAAATAAGATAATTTTCAGCATTTCGAATAGGTAAGGGTCGTTATAATAATAACAATGATCAACTTAAATTCAGGGTTCTGTTAAAACACAGATTTGCAGGGAGAAAAGAGAAGCACAAATTTAGCCATTCTAGCATGATATTTTTACATACTGCCCAGCCTTCAGATAACCAGCTGCAGTAGGAAGGTAGCCAAAAAAGGGACAATGTGTCTGGCTGGCTTCCCACCATACTTCCTTTCCAAAACCAGTGACTTCCCTTAAGAAAGTTATTCTTTAAGAAAACCTGGAGAAGATTGCTGAATATATATATATATTCATATACATACATATATATGAAAGAATTCAGCTCTAAGAATATAAACCAAAAAGAGGTTAGTTTTTTTTCCCCCTTTGTACTCCATATGTTGTGATTGAGGCAGACAGAAGATTTTTGGGGCAAATTCAGGGAGATGAGCAACTTATCCTGTTCCTTACATTCTTGAGAATAGACCTTAATTAAAATCTAGGAAAAAGCAAAGACCAGAAAATATAATTCTGAGCATAGGAAATCTGAATCAGCTAAAAGCATGATGTATATACAGTCGCATAGTTGAAGTTTGTTCAATAAAAATATTTTCATGAAGTAATGCTGCTTTTCCCATTTTACTCACAATTTTTCATTAGAATCTTTATGAATGTTGTCATTGCTGCATCTACACTTTCATAAATTCAAAGATATCTGTAATTATCCAAAAAAAAAAATCACCAAAATATCGGCATTGGAAGTAAATTACATTTTGCCCAGAGAATGTATGGAAATGTCTGTTAATAAGACCTCTGAATCAAATTCTGTTTTATCCATTGACTTTGATATAACATTTTTAGTTCTCTTAGGAGATTGCTGTTAATAACACCTTAGCTGTTTCCCTCTTCTCTTTTTGACCTCTGAGAAACAGCAAGTTGTAAACTAAGATTTCACTGGACATGTAACTTATGGAAATTCAGCCATTGTATTGTCTAGAGGCTGCGAACAATGTTAGCATTCTGTCTAAACTCCACCCCACAATTACCTGTCAACAGGGATGCTCCTCCCCACAGTTACCTGGTAATAGCCTGACCCATTAAAAACTGAGCTGCTTGTCCCCTCCTCCCTCTCTTGATCCTTTGCCCCTTAACCCCTCTCTCTTCTCTCTCTCTCTCTGTCTCTCTGTCTCTCTCTCTCTCTCTCTCTCTCTCTCTCTCTCTCTCTCTCTCTCTGTCTCTCTCTCTCTCTCTCTTTCTCCCAATGCAAAAAGCAAGAGGAATTTATTGTTCCAGCATGCTGGGGTCATCCTGCACACCAAGGAGGGAGAGAACAACCACATGCAGTTCGTTCAGTGAGCTTTTATGGTCTTTAGAGCGGCAGCCATTAGGCACAATGTGATTGGCAGAACAGTGTGACATTTAAACTGATTGGTCTTTAGAGAATGAGGTAGTAGGGGTTTAATCAGCCTCTCCCTTCCAGCCTATGTGCTCTCTAACCTGTTTCTTCCAGGAGGGGAGGGGTGCCCATGTGCTTGGGGCCCTGGTGGAATTTTCCAAAGTTCCTGAGCTGACCTCTTCATTCCACCCCTTTTCTTGTTCATGCTTCAATCCTGAAGCTATTGTTGATAGTTATGACTCATACTCCTGGTCTTCTGTATCTAGTTCTTTGTGTTTCTGCTTTAAGATCATTAGCTGTACTGTACTGTAAGGAACATATAGTTCCTTAACAAAAGCAATCAAGCTGTTAAAATATAAAGGGTCAAAAGTCAACAATAGCAGAACAATTAGGGGTCCTAATAAGGTGGATGTGAGGGTGATTAACCACGGTCGGAGTTAAACCAAGACACAACAAGCTCTGACTCTGTTTTTTCTGTTTCTTTCACTTGGCTAACTGTCTCTCACCTTGGCCATTGAATCTTTAACAACCCCAGAATGGTCTATACAAAATCAACACTCTTCAGCTAAGGCAGCATATAGCCATCCTTGCTGGAGGAAAAGTTAAGTCTAATCCCCCCCTATTCTGTAGTACTACTTCTGATAATGAAGTCAGTGATTCTTTAAGATGACTAATGGAAATTTCTATTCTCTCTATATCTAAATCTGGCTGCCCTCAGACTGTCATAATTTTCCCTTTGTAAGACCAAAGCAGCAGTCCAGAGGTCCTGGTGTCTGCCCTAGCCACCCCCAACTGAAACAGAAGAGAGACAGTGAGTGACTCTCCCTCTCTCCCCATTCCCTTCCCCCTCTGTCCACGTGGTCGTGGCCGGCCTCTACTTCTCTACTCTCTCCCTCTCTTTGCCTTTCTCTGCCTCTACTACCCTTTTAGCTCCCCTCCCTATGCCCTGATTAAACTCTATTCTATACTATACCATCCTGTGTGGCTGGTCCCTCAGGGGGAAAGGATGTCTCAGCATGGGCCCTTTGAGACAGCCCCTTCCCCCACACCTCACCACACCCCATAGAACATATTCTTATCTCTTTATCTTTTTATAAACACATCAAACAATCTTTACATAAATTGCCACTTCAATATATTTGATAATTTTTTTTGAACTTAGGTAAAATTGTGTGTATGTTCCTATGTTCCTAGTATCTTTTTAATAAATTTGTTCTAGGAAAATATAATTAATTACACAGGGCTGGCAAGATGGTTAAAAATCATGCTATTAAGCCTCACTACCAGAATTCAATACCTGGGATCTCTGTGGTTGAAGGAGAAAGTCTACTCCTGCAAGTTGTCTTTGACCTACACACACACATACACACACACACACACACACACACACACACACACACAAATGTAATGAAATGTTTTAAAGATGATTAGATATTATATTTTTTTCTCTTGATTTTGGCTGCTAGAATAACTTAGACTGGATAGTTTATAATAACAAATTTGTTCCTCATAGTTCTTTCTGGCTGGTAAATCCACAATAAATAGTGCCAGCAGATTACATGTTTAGAAATAGCCTGTTCCTTATAGATGATATTTTTTGTGTCTTTACCTTGTGGAAGGAATAAACAACCTACTTTAGGCCTCTTTTACAGATGCTAATTCTATTAATGAGGGCCCTGTCCTTGTGATATAACCATGTTCTGAAAACTCCAATCTCTTAATACCTTTACTTTAAGGATTACATTTCAGCATAAGAATTTTGGGGACAATATCTGCATTAAAAATATAGCATTGTTGTTTCATACTATTGACAAAAGAAAGACCTGCAGAAATTTTCTTATTTAAATAGACAATCCTACTTTTCTGTTTTACTTGTAAGACATTGTTTTATGCTTATAAACTTACCTGAGTTACAGCACTCCAAGTTTTATTTCTAATTTCAGACTGATTTAGCTAGGATAATTATTTATGTTCCAGTTTGCTTTCCTAATTCGGAAATATTATGATATCATAATAATCTATAGTTCAATTAACCATGATAGTAAATTATATAGAGAACTTACTAAGTAAACTCAAGTGAATTTGTTTAAAAGTGAAATTGGCCAATTATTTGAATAAAATTTCTGGTTGATTAAATTAAAATTATATAATAAGCAGTTTCATGTGACTACAGAGGCTGGAGTCATCTGTCTCTTCCTAGTGCTATTGCACCAATATAATGTATTACACAGTCATTTCTTCAACAAATATTTATAGTATTTATCTAGTGTGTGTTCAACCTTGAACTTATTTCTAGAGATACAGTGAGAAATAAGACAATGTCCTTTATTCATTAGTCTCATACACAAAATTATTAAATGGTAGTTGATTAGTTTTCCATACTCTGGCATCAACATTGTAGTTTTAATAACCAAGAAGGGCTCAAGTAATTCAGTTGTTTAATACTATGTACATGTAGGGCCTATACCTCTGGGATCCAGGACCACTTTATGATCCATGAAAGACAGAGCTGATTGTTATAGGTTTCCACATTCTGAGCTGATGACTATGCACATTTTTCAGTGATGTGTGCTGACTTTGAATATTCACCTCCATTTATTCTTCATGATGGAACTAGTACATGTCCTAGACAAGTATAGATTTTCTTAAATATGGCCTATATTGCAATCTAACCCTACTCAGCCTTATTTTTGTTTGTTTTTGTCCTATAAAATTATTGAGTCTAAGATTTAATCTTTAGTACATTAGTAGTATTTAGTGTGGAACAGCTATTCCAATGAAACGCTAACCTCACTAGTTTCCCTACATGGGAAAATGATGCACTGATAGTGAAACAACATAGAACAAACAAAGAGAAGGAAAAATGATACTGTATTTTAAGCTACAAGAAGGAACTCCCACTTGCCACATTATCACTTGTCCATCCCATGTTCTTTAGTAATGCATTAAATAGACGCAGGTAGTAGCCATTATGGTTTAATACCTGCTGTAGTTGCTTCTCTCATTATTGTGGCCAGATATTCAATACAAAGACATTTAAAAGAATAGGGTAATAAAGGCTTGGCATCAGCAGTGTGAGGCAGCTGGCCACATGGAGTCAGCACACAATAATCAGACAGAGATGAGTGATGCTGGAGTTTTACCCTTTTTCTCCTTCCCCAACCCTAGTATGGCACCCCAGCCCATTGGATGATGCCACCAATATTCAGGGTATGTCTTTCTTTTCCAGTTAAACTTTTCTAGAAATACACACAAATATGTACCAATCAAGGTGTGTGTCCTGGCTAATTCCAAATCCAGTCTATCAACAATGAAAATTAGCTGTTACAGACAGGATGCTTGCACTGTACTTGGTTGAATAAGTTTGTTTGGTTCCAAAAATCGCTGAAAGAAGACCCCAGACCCAGATAGTATGCAAGCAAAGACAAAGAGGTATTCTGAAGAAACAGCCATCATGCAGTGGACAACCATTCTTTGAAATGGCAACCCAGACAAAGGCTCAGACCTTCTTAATGGAAATTAGGGGAATTTTGTAGACGGATTAGGTAATCTCAAATTTTCATTGGTGGGTGCTAGGAGATCACAGGGGCCGGCTTCTGATTGGTTTGTGCCAGGTCATCAGTGGTCTACACTTCTATGTCATGAATGTTGAACCACAGGATAAACATAGGGCAGCCTAGCACAGATATTTTCCCATTCTTGTGGTTATCCCCAGGCTGTTCCTTGGAAGGGGGTTTTATGACCTTGTACCTGGATTTTATATCCTGTTCTTGGAGTTGGTGCCTTATGGCCTAGTTCCTGGCACTTATGGTCTGTTTCTGGAACTGGTCCCTTGTGACCTTCTTTTCGAAATCAGGCCTGGTCCTTAAATGGAAACAAATGGGGTTTGTGTAGTCCTTTCAAATTAGCATGAAGAATTTCTACCTTCTCTATTGGTTTCATTTGCTACTAGTAGTTTAACTGCTGTAATTAATGACTAGTAGTTCAGTAGTTAGAATAATGATTTAATATGTTTGAAACATTCTTCTACTAACTCAGATGCTACTGTTCTTTGATTACTGTTTTCTCCAAAGAATGGGGGGGGGGAATCCAACATGAATAGTAGTTTGTTATATATATATATAACACATATATATATGTGTGTGTGTGTGTGTGGCATGTAGTTTTTAAAAAAAAATACACACTAAATCCATCTAGGAGCCAACCTGGGCAGTTTCAATCCCCCTTCCATAGATAGCCCTAAGCAGCCTTCAGACTTCTATTCCAGTGGCCAGCTGCTAAGTGACCAAACCAGTTTTCCTGAAATTGGCCTAGAGCTAGCTGATCTGTGGACATTGGATGGTCTATAGAACACCAACAACACTCAGGTCTCATTCAGCTCCCTCTAGCTCCATGAAAGGAAACACTAGAGACTTATATTTATACTAGCCATATTAATATTAGTAAATCTCCAACCCCAATATGCCCATGCAAAGAACACACAACTCAGTTAATATGAATACAAGCTGCATGCCTAGGTTGGGCAAATATACCACACACTACTTTATTGCCCAGCTATGAAATTCCTAGCTACTTGCGGCTCCTCCAGGCCACATAGGGTCTGTTCCATCTTCAACCTCTTCTTCCTCTATCTTCTCTCTCCATCCTCCATCTCCTCTCCTCTTCTTCCTCTTTCAGCTCTATCTTTTTCTTCCACTGCACAATCACACACTCTAGCCTTTATTTGACCTATTAAGACTTTACCTGACATCACCTGAGTACATGATCTACTCCTTGTCTGGCATCCTTCTTGAGGGAGATGAAAATACAAACAGCAATCCAATATATACAAAACTATAGGTCATAAGCCCTAGGGGAGAACAGGATGTTATTGTTCTGTTAAATAGATAAAATATTAAAGCAATTAATAACTTAATACCTTATTATACCCATAGTTCAGAGTACCTCTCAATCTTCATCAGAGAAACTTCTTCATGCAGGAGATGGAAAGTGCCATAGAGACCCTTAACTGGCCAATGTGCAGAGAATAAGATACAGCAGAATGTTCAACTTTAAATGGGACATACTTATCCATCCATGAAAGTCTCTGAGATCTTTTCAGAAGAAGGGTGAAAAAATTGTAAGAGCCAGAAGAAAGTATTTTGTAGGCACAACAGGAAAGTGGCATATATCAATTCACAGTGGTCATGAAGGCATCAGCAAGACCTGTGCAAGCTATAGCCAGACATAGAGATAGGAAGATAGGCATGAATTCTCACCAATATCTGGAGTGTTATTGTCATTTGATAACTGTTGAGAGAGGGAGTGTCAGTTTTCTTTAATGTGACCTATAATACATTTACCACACCCAGGGCAGGCCCCACTTCCAAGAATACCCAGGCAACACAAAGTTGATTCATTGTGGAGAGAATGAAAGAAGAAATAGCAAATTTGGGTGGCAAGGGATGAAAGGGTGGAGAGGCTGGTTATAGAAAGAGTCAGGGGGGATATCTTCAAAATATATTGTATGGAATTCTAAAGTATTTTATAAAAATATTGTTTTGAAAAAGGAGAACTTCAAAAGTTAATCATTATGCCATCATAATGATGAGCATTTCATTATGCTTTGGAGGCTGTAAAATAATTGCTGGCTAAGTATTTTTGACATTACTAATACAGGAGTATAGAATTAGAAGATAAAATTAAACTATAAGGTCCTTGAAGATATCTTAAATAATAGTTTTAATCTCTAGTAACTTCACAGTGATGGGCACATAAGTGCTTAGAAAATATTTGATGATTTTAAAAAACATCAAAATAATCAGATTGATAATTAGTTACTATTTCACCGTAGAGATTGCATAGAAAAATTTGAGAACTATCTGCCTTTCCTAGTCCGTGACAAGGAGGGATTTTACGCATGCGGCCCCATACTCCTAATGACAAGCACTTTTACAGACTGTGTCAGGAGAGGTTGAGACTTTTAATTACAAGTTGTTGGTTTGCTTTTCTGGGACATTAAGCAGAGGTTCCACATATCCAATGTACAGGTTTGAAACTAATTTCACATTTAAGCATGCTTTCAGGATTGATTACCATGGTGAGAGACTGGGTCAGCAAAAAGATCCACAGAAAGCCTAGAAGATGACATCATGGGTTTTAGTGAAATCAGCACAATGCATGTCAAAATATGGAAGTAATACTAAGAGTGAGAATGAGAGATGTTAGTGTTTTGTGACTTCATTTAATATGAATTATATTCAAATATTAACAATATGATTACTCCTAGCACCTGAATATGCTTCTAGGTTAATTCATTTTATACGGGTCTAGTCGACTTCAGGGAAAGGAATGTTTTTGTTTACCAAAACTCTGCAGTAAGGCCCAGTTAGATATCACTATGTTAATTTTGATTCACCTGACCTTTACTGCCTTTTCCTCTTAAGCTTTCATTTCTGCACAGTTGTGGATAGGTGCTGTAAGAATCTTCTCTATAGGCATGCACAAATGCAGTATGCATTTGCTGTCACTCTCTGTCATGTGGAGTGCACACATGCGGTGAAATAAGCACTTGAATGGCAATAATATCTCGTACTGCTGAAGTGTTTGTGTTCAACTATGGTATTTGTTTACAAGCACTAATTGACTAGAGTTTTCTCATAATTTTCTCATGGTGTTTGTATTTGTGCTCTTTGAAAGAGCCTAAGCTGTCATCAGAAAATTATAGCATTATCACAACATTTTAGTTGACAGCATGTAGTAACAACAAGTTTCATGATTTTATTCTAATTTCTCCTTATTGTGTCCTGATGTGGTGTGTGTGTGTGTGTGTGTGTGTGTGATATGTGATATAGAAAAACTGAGTAGAGGAGATTAGTGCAGCAGGAACACTCAATGGTGAGGGTAAGTTAAAAGTAATTCTGGGGATGTCAACTTCAGTGTTTTCTCCTATAAGTGAGAAACAGCCCATTAAGAACAAACTGGAATAGCTTCTTTTATTCTCTCACGTCTTAACTTAGCTAAATATCAGAAAGAAGCAGAGTCATACAAACTCTTATGGATAGAGTTTTTTGTCTGTCTAAAGTCATGCCCTGCCTTACCAAGTAAGAAATTTAGGCATGTATTTTCCCAGTCATTTTATACTTTGTGATGAGAGAATGGACTCATATAAGACAAACATCTTTATGAATTGTGATTGAGGAATATTGAAAGCCCTAAAACAGTTGAAAAGAGTAGATGTAACTCCAAGAAAGATTCCCATCTTTTCACACATCTTAGAATCTTGGTATAAAATGGAGTAGACACTAACTACCTGTGATTATGATTAAATGAACTCATTCAATTAATAATCCATGCCTATGGCTCACAAGCCATATCTCAAATGCTCAGCAACTATTAATATATTGGATAACACTGATATATTTTCAGCAGTATGGAAAGGTCTACTGAAGAGCACTGTTCCTGAGCAGTGAGCAAAACTACCTTTTTGACTAACTAGGTAATAGAATACCCTTGGGAAGGATTAGTATTTAAGTGAAAATTACAGAGTAAGAAACAAGATTATAAATAGGTTGCATATATTTTGCCTTCCTAGAAAGTTCAAATTCAGCTCTGTGATATATTCCATTAGAAAAACAAATGTGGCCATAAATTGAAATTGTGTAGATTAGGGTATTTTTTTTTACTTTGCTTTTAGGTTGATTTTGTTCTAGCTAAAGGCCTTTGCTAAATTAATGAATAAATTCTTGGCTACATTTGTCTCCTTTCCTGGATTAATCTAGTGGTATACTCCTTCTGAAACACAGTCTCTTAGGGAGCAAGGGAAACGTGATACAGCTTTTCTTAGAAAGTCTTTTGATTGAAAAGTGGTTGCTTCCACTCTGGAAATCAATTTGGAAGTTCCTCAGAAAATTGGAAATAGATCTACCTGAAGACCCTGCTGTACCACTCTTGGGCATATATACAAAAGATGTCCCACCATGCCACAGGAACACATGCTCCTCTATGTCCATAGCAGCCTTATTTGTGATAGCCAGAAGCTAGAAACAACCCAGATGTCCCACAAAGAAAGAATGGATTCAGAAAATGTGGTTCATTTACACAATGGAATACTATTTAGCTATTAAGAATGAGGATATCATGAGTTTTGCAGGTAAATGGATAGAACTAGAAAATATCCTGAGTGAGGTAACTCAGACCAAAAAAGACATGCATGGTATTTACTCACTAATAAGTGGATATTAGCCACAATAGTACAGAATACCTAGGATACAATCCACAGAACTCAAGAAGGTTAACAGGCAGAAGGGCCCAAGTAAGGATGCCTCTATCCCACTTGGGAGGGAGAAGAAAAAAATCACAGGTGGCAGAGGGAGGGAGGGACTTAGGTGCGAGAGGGGACAGGGAGGGTAAGGGGGGAATGTGATCAGGTATTCAGGAAGGGGAAGAGGAGTAAAGCCCTGAGAGCCAGCAGAAAGAATGGAAACAGGCAACCTCAAGAGGTAGGAGGTAGGGGGACCCTCTAGAATGTACCAGAGACCTGGAAGGTGAGAGACTCTCAGGACTCAAAGGGAGGGACCTTAGATGAAATGCCCTACAGTGGGAAGAAGGAACTTGTAGAGTCTACCTCTTGTAGAAAGACAGGGCATCAACTGAGGGATGGGGTTGCAATCCCACAGTCAAAAACTCTGACACAGAATTGTTACTGTCTAAAAAAACTGCAGGAACTAAAATGGAGAAGAGACTGAAGTAAAGGAGGTCCAGTGACTGGCCCAAATTGGGATCCATCTCCAGGGGAGGCCCATGGCCTGACACTATTATTACTGATGCTATGAAATGCTCACAGAAAGGGACCTATCGTGACTGCCCCCCAAAACTCAACAAACAGCTGAAAGAGTCAGATGCAGATATTTACACCCAACCAATGGACAAAAGCCAGGACCCGTGTGGTTGAATTAGGGAAAAGCTGGAAGAAGCTGAGGATGAGGGTGACTCTATAGAAAGACCAGCAGTCTCAACTAACCTGGACACCTGAGATCTCTCAGACACTGGATCACCAACCAGGCAGCATACAACCCTGATATGAGGCCCCTGACACATATATAGCAGAAGACTGCCTGGTCTGGCCTCAGTGAGAGAAGATGCACATAACCCTCAAGAGACTTGAGACCACAGGGAGTGGGGAGGTCTGGTGAGGTGGGGTTGAAGGGTGGGGACATCCTCTTGTAGACAGGGAGAGTGAAGGTATGGGATGAGAAACAGTCAGAGGGCAGACCAGGAGGCAGATAAAGACTGGACTGTAAAAATTAATAAAAAAAATTAAAGATAATTATTTTAAAATTTTTTCCAGAAAACAGAAAAAGTGGTTGTTTGTCAGTGCCAATTAGATGATAGAGACTAGCAGTAAGGCATCATTGATGCCTTTCCCAATTATACGGACCATCAAAATCACAGCAGCAACAACAAAGAATACATTTAGAAGTTTCAAATGTTGCTTCCTATGGTGGAAAGAGGCCACATCTCCTTTGGCTCAAAAATGTTCATTTCACAATAAAGCGTCTACAATTTTAGCAGTATTTTAAAATACTCTTGGCAGGCCTTGAGGAGACTATGAGGTCAAATAAGGCATTCCTTGCCCTCATGGTGTCTGTAATCCAGTAATAAAAACTACCAAAAGTAGAAAATGAAAATCACCAAAAGTAGTAGCAGGATGCTGTGAGAAATCAAATGCAGAAAAACACTTTCAGCATGGGGAGATGGAAGGACAACTATTTACTAATTATCATATGCCAGATTTTTAACCCATAAACTACCACCTGTTATGTCCAATCAAGTCTAAAAAGTACATGGAATTATATAAATGAACATTTCCAGGGACAACAATGTGTAAAGACGTAAAAAGTCAAATAAGTTATTGATCTCATAACCCATAGTAACCATCAAGTTCGTGGCACTCAAGAGCACTTTCTCCCCTTCATATTCTACTTCTCTACTCTCTCACTAGAATCCTGAATCCTTGAACCTAGTTACCTATATGATAGAAGCCTGGACTTTCTAGTTCATGTAGGTTCTTCTTAGAATGCCACAGATATAAGGTTATATGTGCTTTGATTCTTAATAGTAGAAGAGTTATAAAGGCAAATCTCTTGCCCTCTTGGTAATGGTGATAATTTCTCAGTACAAGTTTACTATAGGATGCTAAATCTGGGCAAAGGAAGAGAACACTAGGAACATAATACTTCATACAGTATCTCTTTGCATCACAAAAGAATATGTGATTATGAATTACAGTAAGTACAACACTATGTAGATGGACAAATTCATGTACTAGATTTTTGCTGTTTTTAATTTTTTCCCTCTATTATTCAATCAACCAAATTACACAAAAGTCAAGTGCACATTGAATTCAAAGCAGCAAGAAGTCCAGGTTGTGAAAAGTAAGGGATGAGTCATGAGACATAATGCTAGAGAGAGGCTCTACTACAAAGTAAGTGGCTTTCTTTCACTTTCTTTCTTTCTTTCTTTCTTTCTTTCTTCCTTCCTTCCTTCCTTCCTTCCTTCTTTTCTTTTTCCTTTCTTTCCTTCTTCCTTCCTTCCTTTTTTTGCGTTCTTTATTTTTGAATTTTCTTTTGAGACAGGGTTTCTTTGTGTGACAAAGCCCTTGCAGTCCTGTGCTTGCTTTGTAGACCAGGCTAGTCTTGAACTCACAGAGATTCACTTGCCTCTGCCTTCCCAGTGCTGGGATTAAAGGCTTTAAGGCATGTACCACCACCCAGAGCTTAAGTGGCTTTTTAAATGAGCACTGCTATAACACTGCACCACCAACTAAATTATTCCTAAATCATATAGATTTATTTCATACAGCTTTGGAGGATAGACCTCTGATATCAACTTTCAGGCTAAAGACTCATGCAGTCTCCTTGAACTCAAAGGACAGAAAGACCTGACTTCCTGTCATATCTGTATTTGTAAGTGACTTCATCCTCCCCTGAAGGTACCACTATCATGGATTATTTCCTCAATCTTCTACTAGCAAATTATTATTGGGATTTCAATCAATGAGTGGAATAAGGCACAAACAGTCAATGGTAGGTTCAAAAGTATTTGATGAAAAACAGAAACCAGGTGACAGAAAGATGGTTCAGTGTTAAAGTGTGCTTATTGCTCTTGCAGAGGACCTTGGTTCACTTCCTAACATCCATGTCAAATGGTTCACGGTTGCCTATAACTTCAGCTCTAAGGGATCTGACACCCTCTTCTGGCTTCCTTGAGTACCTGAACACACATGGGCATAGCCACTCATAGGTATACATGCACATACAGAAATCTGTAAATTAAAAATTAAAGAAAATAGGACTTATATTTCCATTTAATGTGGGTCCAACTCTTTAAAATTATACTTAGTGGGTGGTTTATTTTTCTGTAATAAATTCCATTTAAAAATGCCATCTAGCATAGTCATTGCGGGGATCATGTGTTATGTGTGTTGACTTGGATTATTCTTTTACCACCCAGCATAGACTGTTTAGAATATACTATGGTGATGAGAGAAAAATAAGCAAAATAAAACTAATGTCTTCCAGAGTGGTCACATGTAATATAAGCAAGTGAAGAAAATTGTAACAAAATGCTATTAAAAATATTAATAGTCATTTTTTCTTTTACCTTCCTGTCAGTTGCCTACTGTTGATGACAGCAACATACCTTCTCCTCTTTCCTTACACCTAAGGCAGCTATGATATCTGCTCAATGGTATATATGCTGAGATTAGGCATTATTTCTTCCTAACTCCCTTCCCTTCTTGACAAGAATGTGGGCATTAAGTTGGAGGCAGAGCAGCCAGGCTTGGATTCTGAAATGGCAAGCACAAAGCTGAGAGTCATATGCTAAGAACAAAGATAACAGTAAAATGCCAAGAAAATAGGAAAAAATAGGAAAAACAATTTCTGAGATGTGGATGACAGTGTGAAACAACTGTAGCCTTTGGTTGCCGTCCACAAGCTTTTACCTTATATTAGAGGCACAAAACCCATCTATTTGTTTAAAACAAAATGGTCATATTTTCTATTACTACTAAGAGACAAATATAAACTGTGAATACAGTGCTTATAGAATTACCTATCCCAAACTGCAAATGAGTACCCTAATGTGGTGGTTCGAATAGGAATGGCTCCTATAAACATATGTATCTGATTGAATTCTTAGACCCAAGTTGTGTTGGGAAGGGTTAGGCAGTGGGACCTTATTGGAGGAGATGTGTCACTGCAGGAAGGCTTTGAGGTTTCAAAAGCCCACACCACTGGCAGTTAGTACTCTCTGCCTTGTGGTTGTTGTCTAAGATGTGAGTGCTCAACTACTGCCCATAGCTATATACTTGAAGCTGTACTCTCTACCATGATGGTCACAGACTCACACTCTGAAACTGCAAACTGCAAGCTGCAAGTCAACCCTTTCTTCTCTGAGTTTCGTTTGCAGTGCTCTCTCAGCAAAGCAATAGGAAAGTAACCATGATACCTAAGCAAAATTTATGGAAGAGTTTTTAAGCAACATGATTGAAGAACTAAAGAAGTCATTTCAAACATTCAATTTCAAATGTTAATTCAGAGTTGAAATAGACAATGATAGTCAAGAGAAGAAAAATTTCCTAGAAAAAAAATTATGTAAAAAAAAAATTGTACAAAGTGAAATGAAACTTGGATGCTGAGTGAACAGAAGCAAAGAATGTGTAGAGTTGTAGGGAAGAGCCAAACAGAAGCAAGAAAATCTAGAAAATCTTCAAGATTATCTTAAGAGAATGCAGATCACAGATTCTGATATAGGACTCTATAGTGGATGTCCTTGGTTTTTCATTAGCAAGTTCTTTAAAAATCTACCTTGTTTCCTTTAAGGGACTATGTTAGATGTTACTAATTGAAATCTCTAAGCTCAAAGCTAAATTGAACTTCCCCTTTCCCTTAATTTGACAAGATACACTCTGAGCCAGTCTTTCATTTATATTGTCAATTGCAACCTGTATGTTATTCTATTGAACTATTTGAAAGCTGTAGGTGAACATCACTTGAGAAGGTATCAAGAGTTATAATGTTTTGAAAGGGGTTTATATTTGCAGGTTATTTAATGGAATTAAAGTAGAAGTAACTGGAAGTTTCTGAGGAAACAATGAAGAAGAGAGAAAGGAGGAGGAAGAAGGAGGGAGAGGAAGCCCTATTCTCCCATCTTTGCTTTGTAATTCAAAATAAATTAGGTTACATTTTTAAAAAAGATCTGAGTGATATTAAGGATTGAACCTTGGGCTATTTGCATGCTAACTAAGCACTTTACTATTGAATTATGCCCACAGCCCCGGGATACAATAGTTTATGTGCACTAGCTGAGACAGGTTACTATGTCAAGGAAGGTAAACCTAAGACCTCATTATTTTTAAAGAAAATTTAGTTTCAAATGAAATTTCCCCAAAAATGATAATATAGAAAATATGCAACTGAAAACAAGCCATCATAGACACTAAAATTTTAGAACTGGTTCTCTTGAAAGTGGTTTGTTTAAAGTATAGCATGTGTACCCTATTATTTCACTTGCATAAAATTAACACATCATAACCAATGGTTATTTTCAATTACACAGTAGCAAATGAGTCCTAAGAGAAATTGGAATAAGATCTGTGATAGCTTTGGTGAATTCCTGCAATTGACAGTTTGTCACAGCACAGCTTCAGATTATGTCAAACCTGACAAAAGAATGTAGCCTTTTTGGGAGGAAGGATTCTTTTCAGTTCTATCCTGTTGGAAATATTTGCCATGAAGCACTAATGCCTTTAATATGCAAATGATCATAATTGCATTTATTACACTGTCAAATGCAAGCTCAAATACCCATTCTTTGTTTCACAACTCAGCACATCACAGAAAATAAGAGAAAGGACTGCTTTCATCATAGACTTCTTAAGAAGAGGAACTAATTCTCTTTCCCCTGAAGTTTCTTTCAGATATTTTATTTACCACCAATCCTGAAAGATAAAAATTTAGTTGCTCATTGAAGGACTTTGCTATTAATATTTTCTCGTTAGCCTCATGTGCACAGCGCTTGTTGAAACAGAGTGTATCTTTGAAGGAGACATTGTGCTAAAATACTCTATATGGCTTCTACTCTTACTTTTTCTTGATCTTTCTGTACATAAAAAAAAAATCCCAAACATCTCATTTTTCTCTTATCTCTTAAACAAGAACAATATTTGTTTTCTCACTTACTTTCACAGCACCCTCCACTCAGTCACCTGCGTTTCTTTCACAAACAAGCAGACACTGGAGTGGGGGAGGCATCTTCCTCTTTCCTCCTTGCTGGAGAAGCCCTGCCTGGATGCCCTACATTTTTTTGAGGATTAGATTAGGTACCTGTGAAGGTGTGGAGGGTTGATGCAAAGAGAAGGAAAAGGTGAAAACAGTGATCCACTTCAGGGAAAGCTGTTTACAGCTCTGATTTTTTACAAGACGTTTCTAGTTTGTAGTCATGCTCCTAAAGTACTTCTATTTAGAACATTAAGGAATGGTTTTTCTCACTGCAGTGTCTGGACTCAGATTATTATCAGAGCCTTGTTTGGATGACTGGCAGTTAGTATGTGTTTCCTTTCTTTCCTCTGTCTTTGCTTTTCATGTTTCATTTTCCTCTACCTCTTGGGATAAGTGGTTTCTTACTGTCAATCAGTACTTCAGCATTCTCAATATTTTATTGTTTGGGTTAGTCTGTCTGTGTTTTATTCACTATGTCCTTCATCCCATTTCTGTGCTAGGTAAATTGTGACATTGGGAGATTCCAGCCTCAAACCATTTACTCTTCATTTCACTTTACTGAATCTCAGAAATGTCTAGGTCTTCAGTAAAATACGGAATACAGCACATTAAGCCAATGTCAATCAATAGCTTCACTATACTAACGAGATTGGTAGACTTAGTGTATTGCTCATCTAGGCACAATGAAGTGGGGCCTAAAATAAATAATTTGGTTACCAACAGGAACAGAAACTCTTCCCAAGAAGAGGTTAATCTCTCCATATTGTTGTCCTTATAAAAATTAAGCCTTTTTTTCCATCATCTATCAAATTGTTCATGTGTCCTGTATACAAAGTACAATTAGAGACTCACTTATTCTATTCAACTTGTTCAGTGGCTTCTCAGTGTATAAACAATGAAAATCTGGCATGGTTAAATGTTCAGGATTTGATCCTAACTCCTGGCTTCTATCTCCCACATTTACTCAGTCTTCTCACTTTGGGTTTTTTTTTTAATTTTTTGTTTAATAATGTTTCAATTGGATTTTATTTATTTAGCATGCATGTGTGTAGGGTCGGTGGAGCACATAGGGAGGTCAGAGGCCAAGTTTCAGGAGTCAGTTCTCTCTTTCTATCATGTGAGTCCTGGGAATCTACTTCAAGTCAACCAGCTTGGCTAATGGTAGCTCTACTCAGGAAATTGTCTCACCAGCCTCAGTTTGCATTTGAGCTCTGCAATTGTTTCTATTTTCCCCTGTGATTCCTGTGTGGGTCGAGAGATAACTTTGTTTATGGTATTTCTTATATGTGGAACATTCTTGCTCTTAATTTTGGGCTAATTATCCTTACTCTGTGCTTAATACACAGTTTTGTACATAGGAGCCACTATGGTTGTTTTGATTGAGTGTTCAGATCAATGAATATCTTTTAAGATTTTGCTCAGGGAATCCTTTACTGACTACATTTACACAATTCCTTTAGTTCATGTTAGGCAGGAAGTTGTTAATCCAAATCTCTTTAGATTCCTATATCATACTTACCATAGAGTGAGGATGTGAACATCTCAAAAGTTAAAGATCATGTTGTATTTGGCTTGGTGTCCCTAACAGCTGAAAAGGGGGATCTATTTGAAAAGTAGTGATGAGGCAGCTCTCTCTCTCTCTCTCTCTCTCTCTCTCTCTCTCTCTCTCTCTCTC